>CAJQZJ010032819.1:331944-380391 GCA_907164525.1 Lophiomys imhausi
ATTTCAGTGTGTCAAAGATGAACTAGAAACTTGGCCACTGAACATTGGTCATATGTTCCTCGTCCTAGTGTGGCTACACAGTAAATCTTTTCTCTCTGCTTCCAAGAATTACTCATCTCTCTAATTGGCATATGGGGATGAGAACATGAGCCTAGCCTGTTATGGTTACAGGATGCCTAGCTTTTGTCTAAGTGCTCCAATTACAATTTTTTGTGAAGCAAAGCTGAGTTTAAAAAAAAAAAAAAAAAGTCTTGTGGCCTCACTTCCATGCAGCAAGTCGACATTGGGAAGAGAGCAAAGACTGAATGGTCCACTTTTATTCCAGGGACTATTTCTCATCTAATTTGGCTAGTATTTTTCTTTCTGACACAATTCCATGCAGAAGAGAAATGTGTATGTGGATCTGAGTGTGGTAAGTTCTCCAGACTGGCATTGCTTCGGACTTATCCTGCCTTGCCTTTCCAGTTTGAAGGTTCTCTGAGTCTCTTGAATATCTGCCGTCTATCAGATAAGCCTTATCTTTGAGGGTCTTTTGAGGAAATCTGGGTTCCCTGACCTAATGGAGCATATGCTGATGTGACAGGGAAGCTTGGATGTTATGACCTTATGTTATTGTTGGAAAAGAATCACAAATTGTTATCAGAGAATAGTCCAGGCATTGCATTAAAAGATACCTACTCTGCCCCTAAAATTTTTCCAAATGACCAAGTAAC
This sequence comes from Lophiomys imhausi, assembly GCA_907164525.1. NCBI lineage: Eukaryota > Metazoa > Chordata > Mammalia > Rodentia > Muridae > Lophiomys > Lophiomys imhausi. The sequence continues at coordinate 332,658 of CAJQZJ010032819.1, forward strand.
AAGTCTGTGGCCAGTTTATTTTTTTTTTCATTAAAAAATTTCAATTTATAATCCAGGTACAGTGGCACACACCTTTAATCACAGCACTCAGAGGCAAAGACAGGCAGATCTCTGTGAGTTCAAAACCAGTCTGGTCTATAAAGAGAGTTCTAAGATGAGAAACCCTGTCTGGGGGCTGTGGGAAATCAACTAATTTTACACTAAACTTACTATTCCTGGCATGTGTAATTTAAAGTATGTGTGTATCTGGATATAAACACTTCAGAATAATTTTTGGACTTAACAATTATAGCGTAAATATATGGGAGCTATGGTCAATATATATTTTTTCTTTCTCTCCTTCCTTTAATCTCTCTTTTCTTATTGGTGCTTCTTTTGAAGAACAAGTTACTCAAAGTACTTCTCTTAACCAGACCTACTGAGTCACAGTGAGAACTAACTGTATAACTTCAGATTAAAGAGAAAGAACAACATGTCTTTAGTCATTTTAAAACCAAGCTGTTGTCTCCTAAGAAGCTTGAAGGGTCTTAGGGTCTTAAAGTTCAGCCAAGTGGACAGGGATCTTAATAGGTTTCCTTCTATCATAAAAAGATTCTGGATTCAATTCTTTTGCAATGTACTTGGGATTCCTAGTAAATATGCTTTCATAAATGCTAACAAACAGTGAAATAATTTAAGATTGCTTCCTCCTGAGTCTTACTTGGAGTAAGATTATTAAAAGTTAAATTTCCAATTAACATGTACAATCCTATACACAGAAAATATGAAATCATCTGAGCCATGCTCCAATGAAAAAAATATGAAAAGCATGAAGCATTTTATTTTCTTGAGAAAAGATTATTTTTGTCTAAGTTCCAAAACATCATAAATGATGTCTCCAAAATCATATTTATCTGAAGGACTTTCTAAGGTCAAATTCAATGTGGCAATGTGAAACTAGAATCAAAATTCTTATGTCTGAACCAAAATATCCCCTTGATACTGTTCTTCTAGTAGCATTTAAAAGAAAGCCTGATTTAAAGGTCCAAATATTTGAGGTTTTATTAAGATCATTGCTTATGTTCTTCTAATTTTGTCAAGGCTTCCAAATAAGGAAACTGATTTGTAATAAAGTCTGGGTTTACTCAATTATCTGTTTGTGTAAGTCTTTAAAGTGACTATTTTATAAGCAACTATTATTTTAAAGGTGATTCTAGTTTCTTTACTATATTTATATCTGTGACTAACAAAGTGCAGGAATGTGCCAAACTTTGTCTAAAGATTATACAAAGATTTTATAGAATGAAATGCCTTTGAGTTTGTACACACAAAATGAACAGGCTTTCTCATAAACTGTATTTGTTCCATCTGGGATTTAAAATGTAAAATAGCTTATGAAGTTCTTCTGACATTCCTGCTACTTGTAAGTAGTGTAATTCAAGTGAAACACTTGCCATTTGGGCAGAACTTCCATTCAAAAAAAAAATATCCCATCATCTTTTTGCATTGAAGAATTAGAGCCATTTGTTGTTGTGCACATATGCGACTCACTCTTACATTAGGAAATAAATCTGTTATTTATGTGTAAGAAGTCTGAAGTTCTGATTTATTTTTTTGTCAATGCTGTAAACCAATAGGTTTAATTAATTAATTAATTAATTAATTTTACTGAGTCAAACATTCTAAACTTTGATATGAAAGTATATACTGACTTGAATATAGAAAGGACTTCTGGGCAACTATGGTGCTAATTGTTGTGGACTCATGTGTGTTAATTATATTTATGGACCTTTTGTATTATACAAGGCTCCTGACAATGAATGTTTGGTAAAGTCCTTTGCTGAGATCCTTCACACTAGAACTCCTAGTGGTGTTGATGTTTTCCAGGTATGTGTTCATCTGCTCCTATCTGGATCTTGACAACACGTTGCTGTTAAGATTGAAATCTGATACCACTGGAAAACTCCTGAGCTCTGTGCTAAATGGTGGACTTCCTTTCTCATCAGAGTTCCCTCCTCTCTGGCTGATCTAGGGAAACCCCACACACTCTATGTGAGGAATGTCACAGAAACCTTCAGGGAATTACAGGTACAATCCTTTCTCCCAATAATTCATTAAGTGAGCACCTGGGATTCATGGAAATGCCTTCCCAGGCTAATGAGATGTCTTAGTACCTTAGTTTTCAGCCAAAGACCTTTGCTCATGCCTCTAATCATACCTGGAGTGTAACATTTGACACAGTTCCCTGCTGACATTCTTCCCCCACCACTGCTGCCCATTGGATAATTATTAAGTACTGTGTTCCTCTTTTTATGATAGGACCATGCTGCTGCATGTAAATGAAGCATCCCTACCACTCTTAGCGCCAGCCAATCAAATGCATTCACCCCCAAACCCTTTCACTGCCCAAGGTTTATATTGTCCCTGTTCATGAAATAAACAATTCCACCAACTATTTCATCAAAGATCATCTGAGGCTCACTATTTACTTTGGGCTGTAAAACTTGCAAAGGAAGGGCCTTTTCCTCCCAGAAGAATTCATTGCTGAATCTGCTTGCTTAGCCAGGCTTCTGCCACCAGTAGCCAGAGCTCTCACTGCCAATGCTGCTGGTCAGGCTTATATCTAGATCACTGCCTCTGATCTCCTCAGCCACCCCTTGCATGAACCACTGCATTCTCTCATGATGCTTCCTGCAATACTCATCTGTAGCAGTAGGCTGTTGGTTGTTCCCAAAGCAGCTGTCAAATTTGCCCGAGCCAAGTAAGGCTGCTACTGCTGCTTGGCTTGATTCAGGAGCCTCAAGCTCCCTGAAGGTACTTGGCCTAGGGCCAGCACCTCAGCTAGAAGGGCTATGACCTTACCCTACGTGGTCTATCTCTCTCTTCTGCATGTTTACCCAGGAGCTGCAACACTTTATGGTGGAGATAATCCATTCTCCCAGCTCTCCCATATATCCTGTGATATGGACCTTATTCTGTGTTTCATCCTTTTCTACACAGAAATGTGCACTTCTGGCTTGGCACCCAACAATTCCTAAGCTTCCCAGGAGATACAGAACCACAGTAAACGAGTCTGAACACTGGACGCTCTGACTAGTGCCTCTCCAATAACTAAAATAGTGAACATTGCCTCCCTAGGGGGCATATTTGTAAATAAGTACATTCTACTTTTTTGTTTGTTTTTGTTTTTATTTTTATTTTTTGAGACAGGGTTTCTCCGTGTAGCCCTGACTATCCTGGAGCTCCCTCTGTAGACCAAGATTATTCTGGCCTCTAACTCACAGAGATCTGCCTGCCTCTGCCTCCCCAGTACTAGGATTAAACACATGCTATACCACACACTGATGACTCCAGCTATTTTGTTGTAAGCTGTGCTTCTGTGTATGAATAAAGTTACAATATTTTACAAGATACAATGTGTGTGTGTGTGTGTGTGTGTGTGTGTGTGTATGTGTGTGTGTGTATGTGTATATATACACATATATACAAAACACAGCTATATGAGTTCAAGGCCAGCCTGGTTTATGTAAAAAGTTCTAGTCCAGTCATAGCTACCTAGAGAGACCTTGTTTAGAGAGCCAGAAAGCAAGCGAGAAAGCAAACAAATAAACCTCAAATAACCTGAATCACAGGTGAAATCATTCACAATACAACAGAATTGAACTTGAGAGTGGAGTTAAGTCTAGACTAAACCTGCTTTTTAGATACTCACACTACTTAGTTGCTTGAATATGTCCAATAAAGGATTTAGTGACATCAGCTCCTTTCATTTGTCACCCCAATCAGCAAATATGGAATTCATCTTACCAGTAAGGAACAGTTGAAATCAACCCACAGTATTACAGTTGACCAGTGATGCCTTCACAGAAATGTGTTCAGGTACAAGCTGGGGGAAACTGTCAAATTGAAATGAAAGGACACTGGGCATAGTGGAACACAGCTATAGCCTCAGCACTTGAGGGGTTAAACAGGAGAGTTGAGGGTTTAAGGGCAGCTTGATATATAGAGAGGAACCCTGTCTTAAACAACAAATTAGTCATGTGTTCCAGTCTTTCCTAAAGTAACCAGGGGAAGAGATTATGGAGATATGGTTCTTAGGCATGGTATCAGTTTTGGTTTGGTTTGCTTTGGTTTGGGTTTTCTTTTCTTTTCTTTTTTTTTTTTGGAAATTTTTTAATGATTTATTTTTTATTTATTCAAGTTACATCTCAATCACAATCCCCTCCCTACTGCCCCATCCTGTCCCACCCTTCCACCCTGTTCCCCTTCAACCGCCCCATCCTCTACACTTTTTTATTTTTTATTTTTTTAGTTTAAGGTATATCTTTTTCCTCCCAAAAGCTCCCGCTTTCCGTCCCACAAATGGTTCTTTCTCTTATAACAATAAATACAATAAAAAACAACAGAAATAAATAGGCCACAATTATGAGAGTTACATGGCTTAGCATACATTCCCAATGTCCAGTCTATATGTATTTGGCACCAGACTTTAACATTCTACTACCTAACCATCTCCATGAGTTTAAAGTTCTTTATCTAACTCAGCTTTCAGACTAACTTGCATCACAATTTTGAAAACACCTTCTTAGATCCAGAACACCTTCTTGATTCATAAACAACTCAAAATTTAACTATGAGACTCGAGCTATCTATTCTTCAACCACCTCTGAGACCTGAGAGGGATAAATATATAGGAAGTGCAGGGCCCACAGCTTCCAAAACTAAGCAATGACATACCATTGGCTGACTGGACAGTTCCCATTTTCTCTCCATACATTACAGCTTCAATCTTCAGCCATTTGGCCCCGTTTCTCTGACAGACATTGATTGTAGAGCAGGAATTATGAAGGACTTGCCTACCCTGTCTTGGCAGAGCTCGGCTGTCGACTTACCTGCTTCTAAGTTTTGTCCTTTTTGGAAAGAATTCTGTCTACAGTTGTACCAAGGGGGTTTTCTTGGCAAAAGATAGGCTTGGCACTATTTCAGCCATCTCACACTGGAGATTCTTAGATGCTCATCTTCTACTTGGAGTAGAATAGGGGGTGCTCTCAGGAGCTGTCATGTCTCGTTATCAAAAAAATCTTAAGTTAAGAAAACATTTTGAATGCCATATTCGGCAGATCTCTTGAGGTTTTTGAAGATGCCCTATCTATCTCTTATATTTAGATAAGCAAATGTTGCTTGTTTGTTAGCAACTTGACTTCTGAGTAGCTTAGAAAATAACTGATAGACTTTCATAGTAACTAACAAAATGACACGCTTGCATGACTATGAATTTGTATTTCTTAATTATCCTAAACAGTTTATGATGGCTGGTAGCAAAGGGCCAAAACTTCACATTTCATTTTTAAGCATTACTAGGTACAATATTTTTAAGAAGTGTTACCCTTAATTTTGTATCAATATAGAGAGATCAATACCAATGTGGCCAAATATAATCTTAGTTTTGTATCAATATACAAAGATCAAGACCTATGTAGCCCAATACAATCTTAATTTTGCATCAGTATACAATGATCAATACCAATTTAGCCAAATATAATATTAATTTTATATCAAAATACAAAGGTATAAGGGCATATTCAATAATCTGTCCTTTTTTCTTGATCTTTCCTATACTATGTCTATGTCCCATTTTTTCTCAAGTCTGTTCACTCCTACAGAGGAGAGAAAGAAGGATACAGAAAAGAAAAAGAGAGAAGTCCCTGGGTCTAACCTCCAAAACCCATTCAACAGCTTGTAGTCTCTTCCCCTAAATAACAAAATTTTCTATTATCCATCAACTAACCAAAGGGGGGAAAACACCCTCCCCACCTTCTGGGGATGGGACGTTGCTCTCTTAAAATGACTTCCTGCTGATTTGGGACGTAGTAAACCTGTTTGGGGCTCAAATAAGAATGGAAAAATGGTTTAAATTTTAATAGAATAATTTGATGTTCAGTCCTTTTGTGCTCAGCTATTTAGATGTCCTAAGAAGTTTGTAGACAGAAGCTGATCTTCAGGGTTTTACAGAAGTTCTGGCTGGAGCAGTCTGTGGAGCTGAACGATCTTAGAGAGTTTGAGTTGTTGTGGTTGTAGACTTTTGAGGAAACAGCTATTGAGGAAGTCTGCAAGGCTGGATCATCTGGACCACTCGTCTTCTTTGGTGTCTGATCTGTTTTCTGCTGAGGTTTCCGTTGTCCAGTTGTCCCTGGATTCCTTGAATGGATGCTTTAAATCTGGAAAAATAAGAACAGAGCCCTGCCCTAGTCCTAACTCTGGGACAATTACCTTTTTTATGGGGGCAGGGCCAGGTTATATTTTTCCTGGAGCTAATTTGGTGTTTTGACAATATACAAAATATTATCTTTCAATCCGGATTAAAGAAGACATTATTTTGATATTTTGGAGCTAAACAAACCTTTAGTGGATATATTTTGAGATCTCAAAGGACAATTTGTTTGAATTGCAGCATGCCTTTTGTAAGGAGCTTTTTTTTTTTTTTTTTGATGGGTGCTTTTTTTTTTTTTTTTTACTTTATTTTTTATTTCTTCAAGTTACATCTCAATTGAAATCCCCTCCCTACCCCGCCTCCAGTCCCACCCTCCCACCCTCTTCCGCCTCAACCCACCCCTCCCCTTCCTTTTTTTTTTAAGTTTAAGATATATCTTTTCCCCCCAACAGCTCCCCCTTTTAGTCCAACAAATGGCTCTTACTCTTATAATAATAAATACAATACAAAACAACAGAGGTAATTAGGCCAAAATTATGAGAGTTATATGGCTTGGCATACAATCCCAATGTCCAGTCTATATGTATTTGGCACCTGACTTCAACATTCTACTGTCGATCTATCTCCATGAGTTTAAAGTTCTATATCCAACTCAACTTTCATCCCAATTTAAAAAGCATCTTCGTAGAACACCCTCTTGATTCCCAAACAACTCAAAATTTAACTATGAGACTCTAGCTATCTATTCTTCAACCACCTCAGAGACCTGAGAGGGACAAATATATCTGATTATATAGGAAGTGCAAGGCTGCAGCTTCCCAATCTAAGAAATGACATACCAGTGGCTGCCTGGACAGCTCCCATTTTCTCTCCATACATTACAGCATCAATCTTCAGTCATTTGGCCACATTTCTCTGACAGACATTGATTGTAGAGCAGGGATTATGAAGGACTCTCCTACCCTGTCTTGGCAGAGCTAGGCTGTCGACTTACCTGCTTCCAAGTTTTGTCCTTTTTGGACAGCAGTCTGTCTACAGTTGAAACAAGGGGTTTTTCCTACCCTGTCTTGGCAGAGTTAGGCTGTCGATTTCCCCGCTACCAAGTTTACCTCTTGTAAGGAGCTTTTAAACTTAAATCTTTGCAAATCCTATGTGCCTGTCTCTGCATTCTAAGTATTGGGATCAAAGACATGTGGTTCCCAACTGATGGGATTAAAGATGTGCTCCACCACCCCTGGATCGAAGTTTTTCTCTGTTTAGAGCTTGTTTTGTATCAGGCTGACCTTGAGCTGTGTGATCTGCCTGTTTCTGTCTCTAGTGTGTTGGGATTAAGGGTGTATTCTTCTCCAATCATGGGACTAAGGGTGTGTACCATCACCACCCTGTTCCTCATAACTCTAGAATTTATAAGACAACTAACTCTGTAGTGCTCCTCCCATCTCTGCTGAAGTTAAAGGAATGGTCTAACACCACGCATTTCATGTATTTTACCTTAGCTCTAAGTTTTTCAACTCTTGGTGGTTTATAAAACCAGGCTGAACAGCTGTAACCTTTAATTTATTTACAGTGTTTTAAACCTGTTACCTGCTTTTTAATGCCAAAACATGGAAATATCCTATACCTCTACAAAAAAAAAAAAAAAAAAAAAAAAAAGAACTTTTAAGCTGCTATCAAGTTTGTATAATCTATGTGGCCACCTGCAGTCTAACATTCTAATCTGAAATTAAGGCCATATTCCTTTCCTGACAATAAGGCAAGTATACCCTTGGTAAATTATAGTTTAAAAATTTTATATTGTATTTTTATTATATTTTTAAGCTTATTAACTCTTTTCTTAAAAAATATTATTTACTTCTAGAACATAGCTTCCTCCCTCCTCCCCTCCTGGCCCCTCCCTTCCTTATCTCTCCCTCCATCCCTCCATCCTTGTTCCTCTACTTGGTACTCTCCTTCTCCTCAGATGAGGTGGGCCCTCATATGTCATACTCCCTCAGATCTTGCGTCATGTGAGGGCCAAGAGCTTCCACTTGTACTGGAGCTTGATAAGGAACACCATCTATGGTGTGTTCCACTAACCTGCAGCAGATTCCATGACCCACAGGTGGGTAAAATTTTTCCTAGGATAGATTTGCTAGGTTCCTATCTTTTTGGGTGTGTGTGTTGTAGGATAGTTATCCTGTGATGTATGGTTAATATCCATTTATAAGGGAATACATACCATGCTTATCTTTCTGGGACTGTGTCAGCTCACTTAGGATGAGCTTTTCTAGTTCTATCCATTTGGTTTCAAATTGCATGATTTCCTCATTTCTTATATCTGTGTAGTATTCCATTGTGTAAATGTACCACAGGTTTTTTTTGTTTTGTTTTGTTTTTTTGTTTTTTTTTTTTATCCATTCCTCAGTTGAAGGACATCTGGGTTGTTTCCAGTTCCTGGCTATTACAAATAAAGCTGCAATGAACACTGTTGAGGTGATGTCCTGGTGGTTTCATTTTGAATCTTTGGGATATATGCCCAAGAGGGGTATGGCTGGGTCTTGAGGTAGATTTATTCCCAATTTTCTAAGATATCTCCAGATTGATTTCCAAAGTGGTTGCACAAGTTTGCAGTCCCACCAGAAATGGGGGAGTGTTCCCCTTTCTCCACATCCTCACCAGCATGTGCTATCATTTGAGTTTTTGATCTTAGCCATTCTGACAGGTGTGAGATGGAATCTCAGAGTTGTTTTAAGTTGCATTTCCCTGATGACCAAAGATGTTGAACATTTCCTCAAATGCCTCTCAGCCTTTAGAGATTCCTCTTCTGTGAATTCTCGGTTTAGCTCTGTACCCCATTTATTGATGGGGTTATTTGATTTTTTGGTGTTTAATTTCTTCAGTTCTTTATATATTTTGGATATTAGCCCTCTGTCAGATGTTGGGTTGGTGAAGATCCTTTCCCAGTCTGTAGGCTGCCATTTTGTTATAAAGACAGTGTCCTTTGCCTTACAGAAGATTTTCAAGTTTATAAGGTCCCATTTATTGATTGTTTGTTTTACTGCCTGAGCTATTGGTATTCTATTCAGGAAGTTGCTACCAGTGCCAATGAGTTCAAGGCTTTTCCCCACTTTCTCTTCTATTAATGTTAGTGTATCCGGATTTATGTTGAGGTCCTTGATCCACTTAGACTTAAGTTTTGTACAGAGTGATAAGTATGGATCTATTTGCATTCTTCTACATGTTGACATCCAGTTAGTCCATTTATTGAAGATTCTTTCCTTTTTCCATTGTATGTTTTTGGCTTCTTTATCAAAAATTAAGTGATGATAGGTGTGTGGGTTTATTTCTGGGTCTTCAATTCGATTCCATTGGTCAACTGGTCTGTTTCTATACCAGTACCATGCTGTTTTTATTACTATTGCCCTGTAGTACAGCTTGAAATATGGGATGGTGATACCTCCAGATGTTCTGTTATTGTACACGATTGATTTAGCTATTCTAGGTCTTTTGTTATTCCATATGAAGTTGAGAATTGTTTTTTCCAGATCTGTAAAAAATTGAGTTGGTATTTGGATAGGAATCGCATTGAATCTGTATCTTGCTTTTGTTAAGATTGCCATTTTTATAATGTTGATCCTACCTATCCATGAACAAGGGATATCTTTCCATCTTCTGATATCTTCTTCAATTTCTTTCTTCAGGGTCTTGAAGTTCTTATCATACAGGTCTTTCACTTGCTTGGTTAGAGTTACCCCCAGGTATTTTATATTATTTGTGGCTATTGTGAAGGGTGTTGATTCCCTTATTTCTTTATCAGCCCATTTATCTTTTGTGTAAAGAAGGGCTACTGATTTTTTTGAATTGATTTTGTATCCAGCCATCTTTCTGAAGGAGTTTATCAGCTGTAGGATTCCTCTGGTGGAATTTTTGGGGTCACTTATGTATACTATCATATCATCTGCCAATAGGGATACTTTGACTTCTTCCTTTCCAATTTGTATCCTCTTGATCTCTTTTAGTTGTCTTATTGCTCTAGCTAAAACTTCAAGTACTATGTTGAAGAGATATGGAGGGAGTGGGCAGCCTTGCCTTGTCCCTGATTTTAGAGGAAATGCTTTAAGTTTCTCTCCATTTAGTTTGATGTTGGTTATTGGTTTGCTGTAAATTGCATTTATTATGTTAAATATGGTCCTTGTATGCCTGATCTCTCTTACTTTTAACATGAAGGGGTGCTGTATTTTGTCAAAAGCTTTTTCAGTGTCCAATCTGATGATCATGTGGTTCTTTTCTTTCAGCTTGTTTATGTGGTGGATTACATTGATGGATTTTCTAATGTTGAACCACCCCTGCATCCCTGGGATGAAGCCTACTTGATCATGGTGTATGATACTTTTGATGTGATCTTGGATTCGCTTTGCAAGTATTTTATTAAGTATATTTGCATCCATGTTCATAAGGGAAATTGGTCTGAAATTTTCTTTCTCCATTGGGTGTTTGTGGGGTTTAGGTATCAGTGTGACTGTGGCCTCATTGATTGTGTTTGGCAGTATTCCTTCTGTTCTTATGTTGTGGAAGAGTTTGAAGAATATTAGTGTTAGCTCTTCTTTGATGTCTGGTAGAATTCTGTGCTGAAACCATCTGGGCCTGGGCTTTTTTTGGTTGGAAGACTTCTAATGACTTCTTCTATTTCCTTAAGGGTTATAGGACTGTTTAATTTGCTTACCTGTTCTTGATTTAACCTTAGTAGGTGGAATCTATCAAGAAAATTGTGCATTTCATTTAGATTGTCCAATTTTGTGGAGTACAAGTTTTTGAAGTAGGACCTAACTATTCTTTAGATTTCCTCAATGTCTGTTGTCATTTCCCCCTTTTCATTTCTGATTTTGTTGATTTGGGTATTTTCCCTCTCCCTTTTAGTTAGTTTAGCTAAGGGCTTGTCTATTTTGTTGATTTTCTCAAAGAACCAGCTCTTGGTTTTGTCCATTCTCTGTATTGTTCTTTTTGTTTCTAAGTTGTTGATTTCAGCCCTGAGTTTGGTAATTTCCTCTCGTCTGCTCCTCTTGGGAGTGTTTGCTTCTTTTTGTTCTAGCTCTTTCAGATGTGCTTTTAGGTGGCTAGTATAGGAACTCTCCAGTTTCTTTTTGAAGGCACTTAGTGCTATAAACTTTCTTCTTAGCACTGCTTTCAATGTGTCCCATAATTTTGGGTATGTTTTGCCTTCATTTTCATTGAGTTCTAAGAAGACTTTAATTTTTTTTTATTTCTTCCCTGACCCAGAGGTCATTGAGGAGAGAGTTGTTCAGTTTCCATATTTTTGCAGGCTCTCTGTTGTTTTGTTATTGTTGAAGTCTAGCTTTATTTCATGATGGTCTGATAAGTTAAAGGGGTAATTTCCATTTTCCTGTATCTGTTGAGGCTTGCTTTGTGAATGACTGTATGGTCGTTTTGGAGAAGGTTACATGAGGTGCCGAGAAGAAAGTGTATTCTTTTGTTTTGGGGTGAAATATTCTGTAGATATCAATTAGGTCCATTTGATTCATGACATCTGTGAGGTTCATTATTTCTCCGTTTGGTTTCTGCATTGTTGATCTGTCCAGTGGTGAGAGTGGTGTGTTGAAGTCTCCCACTACTAATGTGTGAGGTTCAATGTGGAATTTGAGCTTCAGTAGTGTTTCTTTAATAAATGTGGGTTGTCTTACATTTGGGGCATAGATGTTCAGTATTGAAACTTCATCTTGGCAGATTTTTCCTTTGATGAGTATATAGTGTCCTTCCCCATCTCTTTTGATTAATGTTGGTTGAAAGTCCAATTTGTTGCATAATAGAATTGCTACTCCAGCTTTTTTCTTGGGTCCATTTGCTTAGTATATCTTTTTCCAGCCCTTTACTTGGAGATAATGTCTATCTTTTTTGCTTAGGTGTGTTTCTTGTAAGCAGCAGAATGTGGGATTCTGTTTTCGCATCCATTCTTCTAGCCTGTGCCTTTTTATTGGGGAATTGAGTCCATTGATGTTGAGAGATATTAATGACCAGTGATTGTTACTTCCTGCCATCTTGATGTTGGTGGAAATAGTGTGTGTTAGCTTTTCTTTTGGTTTTGCTGCAGGCATGCTATTTCCTTCCTGTGCTTTCTTGTGTGTAGGTAGCCTCTTTGGGTTGGAGTTTTCCTTCCAACATCTTCTGTAGAGCTTGGTTTGTGTATAGATGTTGTTTGAATTTATCTTTGTCATGAAATATCTTGTTTTCTCCATCTATGTTGATTGACAATTTTACAGGGAATAGTAGTCTGCCTGGCATTTGTGGTTTTTTAGGGTCTGCAAGATGTCTGTTCAGTCCCTTCTGGCTTTGAGAATCTCTGAAGAAAAGTCAGTTGTGATTCTGATAGGTTTGCCATGATATGTTACTTGACCCTTTTCCCTAGTAGCTTTTAATATTCTTTCTTTGTTCTGTACATGTAGTGTTTTGATTATTATGTGGCAGGAAGATTTTTATTTCTGGTCTAATCTATTTGGAGTTCTCTAAGCTTCTTGTGCAGTTATAGGCATCTCTTTTTTTAGATTTGGGAAATTCTCTTCAATGATTTTGTTGAAGGTATTTTCTGGTCCATGGAGGTAGGACTCTTCTCTTTCTTCTATTCCTATTATTCTGAGATTTCGTCTTTTCACTGTGTCCTTGATTTCCTGAAGGTTTCGTGTCAGGACTTTTTTAGATTTGACATTTTCTTTGACAGATGTATCAATTTCTTCAATTTTAGCCTCTGAACCTGAAATTCTTTCTTCCATCTCTTATATTCTGTTGGTGATGCTAGTGTCTGTAGTTCTGATTCTTTTCTTAAGGTTTTCCAGTCCTATGGATGTCTCGGATTGGATTTTCTTCATTGCTTCAACTTCTCTTTTCAGGTCTTCCACTCCTTTAAGCGCTTTTTTCATTTCCGTCATCTCCTTTGCAGTACTTTGTTGTTGCTCTCTGAGGTATTTGATTTCCTCCCTTAGGCCTTCTATTATTAATATAAGCATAGGATTAAGGTCATTTTCTTTTGTTTCAATCGTGTTCGACTGTCCAGAGTTGTCTGTAGCATTATTGCTAGGATCTGGAGACATCCTATTATTATTTTTTTTTTATCATGTTCTTGTGCTGACCTTTTGTCATGTGATTGACCCTGTTTTTTTTTTTGTTTTTTTTTTCTTTTGTCATCTGACCTTGGTGCTTAGAAAAACTCCCTGCCCTGGGGGTTGGCTGATCCTGAGATCCTGGTGTTTACCTCCAGATGGTGGGCAGGTTCCTGTAATAGACTGACTGGCTCTCGGAGAGGAAGGTGGTTGCCGCTCTCCTCAACTGCTTGTGCCCCATTTGGACCAATATAGAGGGGATTGGGGTGGGGAGAGGGCTAGCCTCTGAGGACCTGGGAACTGGCAGGTCTCCTCAGAAAGGCAGAGAGAGCTGTGGTTGGGTCTGTGTTCTCCTCTCACTGACCCAGTCGTTCTGTCTCTGCAGGTAGTTTGACTGTGCAGGCAGGGATCTCCACCCACAATGGGTGCTGGCCTCAGTGTGCCTGTTGCTGACTGCCTCAAATGCTTGGGTGCTAGGGTGAGTGACCCACCTGCCCCAGTATTTGTGGAGGACACACAGTCGCAGGCTCTGTTTGCAGTCAGTCTTGGCTCCTAATTGCTTTACTGTGACTGGGCTAGGTCTCTGCCTCTCCGCTACAGTGCACACTGTGCAGCCATGTTGGAAACTCCAGAAAAAAATCTCACTTACCTTTGCTCTTGTGATGTGGCTGTTTTTCCCTCTTGGGTGTACAGGTCCGAGTGCAGGCTGGATTTCAGGCAGACAAGCGGGGCCCTCATCTGTGGCTGGAGCCATGGGCTGGATCCACTCCTGGGCTAGATCTCCTCTAGCCGGAGCTCCTCTCCAGACCGATGAAGGAGCTGGCTGATCTCAGGATGGTGTTCCCTGGAACTGCATGGGCTGTTTTACCTGGTCACCGGTCTCAATGTTCACCATTGGAATTCAGACACCGTCTGTGTTTCACTGTCGGCTAGGGGACCTCACATTCACTCCACAGTGACTAATCTCATTCACCTACTACTCAGATGCACTGCTCTATGGTCAGCGCCATCTTGGATCTTCCCCAGTTTGGGTTTTTTAATATTGTTTTGTTTTTATTTTTTTGTTTTTGGTGATAAAATACTCCAATAAAATGGAGCCATGTACTTTTAGAGTTTTCACTTCAGTTAACCTTATTAATCTTATTATTATTAACCTTCTTAATATAATTCCTCACAGTCATACCCAATGGCTTGTTTCTTAAGTGATTCTAGAGCCTATAAAGTTGATACCAGTGTTCACCATTACCACTCCACTTGCTATCTACTTGACAACCAGATAGATCACTTTTAAGCTATAACTTTCCATTGTTGTCACTACAGACTCATTACCATCTTATAATGCAAAAATATATTCAACCCCACTCCAAAAGTCTCTCTTTTTAGAATTATAGAACTGTTAAATATTCAAAATACAGTCTCATGAGACCCAGGAAAATCTCTTAACTGTGATGACCTATAAAATAAAATCAAACTTTATAGTTCCAACATAACCATACTAAAATGGAAGAATGTAGTCAGGTAAGAAATAATGAAAAAAAACCCAAAACATGGCAAGACAAATATGAAATTCTTTGTCTGGCATCTAAGACTAATGATGGAATATCTAGGTTCAAAAGTTTTAAGAGAACCCCACCCTCCAGCTCTGCTACCTATAGCACACACAATTTCTCTCTTGAGTCCTCTCCACTTTGTGCCTACAGTTTTGTTTGTTGGACATTACATGGTACTGCCATCTCCAACATCTTAGGAGCTCCATAACAATCTAGTATGGTAATAACTTCTTAGGGTCTCTTTGCAAGGACTCTGACCCTGACATACATTGCCTTTCTTGTTGTTCTATTCAGAACCTCAGAATTTTCTCCAGTGGTGTAAATTTATTTAAAAATCACAGATGTTTTATCAGTATTTACCTTGTTTGCAACTTTAAACTTAATATTATTTTCCTTTACAGTTTTTTATATTTTTCCAAACCCTTTTATTATAAATCTATGAACAGTGAGCAGTAGTCATGCCATGGCCTGTATGCTCTGATGTCCTGTAATTTCCTATCCCAAACAAACTTGTTCCTTACTTTTTAATAGAGTCTCACTCTAATTCTCAAAACATTAGTAGGAAACAGCCAGACTTTCTGACAGAATTTATCACAGATGGTCTTTAGCTTAATTCTTAATAGAAATGAAACATCATGAAATGAGCATCTACAGCTTACATTTTTCTTGGCATTCTAATCTTCCAAACACTCATTCAAATATCTCATTAAGCTCTAATTACCCGATTCCATGATTTCTTCAGTCTGCAGCTATGAACTCACATGTTCATCCCTCAAACCAGTTCCAAAAGCTCAAGAGTCATATGGTCAAGGTTACCATAACAATGGATCCCCTTCTGTATAAACTATTATACAGAAATAATTTTCTGTAGTTTTTAATTACTGTGATAAAGTATTGTCATAATAACTCAAGAAAGGAAGGGTTTATTTCGTCTGAATTTAAACACAGAGTCTATCACAAAAGACAAGTCTGATGACAGGATCATGAGGCAAATGGTCACATTGTATTAGTAGTCAGGAAACAGCAAGGAATGATGGTGATTTAGCATGCTTTCTTCTTTTCATTAGATCTAGAACTCCAGCATATAGAATGATGTTGACCACATTTAAAGTGGTCTTTATATTTCTTTTTTTTAATTAATTTATTTTTTCAAGTTACATCTTGATCAAAGTCCTCTCACTCCTATCTTCCCAATCCCTCCCTCCCTTCTTCACTTTTCCTTGGCTCCATCCTCTCCTTCTCCTTGGATGAGGGGACCCCCCAAATATCAAGCACCCTTAGTTCATCAGTCACCTGAGGGCTGAGTTTCCTCTTGTATTGGGGCTTGATATGGCACCCCATGTAGAATAAGGTGTTCCACTCACAAGCCATAGGGTTGATGACTAGCTGCTAAGTGGAGTTTTTTATAGGATAGTTATGCTAGGTTCATGTCTGTTTGGGTCTGTGAGTTGTAAGATGGTTGTCTTGTGCTATATGGTTGATATCCACTTTTTTTGAATTTCTTTTTTTTTTTTTTTACAATTATTTATTACTTCAAGTTACATCTCTATCACAGCCCCTCCCTCCATCCTTCTCAGTCCCACCTACCTATCACCCATCCTGTCTACCCCCTCTCTCACCTATCCTACTCCTCTGGGTGGGGTGCCCCCACATATCAGCTACACTCAGTTCATCCATCAGTCATATGAGGGCTAAGAGTTTCCTCTTGCACTGGGGCCCTACATGGTAACTCCAATAGGGCAAAATGTCCCACTAGCAGGTAACAAAGTCCATGTTCCTGTTTGTTTTTGTCTGTCAGTTGTAGGATAGTTTTCCTGTACTATATGGCTAAAATATACTTATAAGTGAATACATGCCATGTGTATCTTTCTGAGTCTGGGCTAGCTCACTCTGGATAAGCTTTTCTAGTTCCATCTATTTGGTTGCAAATTGCATGATTTCCCTCTTTCTGATAGCTGAGTAGTATTCGATTGTGTAAAGTACCACAGTTTTTTAAAATCCATACTTCAGTTGAGGGACATCTGGGTTAATTCCAGTTTCCAGCTATTACAAATAAAGCTGCTATAAACATAGTTGAGGAGATCTCCTTGTTTGTGAGGAATCTTCTGGATGTATGCCCAGGAGTGGTATGGCATAGCTATTGCATGTTTTTTAAGATATCGCCAGACTGATTTCCATAGTGATTGTATGAGTTTGCCCTCTCACCAGCAATGGAGGAGTGTTCCCCTTTCTCTGTATCCTTGCTAGCATGTGCTGTCATTTTAGTTTTTGAACTTAGACATTCTAACAGCAGTGAGACGGAAATTCAGAGTTGTCTTGAGTTGCATTTCTCTGATGACTAAGGATGGTGAGATTTCTTAAAGTGTTTCTTGGCCATTAGATATTCCTTTTTTGTGAATTCTCGGTTTAGCTCTGTACTCCATTTTTCTTTGGATTATTTGGTTTCTTCATGTTTAATTTCTTGAGTTCTTTATAAATTATGGATATTAGCCCTCTGTCAGATGTGGGGTTGGTGAGTATCTTTTCCCAATATGTAGGTTCTTGATTTGTTCGAATGACAGTTTCCTTTACCTTTCAGAAGCTTTCCAGTTTCATGAAATCCCATTTATTGATTGTTGGTCTTAGAGACTGAGCTGTTGGTATTCTGTTCAGGAGGTTGTCTCCTGTGCCAATAAGCTCAAGGCTTTTGCCCACTTTCTCTTCTATTAGTTTTATTGTGTCCAGTTTTATGTTAAGGTCTTTGATCCACTTGGACTTAAGTTTTGTGCAAGGTGATAAATATGGGTCTATTTGCATTCTTCTACATGTTTACATTGAGTTATATCAGCACCATTTGTTGAAGATACTGTCCTTTTCCATTGTACAGTGTTGGGTTTTTTTGTTGAAAATTAAGTGACTGTAGGTGGGTATGTGGGTTTATTTCTGGGTCTTCAGTTCGATTCCATTGATCAACTGATCTGTTTCTATACCAGTACCATGCTGTTTTTATTATTATTCCTCTGTAGTATAGCTTGAAGTCAGGGATGGTGATACCTCCAGATGTTTTTTCATTGTACAGGATTGATTTAGCTATTCTGGGTTTTTTTGCTATTCTATATGAAGTTGAGAATTCTTCTTTCAAGGTCTGTAAAGAATTGTTTTGTTATTTTGATGGTAATTGCATTGAATTTGTATATTGATTTTGGTAGGACAGCCATTTTTATTATGTTGGGCATGGGAGATCTTTTCATCTTCTGACATCCTCTTCAATTTTTTTCTTCAAGGACTTGAAGTTCTTGTTAGAGAGTACATACCATGTGTATCTTTGTGTGTCTGAGTCAGCTCACTTAGGATGAGCTTTTCTAGTTCCATCCATTTGGTTGAAAACTTGCCTATTTTCCTTGTTTCTGATAGCTGTGTAGTATTCCATTGTGTAAATGAATCACAGTTTTGTTTTTTTTTTATCCATTCTTCAGTTGAAGGACATCTGGGTTGTTTCCAATTTCTGGCTATTATAAATAAAGCTGCTATGAACATAGTTGAGACAATGTCCTTGTGTTTGGTGGGGAATCTTTTGGATATATACTCAAGGACAGTATGGCTGAGTCTTGAGGTAGAACTATTCCGAGTTTTCTGAGATATCACCAGATTGATTTCTAAAGTGGCTGTACAAGTTTGCATGCCCACCAGCAATGGGGGAATATTCCTCTTTATCCATATCCTTACCAGCATGGGCTATCTTTTGAGTTTTAATCTTAGCCATTCTGACAGGAGTGCGATGGTAGTCTTTATATTTCTATCAACCCAATCTAGAAATTTCCTCACAGTCAAGCCCAAAAGTTTGTCTTCTAGGTGATTCTAGTGTTACAGGTAGCTGACTAGGGATGATAACTCAGATACAGTTTATAGTCAATTGAAAGACTTTATTCCAGCTTGCTGGGACTACACTCAGGTATTTAGGACCTCAGTGTAGCACCAAGTGTTTAGACAAAGGGTCTTTTAAAGGCAAAAGCCCCATACTAGTATCTCACTCTATGGCTGCAAGGGAAGGTTTTACACAGGCAAGTAGTTTGACAGAAGCTAAGGTAAACAGTTAGTTGTGGGGATGGGGGTGTTTGCACAAGCTGACAAAGCTAAGACAAAGTAGTTGAGGCATTTTGGCTTCAAATCCTAGAATAGAGTTGGGTAATTTTCCACAGAATTCTCCATCCAGAAGATCAAATTCTAGTTAAGTCTGAAATAGCCTCAGCAAGAATAAAGATGGAAGAAACTTGCACTGTCTTACTCTGTCAGACTAGATCCTCTCAAGTTGACAATCAATATTAACCATCACAATATGCATATATTCACAATATGCATATGAATATATATTAATATATATTAATAATACGGATATTTATGTTTTATTAACTCTCATTTATTTTTTCATGTTATATAACATAGATTGAGATGACCTAAATTCAATACAAATTCACATTTTCACATTTAAGTTATGGGATTTTAAAAGACTATACAGTCCTCAGGGTACTTTGTCATATACTCCAGCAACAACAGTGTGTTTGGGATTGTATGTGGGAGGGATATTTAAATCATGTTAGGCTGAATTATGACCTTGTTTTGTCTTCATTTAAAAACTAAACATGTCATAAAATATGTTTGAACATCTCATTGATATGGAATAAATTTGTGATAGCTACTCTTGATCATCCCCTCAGTTGACTCTGGAATCAACAGAGACATGTCTGAAAGCACAAGGAAAAAAGCAATGCTTCTTGATTGCCTGCCTTCCTTTGTTGTTGAGTGCCTCCATCCTGCCACTGTTGCTGCCGCTCCCACTATATTTTGCTGAAAGCAGAAGATTCTAATATGTACCAAAGACCAACAACCTTTTATGTCTTCTATGCCAGCTTGTATCTGCAGAGACATCCAGCTTCATGTGATGACCCACTACCAGGTTTTCAGCCTCTCCAGTATGCAGATGACCAATGTTGGGCTAACAACTATTGTAAGACAATCTAATGAATTCTTTCTATAGTATATATTCCCTCTAAAAGTTCTATTCTTCTAGAGAACTCTGACTAACATAATCCTTATTTCCCTTTTAATTTTCAAAGATAGCTTTGGTTGATATAGCAATCTGTGTCAGCAGCTGTTGCTTTTTAACACATAAAATATATTCTATACTTGGCTGGTTTATGGGGTTACTGGTGAAAGATATGATGTCACTCTACCATGTTTGTTTTTGTAGTTGAGTATGTATTTCTTCTGTGACTCAACATTATCTCTTTGCTTTATATTTTTGACACCATGATTATAATATATCATGGAAATATGTTTTTTCTTGCCATGTCTGTTAGGGACTCTAAATTCCTTTTGTAAGCACATGAAAGAAATATTAATTTCTTCCTATAGACCTAGAGAAATTTATGTTATAATTTTATCAAACACATTCTCTGTTTTAAGTTTCAATCTCAGCTCTTTCTTCTCTTCTTCATATTCATAGATTTGTTTTCTTGGAGATAGTATCCCATGCTTCTTTTACTTTGTGGTCATGCTCATATTTTTTCACATATTGATATTTTAATGCATTTTTTGGATATCCTCACTAATGAGATTTCTTCTGCTGTTTGTTTTTGATACAGAATCTCACCATGTACCACTGATTGTCCTGGAACTCCTGATTTAGACCTGGTTGGGCTCAAACTCATAGACATCTACCTGCCTCTGGGTTCATATAACAGCAAGTCCAGTCTTCAATATTTCTGTTTTTTTTTTTTAATGTCAGTTTTCTTGGTAACTTTTCCTTTCATGATAACTGACTTTTTATTGATATTGCTGAGTTTTTCACCCTTTTCCTTACTTTTCTATATGAGAATATTTTATTTATTTTATTGACACTTAAGAAACACTATAAAATCTTATAACCTAAAAACACCTAAATCTTATAACCTAAAACCTATAATCTAAAATCTATAATCTATGTAAGGACACCCTAATACCTAAGAACACTCTAATACCAATCTAAAAACACTTAACTAACACTATTTTAACTTTCTTAAAAGGATATTAATATTCTTAGTGTAGGTCCATGCAGGATGACTTGGTTTACAGCAGTGCCAGCAGGTAATATCTTTCAAGCTTAAAGTCTATTGGGCCTTACTTTGCCAGTTCACAAGGCCAATTTATTTCAACCACCAAATTGTGAGTGGTTTATAAAGTCAGTCTGTTCCAACTGCCAAACCGAAACCATCCTTTTCCACAGGATTCATGGCCTAAAGCTACTCTTGAGTGGCTTCCGAACTCTGCCTACTTTGCCACTAGTCTTAACAGGCTGAATCACAGCAAAGAATCTTTCTTGGGCTAACTTGAAATGAAAAGTCTTTCTCCCTTGGACTCTGCCTTTCAGTTTATGACCATTATGGCATACCTTGCTTAGAGGGATGGCAAAACCTTCCACTTATCCACATACAAATGTCGATAGTGTGTGAAGGCAAAGTCAGCCACAGCTTCTTCCCTAGGATATATATATATATAGCCTGAAGACTGCTCCCCTACAGAGAATGTTCATATTGTGATTAGTTATCCCTGCCCCTTGTTCATCTGTATACATTAACCCTGCCTTTTTGTTTGTCTCTGTGAAATAACACCACTTCCTTGTTCAGCTGTATGCAACAACCCTATATAACTGTTCAACTATATATAATAAACATTCTGAGCTTCTGGGGTACTGTGACTTCTCCTTTAGAGAGACTAGTCTATCTGATCCTAGTCTTTTCTGTGTATCTATCCATGTGTCTGTTATTTCTTCAATATTTTGTCACCCCAGTAAGGCCAAGACTCTGGAGCCATGCAAGGGCATGGCATGGGCTCAAAGTCAAAATGTGCTAAAGTGTCTGTCTTAGTTGGAGTTTTATTGCTGTGAAGAGATACCATGATCTGAAAAGGGACCTTTGAAATTCCACTACCCTGACTCTGAGCCTGTGAAATTCAGTGAAAAGGGGACCTTTGAAATTCCACTACCCTGACACTCTATCAACCCCCCATTGTCACTACTAGGAAATGACCCTCAGTAAATTCCAGGAAGGACTCCAGGGTCCCCTGGAAGGAACAAACTGATACCCAACCCTGGAATTAAGACCACCCCCCAGCAAGTGCCCTCAGCAAACAATGGATCAAAGTTCAAAGTTCCCTGGTCTCCAGGGCAAGACTCCTCCTCCAGGAAGCTATTATCCAGCCCCATCACAAGAATGTATAAGAACCTAAAGTCCTAGGGATTCAGGATTCACTTCTCCCATGGATGAAGGGGACCCCTACACATATCGGAATAAAGTTCCTCTTGCTTTTGCGGTGATCTGGACTCTGTCTCTTATTGGGGGTTGTTGGGCCTGGTAATAAAGCAGGAGCCCCTCTGGGTGAGCCTAACAGATCAAGGCAACTCTTATAAAGGACAACATTTAATTAGGGCTGACCAAGGCCCTAATTAAGGCTAGGTAGATGGCATAGTCACAAAATTGGTTGTTATGGAACTATGAAGACTTGAATTTGGATTCTCAATACTTATATGAAAAGGTAGGTGACATTTCTCATATCTGAAATCCCAACATGGAGGATGCAGAGACAGGGAGATCACAGGGGATGGCTGCTAGTCAACCTAGAAGAAACAAGATTCAGTGAGAAACCTTGTGTCACAAAATAACATTGTGAGTGACTGAGGAAGACATATGACAGGAACTTTGAGCTTCATCCCCTCCCCCCTCATACAGACAGCAACATGAATCAGTGCTAAATAGGTGCAAATTAAAGATGATTATAATAGGATGAGTTACTGTGGGATCCCCAGAAGTCTCCAAAGGCTATTTCTGGTTTCACTAGCTGGCACTTAATAACAAATCTTTAATGGCAAACCAGCAAGATTCCAAAAGTGGAGAAGTGTACATACAGTTCCTCAAAAAGTCTATTGTAAAACACCCGCCCTAGATTTAATCTGCCTTTCCATAGCTGCTTATGTACCTGCAACTAAGTAAGGTAAAGGAATAGACATTTCATCTTGTGAGAAGAAAGTCAGGGGTTCATGCATTCAGAAATCATGAATTCATAGCTTGGACCAGACTGTAGCTCTGAGAATAGTACTTCGCTTTCCTCTTCTTTCTCTCTATTCTCTCCACTGGACAGTGTAATTCAGAAAAGTAATTTATGTCTCACTTGAAATCCTAGTTGTGTTGACACCACATAGGCCTGTTAGCAAAACAGGCCTCTAGGCTCACACCCCAAAGGCAGGACTGAATTCCTTTAATTACAGGTCTCACTTGCAAATGATCACTTTGAGTAAGGGATATTTGAAAAGACCCCAGAAACTCTGTGTGAAAGGTATCTGTTTTTCATTATTCCTACTAAGGGTGAATAAAGAAGAGAAATGGCTCTAAGACAAAAACAAGAATAGACAGGGAACAATGGTTCCCAAGGAGTCATGGCAATGTAATGACAAGAGGCATTGAAGAAGTGTTTCCAAAGATAAGACAAACAGAAATTTTACACTGTATCCTTAAGGTATGTGAAATGTTAAATAGAACCAACTGTGGAAGAAAAATGTACCTGAAAATAAAGCTCACATATTCAAGTTTGATGCCAGAAAATTTCCTGAAGACCATGGCTTCACTTCTATCCAAGCAGAGTGATTGGCTGTGACAGTTTGAGTTTAAGATGGGTCTCACACTGACCGGATCCAAGATGGTGGCGGCCTGCATGGACGTATTTTGATTTCAGGGTTAACAGTCACTGGGCGGTGAGTGTTGCAGGATGCTGTACAAACAGCTCGACCCCTCTGGATCTCACCCAACTACCCAGGGACCACTGGGGGTCCCTGGACAGGATGCTCCCTCCCACTCTCAGACACACAAGAAAGCCACTGAATCTGGGAATCGGGATGCCCCCCTCCCCCACCAGGAGAGACACGCTGGGTAAGTTCTAATCTAATACCCAGCCGGCAGACTCAGGCCCCATGCAGAGACAACCTCCACCCTGCTGGGCACCCCCATGTCTCGCACAGACGATCCAGCTATCTGGAAAAAAGTTGTGACCCTTGGAAGTGAGCACAGTATGGCTGCAAAGAGCCTTCAGGCTTCAGATTGCAACCCATTGCGGTGATATCACTGGCCAGTTTTCAGGCTGTGGGAGCGGCAAGGCTATTGGGGGTGAAGGCAGATTTACCCACCACAGAAGCCAACCCCGGGCAAACTGTGAGGTATTTGAAACTGTTGTATATCGGACTATTTTACTAGTACTGGTCCTTTTGGCGGGGAACCAGAGCTTACTTGTACACAGCTCCAACCCCTGGATTAGTTAGGTCTCCACCTAGGAGGCGGGGCTGAATGACTCACCTTATAGGGGTAGAGAAAGGCAACTCTACTCCTACACCAAAGAGCCCCCTTTGGACCCAAGTCCACAAGACAGCTAAAAAATTCCACATGGCCAGTGGCCCCAGACAAAAAAAAAAAAAAAAAAAAAAAAAAAAAAAAAAAAAAAAAAAAAATAGAGCGAAATGACTCCAACAAAAGAAAGCAACACTATTTCATCCATCCCGAACCACCTCACCACAGCTGAAACACATGAAAACGATGACAATACTACATTATGGAAAGTGATAGAGTCCCTTCAAGAAGAACTTAAATCTATGAAGGAGTTCAAAGAAGCCACAATTGCACATACGAAAGCAATGCAAAACACCATTAGAGAACTTCAGAACAAGGTGAGTCAACTTGAACAAGAAAAAGAGAGGGCAATGGAAGACTTCCAGGCAAAGACAAGCAAACTGGAGCAGGAAATGTACAAAACAAATAAAATCACTCAAGAAATGAAAATGGAAATGGAAACAATAAAGAAAACACAGTCAGAGTTAAAAATGGAATGGAGAATCAAGGGAAGAGAACAGGAACTATGCATTTGAGTACCAAAAGTATGATTCAAGAGATAGAAGACAGGATCACAGGCATGGAAGATTCGATGGAAGAAATCAATATAACATCCAAAGAAAATGAGAAAGCTAAAAAATCTCTCACCCACAACATCCAAGAAATCAAGGACTCAATGAAAAGATGGAACCTAAGAATTATAGGAATAGAGGAAAGAGAAGACTCCCGACTCCATGGTCCAGGAAATATCTTCAACAAAATCATAGAAGAAAACTTCCCAAACCTAAAGAAAGAGATGCCAATAAAAATCCAAGAAGCTTACAGAACACCAGACAGATTAGATCAGAAAAGAAACTCCTCTCGCCACATAATAATAGAAACTCAAAATGTAGAGAAAAAAGAAAGGATATTAAAAGCTGTAAGAGAAAAAGGCCAAGTCACATACAATGGCAGACCCATCAGAATTACACCGGACTTCTCCTCAGAAACTTTAAAAGCTAGAAGGGCCTGGACAGATGTCCTACAAGCCCTGAGAGAACATAGGTGCCCAGCCAGACTACTATACCCAGCAAAACTCTATCAACATAGATGAAGAAAACAAGATAGTCTATGACAAAATCAAGTATAAACAATATCTACCCACAAACCCAGCCCTACAGAAGATCCTAGAAGGAAAATTCCAACCCAGAGAAGATAACTACACCCAAGAAAACAGAGGAAATAGAAACCTCCACAGCAAGTAAACAAAAAGAAACACAAGACGACCAGCTAAACCAAAATAATGGGAAATAAAAACGCCTGGTCACTAATGTCCATCAACATCAATGGACTCAACTCGCCAATAAAAAGACACAGACTTACAGATTGGATCCGTAAACAAGACCCATCTTTTTTCTGTATGTAAGAAACACATCTCACTATTGAAGATAAACACTATCTCAGAGTAAAGGGCTGGGAAAACGTTTTCCAAGCAAAAGGACCCAGGAAACAAGCTGGAGTAGCCACCCTAATATCAAACAAAATAGACTTCCAATTGAAGTTAATAAAAAAAGACAGAGAAGGGCATTACATACTCATTAAAGGAAATATCCACCAAGAGGACATCTCAATATTGAATATCTATGCCCCAAACACAAAGGCACCTGCATTTATAAAAGAAACACTTCTAAAACTTAATTCGCACATCGATCCAAACACTTTAATAGTGGGAGACTTAAACACCCCACTCACAACTATGGACAGATCATCAAGACAGAAGCCAAACAGAGAAATAATGAGTCTAACAGAAATCATGAACCAAATGGACCTAACAGATATCTACAGAACATTTCACACAAACACAAAAGAATACACCTTCTTCTCAGCACCTCACGGAACCTTCTCCAAAATCGACAATATAGTTGGCCACAAAGATAGCCTCAACAGATACAAGAAAATTGAAATAACCCCTTGTATCTTATCAGATCACTATGGAATAAAGCTGGACTTCAATAGCAAATAAATCAACAGAAGGTCTACACTCACATGGAAATTGAACAACTCTTTACTAGAGGACCACTGGGTCAGGGAAGAAATAAACAAGGAAATCAAAGACTTCATAAAATCCAACGAAAATGAAGACACAACATACCCAAAGCAATGGGACACAATGAAAGCTGTGCTACGAGGAAAGTTCATAGCACTAAGTGCCTTCAAAAAGAAAATTGTGACAGCTCATATTAGCGAATTAACATCTAAACTGGGTGAATTGGAAAAAAAAGAAGCAAACACTCCCAAGAGGAGCAGAAGGGAGGAAATCATCAAACTTAGGGCTGAAATCAACAACTTAGAACCAAAAAGAACTATACAAAGAATCAATGAAACCAAGAGTTGGTTCTTTGAGAAAATCTACAAAATAGACAGACCCTTAGCCAAATTAACCAAAAGACAGAGGGAGAAAACTCAAATCAACAAAATCAGAAATGAAAAGGGAGAAATAACAACAGACATTGAGGAAATGCAGAGAATATTTGGATCCTACTTTAAAAATCTCTATGTAGAAAATTTATATGGCTAATTAAACTATTTAATCAGTTTTTATATTATTGTTAATTGTTTCGGCAGTTGTTAATCTTTAAGCAGCCATTACAAATGAGTACACAGAGACCACATGGATTTCTAACAAGCCTTGGCCTGAGTTGTGCATTCCTGGCCCATCTAAGCTAGCTCGCAATTCTATTACCCAAATATGACTCCATATATACATAATTTCCCTTGGACTGCCATTCTCCACGATATGCCAAAGTTCTTGGCCATGTGGAATGAGGTTCTTTTCTCTAACCCATGGTGTGTGCCTCCTTCTTCCTGCTCCTGGCTGGAATGCCTTCTTCTTCCTGCTGCTGGCTGGAATGCTTCAGTCCTCTGTCTAAGGCACAGGCTTCCTGCTCTAATCACAGGAAGTCCCACCTTTCTCTGTCTTTGCCCAATCTCAGGCCTTGGCATTTTATTTAACCAATCAGAGTCAGTGTAAGTAACAGACAGCAAGCAGGACCAATTAGTTAACATTTAGAATGCTTAACACTACCCCAACAATTCCCTCCTTTTGTCTAAAAAAAAGGCAAAATTTTAAACTCATATAGTAAAAACAATAAGAACAAATATGAAATAATCAAGAAAACCATATATAAAAGTTGCATAATGTTTAAGCCTATTTGTATCAGGCAATCTTGAAGAAGAATAAAATCATCTATCTATCTTGGTGTGTCTAAAGTTCTGAACCTAAATAATTCCTATCATATTCTGCATTTATAAACCTAGATTTTATTTAGACTTGAAAATATCCTTTTAAATCCTAAACAACTCAAGTTCAATTGAAATTTTATAACTATTATACCTTCAACCCCATCAAAGACATAAGAAGCGATAAAGTTATTATTTGAGTTAGTAGGAAGCAAGAAGAACAGCTTCCAAAAAGAAAAATATGACAGTTTGCTGCCTAGACAGTCCCAAATATCTCTTGATATCGTTGGACCATCATCTTCAGCCTTCTGGCGAAGCATTTTTCACAGACTAAAATTGTACAGCAAGAAATAAGGATTTTCCCATTCTGTCTCTGCAGAATTGGGACATCGACTTACCTGCATTTAAGCTCTGGTCCATCTTTGGACCATATATAGTCTGTTGAGAGAGCAGGGGCATTTTTGCCCAATAGGAATTATCTCCTGATGGGAGATTTCATTTTGAGGAATATCTCCTGATATGAGATTTCTTTTTGATGCTCATTGTCTTCTTCCAAGTCAAATGGGAGCTGTCAGGAGCTGATTGTCTTAGGTCAAACAATTCTTAAAAATAATAAAAACATCTTTAAATGCCATTTTCTGTATGACTTTGAGAGTTTTGAAGACATCTAGTATTTTATTTATAAATCTATGATCTATCTATATTTGAACAAGCAAACTGTATATTTTTATCCATTTATTATCTGTTTAATCTATTAAGTCTTTTTGTGATAAAAGACTAGTATTTGACATGACCAGAACCTCAATTGGCCAGTTGAATTGTATTATCCAGACTCCTAAATAGATTGCAGTAGCAACTCATAAAAGGATCGGAAGTAAACCTATACTTTTAAATGAATTGAATAGGCACAATACCTTATATAACAGTTGAAATATAAAATTTTATACCAAAGTATCAAAAGATAACCTTATTTTAAGAATGATAGCTTTAACATTCAGAGCAGATTTAATAATCTATCCTTATATCTTATCATTTCTATATTATATATTACATATATTCCCTCCTTTTTCTTTTCAAGTCTTTTCCCCCTATATAAGAGAGAAAGAAGGATAGAGAAAAGAAAAAGAG
Organism: Lophiomys imhausi; assembly: GCA_907164525.1. Classification (NCBI taxonomy): domain Eukaryota; kingdom Metazoa; phylum Chordata; class Mammalia; order Rodentia; family Muridae; genus Lophiomys; species Lophiomys imhausi. The sequence continues at coordinate 361,219 of CAJQZJ010032819.1, forward strand.
GTCTCTGAGTCTAACTTTCTATACTTTGCTGAACAAGACCATATAACAATTTGTAACCATTACTCCTGAGCAACATTTATAACACATCAAATGACCAGAGAATCATCCACCCCACTTTTTGGATATGGGACGTCACTCTCTTAAAACTGCTTCCTGCTGAATTGGGTCGTAGAAAACCTGTTTAGGGGCCCAAATAAAATGTAAAAAAAAAAAATGGTTAAGCAAGTAAATTGTAACATTTGTTGTCCAGTCTCTATGTGCTCAGCGATTTTAATGTTCTGAGCAATTTGTAGTTCGAAGCTGTACTTTGGAAGGAAAGTTCAGGGGTTTATTGAAGTCTTGTCTGGAACAGTCTCTGAGGCTGGGCCATTTCAGCAAGCTGAAGTTGTTCTGGATACAGATTTTGGAGGAAACAGCTATTGAGGCAGTCTATGAGGCTGGATCATTTGGGCTACTTGTCTTGTCTTCTTTGGACTCAGGTCCCATTGTTCTGAAAATATATAATTTCTCACAAGTAACATATAGTTCTGCAATTACCAAAATGCCTTGGATGTGCAGGATGCACAATCAATTAAGGAATATTTTCTGTTCTTTGAACAGCAGAAAGACATTTGCAAGTCTCTATTCATGCCATATAAAAGGATGGTGTGTAATAGCATTACATATATATGCTATATAAAATCTATTTTAAATTAGAAAATACAGCATAAGACTGTATGGAGTTTAAATATTCTCCTTTACAGTTGACATAAATTTATTAATTGATTAAAACAGGTTTATTCTGTGTTGTTCTGGCATTTTGTAGATTAGGTTGGCCTCAAACTCAAAAGGAACCAATCTGTCTCTGTCTTTGTGTCCCATGTCTCGGGATCAAAGTTATGTATTTATATATTTTTCTTTCCTTTTCTCCTTTCTTTGGAGATTTAATTACTATGTGGATAAATCTATCCTTATTGAGACAGGGTTTCTCTTTGTAGCTTGGGCTGTCTTGATTTGCTCTGTAGAGCTCTGTAGGTTAAATTGGCTTTGAACACACAAGGAACCTGCTTTTTCCTTGTCTCCCAAGTTTTGAGATCAAGGTATGAATTTAAATAATTGAATTACCCTTATTAAACAATAGCATTACTTAAACCATTTTGTATTAGTTTGAGTTCCAATTCTCCCATGTAAACTCCATTTTTAAGGAGATTGGTGTAAAATAGCATGATGTGCTTTTTTATGTTAGTTTTTCTTAACTGTTGGCTGTGAGAGGCATGCTGTTTGCATGTTCTTCCCAAACCTAACTCTGGGTCCTTACATTGGTTAACAAAATATATCTCTTTCTCTTTCTCTCTCCTTTTTTTTTTTTTTTCTGAGACAGGATTTCTCTGTGTATCCTTGTCCTGGACTCATTTTGCACCAGGCTAGCCTTGAACTCACAGAGATTAGCCTGCTTCAGGCTCCAATGATCTGGGATTAAAGGTGTGCACCACCACACCCAGCGATTAACATATCTCTTTTAGGGGCAAAATGCCTCTTGAAACCAATTCTCCAGTGGGAGCCCCCCAACTAAGAAATATGGCTCGTGACCCTTTTCTCTTTACATCAATTTAAGATCATGTGCATTTATCCATTAGATCAGAAAGGACATTATTAAACTTAACATCAAGAAAAAAATGTGTCATTTTAAAATTCTAGACTGTCTTTAGTAAGCAGCTTTATCTTATCAGCAGGGTTCTGCCCTGCCTTCATTATTTAGACCAGGCTGGTCTACTATCCAGAGATCTGCCTGTTTCTACCTCTTGTGTGACAAGATTAAGGGATAAAAGGATGTGCCAGTACCACCCTGCTCAAATATTTCACTTAAATCCCAGATTTTAGTAACTCTGTAACCTTGAGGGCAACTTTGAACTGTAGTGATAATTCGAAATTTGCCCAAAATCTTCAAAAATCTCTTATGTTTTAGCAATGCCAAACCAGAAAAATATCCTTTCTACCTCCTGATAAAGGAAAATCAAAGACATCTAAACAAAAAAATCAAACAAAGAAACAACATTCCAAAAGCCTTGGCATGTCTAACCATGCTAGCCCATGCTGCAATTACAGTTCTGTTCATTATTCCTTGAAATCTAGTTGTGACTGTGTTTCATTGGTGGACCAATACCAGAAACTCCTGACAGGCATCTAGTACCCAGGGAGCTCTTAGCTCCAGCTGCCATCAATTTTGCCTTATTTATCAGGAAAGGCCTCCCTTTTTCCTTTATTATCATTGTTGACAATTTAGCATTCCATCTTTAAATTCTTTCCTTTAAGACTATCCTAGTCCGAACTTTCTGAAAAAAAGATACACAGAACCACAGTTGTCAGGGTAAAAATAATTTGCATGCTAAGAGGACCAAACTCAATTGGAATTGAAATGTATTGAGACATTATGAATTCCTCCATTTTTAATTCTGTTTTGAAACTTTGTTTAGAAGGCTGCCAGTTTTTTAGTATGTAAGGAGAGTTAAGCCTTAGCTCTCTGCCTTTGCTGCAAGGCAACAGCTTTTGTTAAGTTAGCCACACCTTTGAAATGCATTTGGGTTCAGTTCCCCACTCTTTGGCTAGGAAACTGGCTTTCACTCGGGCCTTCTCATGCTGTAAGCATAGATTCTAATTGTCCCACGTTGGGCGCCATAGGTAGAAAAATTATATGGCTAATTAAATTATTTAACCAGTATTTATATTATTGTTAATTGGTTTGGCAGTTGTTAATCTTTAAGCAGCCATTACAAATGAGTACACAGAGACCACATGGATTTCTAACAAGCCTTGGCCTGAGTTGTGCATTCCTGGCCCATCTAAGCTAGCTTGCAATTCTATTACCCAAATATGACTCCATATATACATATGTTCCCTTGGACTGCCATTCTCCATGATATGCCAAAGTTCCTGGTCACGTGGAATGAGGTACTTTTCTATAACCCATGGTGTGTGCCTCCTTCTTCCTGTTCCTGGCTGGAATGCCTTCTTCTTCCTGCTGCTGGCTGGAATGCTTCAGTCCACTGTCTAAGGTGCAGGCTTCCTGCTCTAATCACAGGAAGCTCCACCTTTCTCTGTCTTTGCCTAATCTTAGGCCCCGACATGTTATTTAACCAATCAGAGTCAATGTGAGTAACAGACAGCAAGCAGGACCAATTAACATTTAGAATTCTTAACACTACCCCAACATCTATACTCCACCAAATTTGAAAATTTAAGTGAAATGGACAATTTTCTTGATATATTCCACGTACCGAAGCTAAATCAAGACGAGATAAACAGATTAAACAGCCCTATAACCCCTAAGGAAATAGAAACAGTCATTAAAAATCTCCCAACCAAAAAAAGCCCAGGGCCAGGTGGCTTTAGCACGGAATTCTACGCGACCTTCAAAGAGGAGCTAACACCAATATTTTTCAAACACTTCCACAAAATAGAATCTGAAAGAACATTGCTAAACTCATTCTATGAGGCCACAGTCACCCTGATGCCTAAACCACACCAAGACCCAACAAAGAAAGAGAACTTCAGACTAATCTCCCTCATGAACATAGATACAAAAATACTTAATAAAATACTAGCAAACCGAATTCAAGTATACATCAAAAGGACCATACGTCATGATCAAGTAGCCTTCATCCCAGGAATGCAGGGATGGTTCAACATATGAATGTCTATCAACGTCATTCACCATATAAACAAGATGAAAGAAAAAAAACACATGGTAATCTCGCTAGATGCAGAAAAAGCATTTGACAAAATCCAACACCCCTTCATGCTAAAAGTTCTGAAGAGAAAGGGCATAAAAGGACCGTACCTAGAAATAATAAAGGCAATATACAGCAGGCCAGTGACCAACATCAAATTAAATGGAGAGAAACTTGAAGCACTTCCTCTAAACTCAGGGACAAGACAAGGATGTCCACTTTTACCATATCTCTTCAGTATAATACTTGAAGTTCTTGCTAGAGCACTAAGACAACTAAAGGAGATCAATGGGATAAACATTGGAATCAAAGAAGTCAGATTATCCCTATTTGCAGATGATATGATAGTATACATAAGCGACCCCAAAAATTCCACCAGAGAACTCTTACAGCTGATAAACACCTTCAGCAAAGTGGCTGGATACAAAATTATCAGAATAAAGCTGCTAAGAGACAAGCAACATCTGCTTATCCTAATATAAGACAAGACATAGATAGGGCCTCTTCAAAACCTCAAGAGATCTGCAGAATATGGCATTCAAAGATGTTTTTGCAACTTTAAATTTTTTTATATCGAGACATATCAACTCCTGACAGCACCCCCTATTCTACTCCAAGTAGAAGATGAGCATTGAAGAATCTCCAGTGGGAGATGATTGAATTAGTCCAAGCCTATCTCTTGGTATGAAAACCCCCTTACTCCAACTGTAGACAGAATGCTGTCCAAAGAAAGACAAAACTTGGAAGCAGGTACGTTGACAGCCTAGCTCTGCCAAGACAGGGTAGGCAAGTCCTTCATAACCCCTGCTCTGCAATCAATGTCTGTCAGAGAAACGGGGCCAAACGACTGAAGACTGATGCTGTAATGTATGGAGAGAAAATGGGAACTGTCCAGGCAGCCACTGTTATATCATTTCTTAGTTTTGGAAGCTGCAGGCCCTGTGCTTCCTATAAAATCAGATTTATTTATCCCTCTCAGGTCTCTGAGGTGGTTGAAGAAAAGATAGCTAGACTCTCATAATTAAATTTTGAGTTATTTAGGAATCAAGAGAGTGTTTTGGATCTAAGAAGATGTTTTTAAAATTGTGTTGCCAGTTAGTATGAAAGTTGAGTTAGATATAGAACTTTAAACTCATGTAGATGGTTAGATAGTAGAATGTTAAAGTCAGGTGCCAAATACATATGGACTGGACATTGGGAATGTACGCTAAGCCATATAACCCTCATAACTATGGCCTAATTACCTCTGTTGTTTTTTATTGTATCTATTATCATAACAGAAAGAGCCATTTGTTGTACTGAAAGGGGAAACTGTAGGAGGAAATAAGATATACCTTAAACTTAAAAAAAAAGGGAAGAGGATGGGGGGTTTAGGGTGGGAGGGTGGGATTGCGGGGGGGAATAGGGAGGGGAGTGCATTTGAGATGTAACTTGAAGAAATAAAAAATAAAGAAAAAAAATATAGCCTGGGCTTAAAGACTTGTCAGGGACAAAAGCCAATGGGGAAAAAAGAGATTGGTTTTGAGGGTTCTGTCATTCTCTGTGTATGACTTGTATCAAGGTTATGGGAGGTGAATCCCTAAATAACATCAAATTTAGGAAGCTGAAGAGTGATTCAGGTAACATATAGGCCTGCCAGCAGTGGTGACTGGCAGCCATTTAAGAGAGCAGAAGTACACTGTGGTTTGTGGAGGTGACAGCACTTTGAACAGTCACCAGCTGTGTCTCTGGGGATATCTGGGTATAGGAGGAGACAGAATAAGAGGAGAAAATGTCAGATTTTTCCATGGTTCCTGAGAAGAAATCCTTTGTGGTCATATGTGAGCTAGTCATTATGAGTTCCAGAAACAAATGATGAACAGACTGTGAGGGTTGATTTCATATTGTGAATTTGACGGGGACACAAGCTGCTCAGATAGTTGGTTCCATGGTCTCAGAGTGTTTGTAATTGTACTTCTGGATAGATTTGACATTGAATTGGTGGCCAAGTAAAACATATTCTCTTTCCCAATAAAAAAAAAAGAAAGAAAAGAAAAGAAAAAGGAACTGATTGAGCTATTGGTCATCTTTTGTCGTAATATGTAAATCCTAGAAAATACCAGGATTTCAATTTTAAACTATTTTGCTCACAGGAGATCTTGCTATTTAGTGTAATTCCCCTCTTTTTCCCAAAGCTACTTTAATAGAGGAAATCAGAAGGGACAAAAACCAATTGTCTTGCCCTCCAGAAGTGTGATATCAGAGAATTCATCAAGATTAAATGAGGGGCTCTAGAGAAGCTTTGTTGTTTTGAGTGCTTGCTGCTCTTACAGAGAACATGTTTAGCTCACAGCATCTATGCTGAATAACTCACAGTCACTTGTAACTCCACCTCTAATGCCCTCTTCTGGACCCTATAGGTACCTGAATGCATATGTGTATACACACACACACACACACACACACACACACACACACACACACACACATACACACTTAAATAAATTAGACTGGAAAGATGGCTCAGTGATTAAGAGCACTTATTGCTCTTTCACAGGTATACAATTCAGATCCCAGAATCCACATTGGGTGGCTCACAAATGCCTGTTACACTACACCCAAGGAATTTGATGGCACTGTCTGGGCTCCATGTATGTACATATGTCATACAAATAAAATAATAAAATAAATCTTGGAAATAAAAAAATAAAACAAAGATGGGTCTCACAAGTTTACCTGTTTGAGTTCTTGGTCCTCAGTGAATAGTACTGTCTTGGGAGGCTCTGGTGTTTTGGGATGTATGGCCAGATAGCAGAAGTAGGTCAGTAGGATCAGGAGTGGAAGAAGACAGACTTGCCTCTGTCTCTGGCCTGAGCTTCTCAGTCTGAAAAGATCTGAGGTTTTGTCACATGTCCTCTACACCATGAACTTCGCTGTGCCACAGTGGACTGAAACTGTAAGCCAGGGCAAACCTTTTCTCCTGAGAGTTATTTTTGTTTGGAATTTTCTCAGAAGAAAAGGAAAAGTAACTAATATATTACCTAAAGAGATTTGTTGGGGTAGTGTTAAGCATTTTAAATGTTAATTAATTGGTCCTGCTTGCTGTCTGTTACTTACATTGACTCTGATTGGTTAAATAAAATGCTGAGGCCTGAGATTGGGCAAAGACAGAGAAAGGTGGGACTTCCTGGGATTAGAGCAGGAAGCCTGCACTTTAGACAGAGAATTAAAGCATTCCAGCCAGGAGCAGGAACAAGAAGGCATTCCATCCAGGAGCAGCAGGAAGGAGGCACACACCATGGGTTAGAAAAAGGAACCTCATTCCACATGACCAGGAACATCGGCATATCGCGAAGAATGGAAGTCCAAGGGGATATATGGGGTCATATTTGGGTAATAGAATTAAGAGCTAGCTTAGATGGGCTAGGAGTGCACAATTCAGGCCAAGGCTTGGTAAAATCCGTGTGGTCTCTGTGTGCTTATTTCTAATGGCGGGATAAGGATTAAAGGCTGTCGAACAAGCAACAATAATCTAAATGCTGTTAAATAAATTATTAGCTATATAATTTTTTACAGAGATTAAATCAAAATAATCCCAAATTAATTTTTAAATTGAAAACAGGTTAATTTCCCTAACCAAAAGCATTCCTTAAGCCAGTACTAAGCTTATGCAGACAAATAGCATAACTTTTCACATTCAGGTCATGCTGTCCCAGGAAAGCATGATCATTAATATTACTAATAACACAGGGAAATGCCTTTCACATTGTTAACAGTGACTTGATATATTATCTCAAATTAAAAAAAACAATTTAAAATGATAATAAGAATTGTCATGGAATTTTCTGTTGTCTATATCATTGTATAGGATTTCTATATCCTTCACAAATGAATATAATTTTTATTATTTTATTTTTGTTTTGTTTTTTAGAGTTTTTGAGACAGACTCTTGTTACATAGCCCCTAGTAAGGCGGAACTTGCTATGTAGACCAGGGTGGCAGCAAACTGGCAATTGTCTGTTTTCTGCCTCCTGCTAGTATCATAGGTCTGCCACCATATCTGGCTAAGTTTTGCCATTAAACTGTAATTTTTAAAAATGTCTACTTGGTAGGCTGGTGAGACTGCTTGGCACTTAAAAATGACTTGCTCCTATTCCAGAAGACCTAGGTCTGATCCTAGTACCCAAATGGTGGCTCACAATCATCTGTAACTCCTGTTCTAGGGAAAACTGATGCCCTCTACTGGCCCCTACAAGCACGAGACATGTTCAATGTGCGTAAAATATGCAACAGTAAACATTTCTAAACACTCCACAAACAACAATTGTTTAAAAATAAAGCATGCAAATACTCCAACATATTTCTGGCAGTGCATACCTGTGTTGTGTCATGTGACTTCACATCACACATGATTTTGCATTATGTGTGTATTTTCCCATGAAACACAACAAACACTGCCTGAAAGAAATATCTAGGCTCAGTTTCAAGATCACTATATGTTATGGATGGGATTGTTTTATTGTACAAGGTTTTATGCTCATATAGAATTAATAGCATCATTAGAGAAAAGAAAGTTTTCAAATACTTTCCTACTTCAATGTGTAAGCATCACATTTATATATATTTGGGTTTATTTTAGAATGTTTAATTGTAAAAATTGCTATTTCTATTGCTTACTTGAGTTTCATCAAAAAGAAACTATTATATTGATTTTGTCTTAGGATTAGGAAAGACTTTCCAACTACTTCTAAAGTAGTCCAAAATTTTCTACCATTTTGTATTATTTATCAAAAATAGATTTTCACTATTAATGACTGTAAAATAGAATTATTGATCAATTATGAAAAGTGTTTAAGATGCTTTACATCCAATAGTATCAAATAATAAGTCAAGAATTATTTCTTTGTGTAAAAACAAACAAAAAAACCACATCCAACTCATTGATACACACATTTGCTTTCATTTTAATAGATGGTAAGATTATTTGTATATAAAATAATTTAAAAATAACTTTTCACTTACTATCTACAAATGCTGATTTGTATATGTATTTCATATATAAATTATGTATTTCAGATTGTATGTACCTTAAGTAACATGAAATTGTCTTGTGTAAAAAGAAGTCAGAAATGAAAAAAGTTTACAAAACACTCTGCTAGAGTATGGAAATATCTCCCATGCACGTTGTTTGGTATAATTAATATTGTGGAAATGAGTATATTTTTAAAAATGGCCTATGGGTTGGACACAATTCCCATCAAAATTCTCTTAGCATTTCTCACAGACCTTGAATGAACAATCCTAAAATTTGTATGTAAGCACAAAAGACCCTCTATTAGCCAAAGCAGTCCTGGCAGAAATAACAGATTAGAGGTGTCACAATATATAAACTGAAATTATACCACAGAGCAATAGTGATAAATACAGTAAGTACTAGCCCCTAAATAAGCATGTAATTGAGTACAGTAGAAAAGAACAGAGTAGAATAGAAAATAGAATAGTATAATACAGAAATAGCTTCTTACATTACAACCTTTTTGCTTTTGACAAGTGTGTCAAAATATACATCAGGAAAAAAAGACAATCTCTTCAACAATGATACTGGAAAAACTGAATATACTCTTATGAACTTTTCAAACTGCTAAAGAAAAACATTTCAAGATATAGGCTTAAGCAACAAGTTTCAGGAAAGGAATCTAATAGCAAAGACAAGAATTCCAAGAACGGACAAATAAGATCAAGATCATAAAAATGTTTTTGAGTACCAAAAGAAATAGTCTCCAGATGAATAGAGTGCTGACAGAATAGGAGAAAATATTTATCAACTGTACATCAGGCAACAAGGAGTTAATAATTAAATTACATAAGCAGTGGTAAGAATTAAATAGCCAAACCCAAATCATCTAGTCAATAAGTGAGATAATGAACTGAACAAATAGTTCTCAGACAAAGAAGCATGAACAGCCAGTAAATAGTTTTTAAAGTATTTAATAGTATTACTGATATGGGAAAAAGTAAATTTAAACTGTTTGTGAGATTCCATTTTAAATATGTATAGTACAACACAGGTAGTATGAAGAGAAAAGGAGAATAATGATACAGGAAGGGTTAATCGGCTGGGGGTAGAAAGACAAGGTGAAGAAAGGGTAAAGGAACACTAAAATCCTTTGAAAAAGCCATATGGAAACCTATCATTGTAGAATGTTCCTAAACCATATACATATATTAAAAGAGTTGCAATCAAGTTACCCTGTGCAGGAGGATAATGCTTCTCCCAGATGTCCATTCTTCCTCCTAAAAGTGCTTTTCGTCAGTATTTTTAATCACATCAACAGAGAAGTATAAACCAGGACAACTTCTAGGCACTCATGTTTTTAGATTCCAAACATCACATATTTGTTCTGTATGCTTGATTTATTCCATAAACATAGTGTCCACTCAGGTTAATTGTGTTATCACAAATGTATATCAGGAGGTCTCTACAGCTATATCACATTTTATGCCAGCAAGGCATAAAGGTCACTGAAGGTGACCTGACAAAGAATAAAGAAAATAATAAAACATCTGAGGAAAGTAGCAGGAGTTTTTTAAACTTCAATCTATTTCCTGTAATTGACAGTAAGCCTTGAATACTATGGAAGTCAAATTTGCAGCAAATACAATGACTGTTTCCCAAACTTTCCCCTTATTTTCTGTCTTCAAAAAACGAAGGAAAAAGCCTGGCGATGGTGGTGCACGCCTTTAATCCCAGCACTTGGGAGGTAGAGGCAGGTGGATCTTTATGAGTTTGAGGTCAGCCTGGTCTACAAAGTGAGTCCAGGACAGCCAGGGCTACACAGAGAAACCCTGTCTTGAAAAAAAAAAAAAAAAACCAAAAAAAAAAAAAAAAAAAGAAGAAGGAAAACAAAACCTGTTCTGTGAGGAAAGTTGGGTACCATTGACAAAACCAGCCCTGCAGGACACATTGGTGATGAATATGTATTACCCTACCACACTGGGGATGTTAATTATTTCAATACTGGAAGAACAACAACAACTTGGAATTCATATCCTAACCAGTAAGTCATACATATTAACAGAGGTAAATTTAGAACTTATTTGAATATTTCCAATTGTTTGGCTTCTAAGTAACTTTTGAATAATTGGCTTGTGTAGGACTGAATGATAAAAAAAGAGAAGAGTAAAATTTTTGTAAAGAAATTTCTCTTCAATGGATGCACTCAACAACATATTTCACCACTCACTTGTCTTAAAAGGAGACAGTGAAGCCTTTTTGTTGTGCAGGTAGATGAATTATTTCAACTTAGATTACTTTTTGTGGGCTGAAGATATGGCTTGGTAGTTAGAGCACTTACTGCTCTTGCATAGGACCAACCTAGGTTTTATTCCTAACATCTATACAGCCATCTGCAAATCAAATTCCAGGAAATACGAAACCTCTTCTGACCTCCACAAGCTCCTTCACACACACAGTGTGTATATATATATATGTGTGTGTATACAAATATACATATGCCTAACTTCCATATATGTATGTATATACATATTATATATAAATACATATTATATATGTTGTATATATAAAACTTTTGTGTAATTGTGTAGACTAGACTCTGTAAAACCCAAAGGTGCCATTATGTGTTCTGCTCAATGCAGTTTGGAATGATTCTCACACTCCAAGGTACTCAATGACAACTTTCTTTGCATCTGGGATCTCAACAAAGGACCAAGCCTGCCCCTGAGCTTACTATCCAAGTATATATGTACCTTGGTTTGAATCTTAAGTTGCATACTGGAATTGTAGTCTCTGCTGTGGAGTATTAAGATGCAATCTAATCAGAGAAATGCTGTTTTCCTCTTGCTACAGGAATCCTGTCTGTCCAAGTCTATAAGGAGGTTTCTTATTTGCCACAGTGGAGATCATCTCCAGTCTTAAAAAATTGTTCTGAGTTCTTCACTTTCCCTGCAAAAGGAATGCAGTCCAGGAATGTTTTCAAAGCAAACCTCTCTCTTCCTATAGTTTGTTGTCTTGGCTACATTTCTAAATTAAAGTCAGGAGCTACAGAGATGATGGTTAAGAGAACTGGTTACTCTTGCAGAGGACCTAGCTTCAGTTTCCAGCACCCACATGATGATTCACAATAATCTGCTAACTCCAGCTCCAGAGGGATCTGATGCCCTCTTCTGCCGTCTTCGGGTAGTGCATAATACATATATGTATTATGGCAAATGCTCTTACATATTAAAGTATAAATATATAAATTTCTCTTAAGAAGATAAAGTCAAAACCATAGAGAAAAGCAGAATCACTGATCAGCTGAAGGTTCTAGAAACAAACTGGGATAGAAGTGGTAACACAGCAACAGTAAATCCAAGCTCCTGTTGCTAATTTTCTAAGGTCGTGTAATCATGTGAGGGGTGTTGCATGGGTGTGGGAAAGCAAGCCTCAGAGTCGTGGGGCAAGATGATTGCTGATGCCCTGGCACCATGGGACTCCAAACAGAAAAAGACTCTGAGTGTTTGACATGACCAGCTCTGGCTCCAAACTTTTACTGATCAGTAATTAACCTCTCAGGCTTGGCTGTGAAATCCCTTGTAGTGGCTCCATAGAGAACAAGAAGAAAGTTTGAGAAAAGAAAGTGAGCCTGATGATATGGGCCAGCTACTCAAGAAATTGAGGAATGAGGATTGCAAGTTCAAGGGCAGCCCAAGGAATTTAGTGAGACTCTGATAGGAAAAAACAAGCAAACAAAAAAACAACAAAAACCAGAAGAAGATCTGAGGGTATAGCTTAGTGGTGGGGTAAGTGCATAACATATTGGAGGTCAGGGATTCAGTCCTCATTAAGGCAAAAAACAACAGAAACAAATCAAAACAAAAACCCTACAAGATCCATTCAGAATGAAACTGGCTCTAATGGGAGCTACAATACTAATCACTGTTTTAATAAGTGAGAGCTGTGTTAGGGCTCAGATCCTGCAGACTGCTGTCCTAGATTATTACATTCTCCAAACAGCAGTAGTTCTAAGGAAAATCCTTAAAGCATAGAGGCAAAAACCTTTGCTGATATTATGGTTTCTTAAATAATATGTTGTATATAAAATGTAAGACAAAAAGAATATGTAATTAGGCATCAGTGAGTACAGTAAAGGAAGAAAATATAAGTAGTGTTTAAAGTGGGCAGTCAATGTGAGTGAAGTAGACATCACTGAGAAGTCTTAACATAACTGTTTTTTCCTTTCCTTAACCCCACACTCTGGCCACCAGTCTGGTTATTGAAGGAAAGTATTAAACATGATCAACTTTGTATTCAGTCTTGGATATAAATTTTATTCATAGGTCATGGGTGTCCAGCATGGACAGAACATAATACTTTCTTTTGTACTTCACCAAAAATGTAAGTACTTGCTCTACAGAACTGTCTTCCAAGCCACACTGCCATGATCCTCAGGAATTTTGCTGGGTCTGCTAGAAAAAGATCAGCACAGCTTGGCTTGTTGACTATTGCCATTCCCTCATAGGAGGAGGAAGCAAGGAGTGTCATGAGACCCTCACCAACTTATCCAGCCTCCAACTCCCCACAAATTCTATGCAACTTTTCTCTTGTTGCTTGTGACCTTGGGGTCTCTCCAAAGGGCTAGAGAATGTTGGTGGAGAAGGATTAGAGAAGGGGACTCCATTTACAACCCACTGGTCACTCATCATCCATGGTGAGTGCAGATTTTCTAATGTGTCTTCTGCTTCAAGATAATCAATTCTCCTGCTCATAACCTTTTACCCATTATTCTATAAGCAAGCTCTCAAATCTCATTGGTTCTGCAAAGTGAACTTTGGTGGAAATATACCTAATATACCTTGTCCTTGGGACCTTACGAGAAGGGGAGATGTTAACATCTCTTCCAGGGTAGGAATTTTAACAAAAGTGGTAAAAAGGATTCAAGAGGTTGTTTATGGGGAAAACAAAACCAGAAACAGGAAGAAGAACTTGCAGCTAAGAGAAAGTTCATCCACTGTCCAAGTTGTTTCCTCACCAATAAACTTTCATTAGCAGATAAACTTTTGTGGAATATATACCACTGGGCCTCAGAATGTAAAGATTCCTTGGAATACAAAGGTCCCTCAGAAAGCCACTGCAGGAGGCCACTGAAGCTGTCATGTAGACAGTCAGGATGAGATTATTCAACCAGAGGCTGGGGAGTTAGGAGCTGGTCTTTCTGATAGCCAGGCTATGTTTTGCTAGGAACTATATACACACACACACACACACACACACACACACACACACACACACACACACACACACATTTTATGGGAGTTTTAGAAAACTATTAAAGAGGGCTACAAATGGGAAAAATAACAACATGATGATGAGCTACATAGACTCTGACTGTGCTTTGGAGAACTGTTTGGAGGACAAGAAGAAGAAACCTGGTGAGCTGCCCTTACAGTGCAGGCAAAGTTGTGTTGAGATGAAAGAGACTTGCAGTATGAGAACAGCAATGTGTAAGTTTCATTCAGCTCAGAAGAAATCAACAGAAGTTCCTCCAATACATAAAATGTTTCCAAAAGCACTCAGGGCAAGAGCGTTGGCATAACAGAAAGCTTCTCTGGAGTCCCATTTGGGCCCTGTGATGTTGTTCTCTAATTGCCTTTCCTACTAGTGTGTCAGTTTACATATGTGTCACTGTAACTGAGTCTGGCATCGTGAACAACTTAAATAAGAAAGACTTATTTTGGGTCATAGGTATTCATTGCCATAGCACAAGAGTCATGGTGTACCAGAGAAGTTCACATCATGGTAGCCGGGAGACAGAACAACAGGAGACAAGAAGGTGGCTGCTTGTTGGAGTTTGAAAACACAAAACAACCTAAGTGGTCATAAGAGTCCAACAAAGCAAGAACTTTATTTGAATTAGGCAGCAAAAACTGACCAGTCAGGGACAACAGCGCAGACTCAGGAGCTGACTGGGTTTTTGAACATTCATCATAGTAAGCATTTAAGCAGATGGCAGACTCTCAGGCTGCTACTTATCAATCAGGGATGTAGAACAGACTTGGGAGATGAACTGTGACCCAAAAGAGAAATTGTACAGCATTTTTAAAGGGTCAAACCAAGGCAAGGGGGAACAGGGAATGCTGTAGCATTGTCTAATCATATGTTGGCACAAGGGGTTGAGCAAGGAAGTAAATGGTGGTGCCTGGATCTTATACCAGCCACCTAGTTTCAGGGTCCTTGACTCAGTTTTTGCAATCAGGTGTCCTCCTGGACTTCTGGCCCGGAATTCATAATGATAAGGGAAAAAGGAGTGGGCAAGCTTTATTCACATAGTCCATTAAGTCAAAACAGGCAACACATTTGCAATGTGTATGCCTTAATTTAGATAATGGCAGCTCTTTAAGGGAACTCTTTACATTCTTCACTGGTTAATAGATAAATGTGAAACACCTGAAGAAGCAGGATGAGAGTTAGTTCCAAGGCCTGGGAACATGAACTCAGCGTTGACCTACTAGCAAGATGGAAGTCTGTCTGAGATAGCTAGACTCAGGCAACTGTCTCCTAACAAGCTACAACGTATGCTAGTACAAGTTATTTTTCCCATTTTCAAGACCAAATAAATGACAACAAGCATTAGTGAGAAATGTTTATTTGAGTTAACTCCAGCTTGGAAGCTTGGAGGGGAAAGTATGTCAGCTCATAGCCATGGACATCTGGACAGACCAACAAGCAGAAAAAGATGAATGCTAGTGTTCACCTGGTTTCCTTCTTCTTTACTCTTTCATTTAGTCTGGAACCCTAGTCCACAGAGTGCTGCTATTGCAATCAGGGTGGAGTTTTCCTCCACAGTTCAGCCTCTCTGGAAACACTCACATTGTCATTCCCAGTGGTGTGTCTCCTAGGTAATTCCATTGATCTAGTTCCTTCAGTTAAAATAAAACCTCCCCAAATTTATAGAACTTTTCCCCAAAGAATACCCTCAACTAGGGACTAAACAGACAATGAGTATATGTGAGACATCTCATATTGAAATGAAAATATGTCTTCTTTCCTTTGCCTGAATAAACTCAATTTACCTTTCAGATTTTATGATATACATACTATACTTTGTTGGTGCTCTCTGTCTACCCTCAGTGCCTGGCTCACATATATGTCTTGTGTTCCTTCTGCTACCATTAAAGCACAACCCTAAGACAGAATTGCTTACTCACCTACCTGACCTTTTCCCCGCCATTAACTCCATGTCCTATTCTGTACACAACATTTGAAAAATGTTTGTTGGATTTATACTGCCTTATTCCACACCAGTAAGTTAGCAAATGCACAATCAATTTGTTTTGTATAGGAGCCTTTCTCAAATTGATTACAAATTTTCTTCCAACATAGACTAAGATGAGCAGAGTTTAACCTTGAATACAAGGTCATCATTTGTAAATGCAGTCACTGCTGGGCTTTCTGGCACATGCCTTTAATCATAGCACACAGGAGTTAGAGGCAGGTAAACTTCTATGAATTCAAAGCCAATCTGGTCTACATAAGAGAATGCCAGGCCATCCAGGGCTATATAGAAGTATTCTGTCCCAAAATACATTTCTGAAGAATCTCAGCATTCCTTAGATATTACCATTCATTTTCTAAATTGTGTTAACTAAGATCCAGAAAGGCAGAAGGACCATTGCTTATATTGGTAAAAATATAAATCTCAATGCCATGATTTTTTTCTTCATATCTAAAATGTTTAATGAAGTATAACATATGCACCATAATATATATTAAAAACTTTCATGTAAAGCTTGATAAAGTACACCAAATTTGGACCACAAGCAATCACAAAAGATAATTTATCTATTTATTCCATGTCCACAAAGTGTTTTACCTGTATGTGTTAATGTGCACCACATGTATGCAGTGCCCATGGAGGCCTGAAAAGGGCATCGGGTCCGGTGGATCTGGAGTTACAAATCATTTACGAACCACCACAGAGGTGTTGGGAACCAAACCCAGGTCCTCTGCAAAAACAGCAAGTTTTTCAGACCCCAATTTTATTGTTTTATACATGTTTTTTCATAGAAAAGTCTAAATACATCAAAATAAATTGAATTTATTAAAATAATAGATTGTTGTTCAGCTTCAACAACTATGAAGCACATGGTTTTTTTTTAATGTTTAATATGTGACTTTACAAGAAAATAAAAAAAAAATACATTAAACAACAGAGCAGGGATTGAGACATGGAATGGGTTGAAGTGCTTCTGACTTTGAATCCAGACTGGAAAAGATGAATCCAGAGGACCAGAGTCACATCCTCTGGAGTTCTTGAGAATGTTTGAACTTTTTGACCCAGCATTGTGCAGCTCCAAATGCTGTGCTTTCTTTCAGTTCTCATTCTCCGTAGGCTTTCTGCTTCTTCCCCTATTGTCAATTCTCAGCACTCAGTCTCCGAGCCTGCCCACATCCAGGAAGCATTGTCTTTATTAGAATATGCATGGTATTCAGACACTAGTAGCTCCCCAAAGCATTATACAATTCATGATTTTGTTTCATTACCCTCTCTTCCATACGTATGCTTATGTGTGCTAAAGAACTACCTAGTTTATTAAGTCCCATATTAAATAAGCTTTATTAGGCACCACATTTTAAACTCTAATGGTCTTTTTTTCAAATTTTATTTATTTATTTATTACTTCAGGTTACATCTCCATCATAGTGTCCTCTTTCCACCCCTTCCAGTACTGCCCTCCCACCCTCTACCCCCTATCCTTTCCATCCCACTCCTCTGGAGTGGAGTGTCCCAACATACAGTCCCCCGCCCCAGTTCAGCAGTCATATGAGGGCCAAGAGTCTCCTCATACACTGGGGGCATATAAGGCAGCACCACTAGGGCAAAGTGTCTCACTGACAGGAAAAAAAAGTCTATGCTCATGTTCCCTTTGGTGCATTCGTTGTAATGTAGTTATCCTGTACTTATATGTCTAAAATCTGACTATAAGTGAATAGATGCCATGTGCATCCTTCTGGGTCTGGGTTAGCTCACTCAGGATGAGCTTCTCTAGTTCCATCCATTTGGCTGCAAATTGCATGATTTCATTGTTTCTGATAGGTGAGTAGTATTCCATTGTGTAGATGTATCACAGTTTTTTAATCCATTCTTCGGTTGAGGGACATCTGGGTTGTTTTCAGTTTCTAGCTATTACAAATAAGGCTGCTATGAACATAGATGAGGGAACTTCCTTGTGATTTGGTGAGGAATCATTTTCTAAGCCTGTGCAACCACTATGGAGGTCAGTCTGGCGATATCTTAGAAAACTTGGAATAGCTCTGCCTCGGGACCCAGCCATAACACTTCTCGGTATGCATCCAAATGATTCCTCACCAAACCACAAGGACGTTTCCTCATCTATGTTCATAGCAGCCTTATTTGTAATAGCTAGAGACTGGAAACAACTCAGATATCCATCAACGGACAAATGGATTTTTAAAATGTGGTATATTTACACAATGGAATACTGCTCAGCTATCTGAAACAAGGAAATCATGTAATTCACAGCCAAATGGATGGAATTAGAAAAGCTCATTCTGAGTGAGCTAACTCAGACTCAGAAAGATGCACTTGGCATCTACTCACTTATAATTGGATTTTAACCGTATAGTACAGCATATCTATCCTACAACCAACACACCAAAAGGATAAGAAACATTGTTACCTATTAATGGGACAATTTGCCCTAGCAGTGCTACCATGTAGGCCCCCAGTACAAGAGGAAACTCTTAACCCTCATATGACTGCTGAACTTAGAAGGGCTGATATGTAGGGACACTCCACATCAGAGGAGTGGGTTGAGTGGGAGAGGGAGGAGAGGGTGGGAGGGTGGAACTGGGACGGGTAGAAAGAGGGCACTATGATGGAGTTGTAACTTGAAGTAATAAATAAACATTTAAAAAGGAGACAATAGGTCTCTTTTTCCTTCACCTAGCCTCATAAAACACAGGTATTGGACATGGTCTTTTTGCCAAAACAAAACCCAACTTTTCCAGAGAGCAAAGTTGGCCAGGTTGCATGTCAATTCACTGAAGAATTTTCTAAAGGTCACAGCTTCCCATGGGGGCTGACTCATAAGAAGTAAGCCTTGGAGACATTCAGGAGGCTAGTTAGCACTCTGGCAGGATACACAGAAGGCATAATAGATGGAGAAGGAGAGACTGGCTGTCAGCTGTTTTAACATCTGCTCTGCTGTTCTTGGTTTCTGTCACAATGGTTCTACAAGTCTGTGGGGCAAAATTCAAATTCAAAGCAAGTGTCAGAAGTACCATCTGGTGACTTGAAGATTTCTCCTCTGCTCTTAGTCAGATTCAGTCCTTATTATCCTTCTTTCATGGTGGAGTTGACAGGATGCACACACGTACACACATGCACACACACACACACACACACACAGAGAGAGAGAGAGAGAGAGAGAGAGAGAGAGAGAGAGAGAGAGAGAGAGAGAGAGA
>CAJQZJ010032819.1:389687-399983 GCA_907164525.1 Lophiomys imhausi
TCTATCTCTCTCTCTCTCTCTCTCTCTCTCTCTCTCTCTCTCTCTCTCTCTCTCCTCTCTGCCTTCTGCTTGCCTGCAGATCAAGATGTAAAGCTATCAGTTTCTGGTCCAGTGTCATGTCTGTCTGCTTCGCACCCTGATGACCATGGACTTAACCTCTGAAACTGTAAGCAAGATCCTAGTTAGATGCTTTCTTTGTAAAAGATGCCTTGATCATGGTGGATCTTCACAGCAACAGAACAGTAACTAAGAGAGCAGATAATTTCCTTGTGTTTCCCCAAAGATTCTTACACAAAGCTGGTATAGAGTGAGGAATACCAGAAGCCATGGGATCAGAACCTGTTGGGCCCTGTGGGCAAGTAAGAAATCAAACCTCTTTTGGAATTACAAAAATATATATGGAACTGGCCTGACTCCAGGCCCAGATCCCAAGGAAGTGGGATGCTGAAAGTCATGGAGTCTTTGGCCAGAATGAATTTTCAACAAATTCAGAGTTGTGAAGAATGCTTGGGAATAGTCTGTTCAAGGTCATCTTAGAAAGTGAAAGTATGTGAAACAGATGGGAAACAAAAAATAGAGGGAGGCTGATACATAGGAGGCCCTCGTAGAAAAGGAGCTCTATTCTGCTGGGACCCCTGAGAAAACAGAATGCTTCCTAAAATTATCAATTCAAGAGGCTCTATTTGTCCTATGATTCTCAATCATACCCTGATCTTGGAAGACCAGGATGAGAAGTAAAGGGTCATGACACACAGGAATGAGCAGCAGACACTGTCAAAAGGAGTCTGAGCTTGTGGCATGACCTTACACAATCCTGAATCTAATTAGAAATGACCAAGAAGATGTAAGTATGGGTACCAGATATCTGTTACAAGAGGCACAATGGAGAGTCTTGCAGATTTTCCCCAACCACTTACTAAGAAATAAAAGGGATTGGGTTAAGTGTCTATTCTTAGGTAAATTAATCCATTACCTTAAAAACTGAAGTTTCTGCTCTTGCCAATGCTAACTTTCTCTTACCCTGCCAAAACCCAAAATGAACTCAGAAAACAAAAACAACAAACAAAAAACCATACTTCTCAGACATTTGAGAGAACTTAGAGCTTCCTATTCACAAACTCATATATTTCAAGAGTGGAATACGAAGAGGCTGTGCATGAGAAGGAGTCGATCACTCTGAGTAATCTCAGCATGCTACTTTCTAGTGAAGCTGTATGGGCAGTAAAAGAGTAAAGATGATTTTTTTGTGGGCTTGTCCACTCATCTCTGGGTGTGAGGCAATAATGTACCACATTGAAACAGAGTTAGTGGCTACAATCCTAGAAAACTGAGCTCAATCAGACTGGAAAATACATTTTTTTTCCCCAACTGAAGTCATAAGTGTCTCTCCTTATATGAAAATAACCGTGACAAATCTGTGTTTCAGTTGTTTTCAATCAGTCACTCTAGCCTCTTACACATCCCTCACACAGCTTTCTATCAGCTTTCTACCCAGGAACTGACTGCTATAGTTAATGAGAGATGATTTGAACCAAATGGGGCCACCCTCCTCAGAACTTCCAGATCCATAGGATGGTCAGAGAGAACATGGATTTCCTACACAGATGCTGCCCTTTGGAGTAGTTCAGTATAGTCGCCTGTGGCCATCAGTTGTGTACCAACTATACAGGGGGCTGGGAATTGGAGAGACAAAGAACACAAAGAGGGATACCAAGACAGCAATCAATCTGATCAAGGTGACAAACTGCTTATATAGCTGAGAACACAAGTAGCAGTGGCAGAATCACACCTTCACCTCATTACAGAATCAAACAACATGTAGGAGTAGCAAAGTCACACCTTCACTTCATTACAGAATCAGACAACATGTAGGAGTGGCAAAGTTACACCTTCACCTCATTACAGAATCAGACAACATGTAGGAGTGGCAGAATCACACTTTCACCTCATTACAGAATCTGGAAAACACAGCAAGTAACAAGTGTATGGAAAGTCCCAGGTAAAAGGCCAAACTGTATCACTCAGGTGCAAACAAATCACCAAATGGCTGCTCTGTAAGAGGCTGCATCAGTTCAGGGAGGTTTTTGATTGAGCTTATAAAATCTCAAGTACAAGCCGGGAGGTGGTGGTGCACGCCTTTTATCCCAGCACTTGGGAGGCAGAGGCAGGCGGATCTTTGCTAGTTCGAGGCCAGCCTGGTCTACAAAGCAAGTCCAGGACAGCCAGAGCTGTTAAACAGAGAAACCCTGTCTCGAAAAACCAAAAAAAAAAAAAAAAAAAAAAATCTCAAGTACAAAATCTCCTATTCTCTATCGATGGTAAGGAACATCATGTCAGTCAAGGCCTAGTTGATAATTCTCTGTACCAAAATAGTGAATGAGGTGAGCCATATGTCTTTGCTCTAAGATTCCTTATTCTGCTTAGTGTAGTGAGGCTGACTTTCCTTCTGAACCCTGACTGACACCACAATCACCATTTGTTTCCTTACTAGACTATGCAATGAAATCCAAATCCTTCCATGTTTTCTCTTAAGTCAAGGACACTACCCTGAGCTGACTTTGTACATCTACTGTGAGGTTGGAATAGGCTGTCTATAATTCCTCACTAGGAATATGAAAAGTCAGGAGTAGGTGATCCACGGAGCAAATGGGAAAGGCAGATCAGTACCAGGGTTAGAACACATTATAGGTATATGCTCTGTTTCTGAAACTCTTTGTGTTATTTTCATATCTGTTTTATGTATCTGCTATTTTGTGTTGCTGTGATAAAAAAATACTATTAGTGAAGAGTTTATTTCAGCTTATAGTTCCAGAGGGACAGTCATACTGATGGGGTAGGCATGTTAGCACTCAGCAGAAACAGGAATGTGAGAGATCACATCTTCTATCACAAATATGAAGCAGAGAAAGCAAAGGAGACATGAGGCAAGGCTGTAAACTCTCACAAGCCACCCCCAGTGACATACTTCATCTAGCATGGCCCCACCTTGCCCCAAAATAGTGGTGTGATCTAAGGATCAAGCATTCAAATACCTGAGCCTAAGGGAGCATTTCTCATTCAAACCACTCCCATATATACTCTTCAAATACCTTCTCAGTCAAGGTTGACTGCAAGTACTGATTTGAAGAAAGCTCTTGCTACCTGTCTTTGGTTCTGTACTCCAATAAGCTATGCTTTGTCCGTGAACAGATAGCTGATCTTCCTGCAAACAGACATCAAACCAAGGCCTTGAGTGAAAATGGTGTATTTGGGAGATACTCATAAGAAGCATTTACAAATGAATGAGGAAGTTGATAGGAAAGTAAACTTGCCTTTATACAATTCAGTCACAAGCAGGTACTGCTATAGGTAACTACAAGAAACCCACAAGGGCCTTTAGAGGATGTTCCACATGACAGGATCTAACATATGTCTGTATCAACACTACTGAGTGTGCTACCAGAGGTAATAATATTCTAGCACTCTCTAGATACCTCAACTTGTCTTGCATGTGACATAAAGACTCCAGACTTCTGAAGTCTCCAAGCCTCAGAGAGTTTCAGATGTTTACAGGGAGATGCCAGGGGCATGTGAGAACACAAAGCATCCAGCAGATCTGGGTTGGTCAGGGCAGGAATTTTGTGTCCTTGTCCTCAGAACTGCCCAATTTCATATATGGTTTTATCCCTCCTCCAAACTCTTGGGGTCAAGAACTGTCTCTTCAGAATATTTGATTTATGAACTATGCTCAGCAAATGTTTTAAAAGAAACAGAATGCATAGGATGAGGTTATTCACTTTGAATTTTTTTCACATTTATTTATTGTGTGTGTGTGTGTGTGTATGTATGTTTGTACTTTTGTGGAATTCAGGAAGCAAATTTTGAGAGTTTGTTCTCTCTTTCTACTACTGTATAGTAGGAGTCAGACTCAGGTCCTCAGGCTTGGCAACAAGTTACCACAGAACCACCTCATTGGCTCAATTTAAGTAATTCTTGACTCATAGAAAACAGAAAAAAGATGTGTGTGGTGGCACATGCCTTTTATCCCAGTACTTAGGAGGCAAAGGCAGGCAGATCTCTGTGAGTTCAAGGCCAGCCTGGTCTACAAAGTGAATCTAGGACAGACATACATAGTGAAAAGTTGTCTTCAAAAACAAACAAACAAACAAACAAACAAACAAAGAAAAGAAAAGAAAACAGAAAATATTTCCTTTTGAGAGAAAGGAGAGCCAAGAAGGGGGTGAAGATGGCATGCAGTGCTTCTTCCTTGTTCTTGTGGGTAAAGCAATGAGGCCACTTTTGACTTTCTTGCTACTTTCCTTTGCTTACTGCTCACAATCAGAAGGTAGATCTCCAGACAGAGACTCTTCAGATGTGGAGAAATTGTTCTTCATCTCCCAAGAGAAGAAAGATGACCTCATGGAGTCTGAGAAAAGAAAATGGGATGTCTGGGGTAGGGGAACATGCAGTCTGAAGAAGTCCTTCAGACACAGACCTTTTCTGAAGTACTTTCTGTTGCTCTCCACGAGTGACTACTTTAGGTCCCCCACAACCACCAGAATTTTTTTTTAGAGGGAATATTGTCACCATTAGTCCTGAAGGAATCACAAGATGATATGATCATGGTATTCACAAGAGTGAGGAAGAAATTGCATATTTGGTCACAGACAAGACGAATGGATTCACTCAGTGCTGAATATTTACTGGAAGCTCTAGTTGAAATGCAGATTCCAGAACCAGCCATGGTGACACATGACTTTAATCTCAGCATCCCAGAAGCAGAGGAAGATGGAGCTCTGTATATTCAAGGTTGCTCTGATATACATAGCAAATTACAGGCCTGTGAGTATAGCGGGGCACACTGTCTCAAAAGAAAGAAAGATAGAAAGTTCTACCTCATCTAGTTAAGGTGGAGTATTAGATCTATAGGTATGTAAAGCTGCAAGTGCTAGCAATGGGTCTGTCATTTTTTTCTGAACTGCTGCCTTTTTCTTAACCCTTGTAATAAGTTTGGTCTACATTAAAATAGCTTTATTAAACCCCAGCTCTGTTTCATACTGGCTAGTTCTGAAATTCTTTTCTGCGTAAAAGTTATGAATTCTTTTTGGACTGAGTTGAAGTCCCTAAAAGATTAATTTCTAAGGTTGTTGCAGAGGACAGAATGGAGCTGTGGTTCCTGTTCTGTCTGCAAACTCTGACAGGGGCCTCTCAACTTTACTGTATGACACAGAAAGTCACTACCTCAGAATGAAACAAAACAAACCCCCACCACCACTGCCACAACAACAACAACCAAGCAAAACAAGAAATCAAGTAACCCAGTCAGTAAGAGGTTAATGAGACGAACAGATAGTTCTTAATGAAATATGTTTAATTTCACCAGCCATCAGAGAACAAAACTTCATAGAGACCCCACTGTGCTAGCTAATATTGTTAACTTGACTACATCTGAAGTCAGCTAACACTCATGTGACAGATTTTCTTGATTCAACCATTTGAGGGGAAAATCCTTACCCTAGATCAGGTCCACACCTTTTTGTGGCAGCCTACATAAAATTCATGGAAAATGTAAACTTTTGCCTCTTCTCTGCTGGCCCTTGCTCTTGGTGGCATGTTCATTTATGCTATTGCTGAGGCACTTCTTCATTGGTATTAGAACCCACTTCTTCCTTGTTCCCAAATAGACTGAAAACCAGCAGCTCACTAGGTTTTCCTCAGGATTCCAGCACGCACCAGATTGCAACTGCTGGGACATCCAGTCTTATGGCCCGAACAACTACTGGATTCTTGGCTATTCATTGTTGTACTAACCAGATCACAGCCTGCAAATCACTCAAATAAACCACACACACAATCAAATGAGGATGAAGACAAAAGGAAGTTCTTACAAGTATGGGCACACACACATACATGCACACACACACAGACACACACACACACACACACACACACACACACACACACACACACACAGCAGGCATGGATGTAAAGTATTCCAGGCACCATGAATGTCAATATGGAGGTTTTTCAAAAATACTAATAACAAATCTTCTATATGACCTAGCTATACCACTCCTAGGTATTCAGCAAAAGACCTCCAAGGCTCAGAGATATTTGCTCATCAATGATGACTCTTAACAGCTGAACTGTAAAATAAACCTAAGTGTTCAGCAACAGAGGAATGACTGAAGAAAGCATGGATTATATGGACATTGGATCTTTTTTTTTTCACCCATGATGATGATGATGGACTCTTACCCTTTGGAACTGTGAGCTCAAATAAACACTTCCTTTTATAAGTTTCCTTGGTCATGGTGTTTTATCACAGCAATAGAAAAGCAACTGGTACACCTCTTCCATTTCTCTGCCATGACTAAAATCCCTCTGAATCACCCTCTGAGCCAGAATAAATCCATCAGTCTTATTTCAAGTATTTATCATACTGATACAAATATAACTAACATCATGTAAGTGGGCATCCCAGGTACACAACTGCTTATGTCTGGCACTTATACAGCTACTAAACACTTAAAGACTCTGAAAGTCACAGATTTCTCCTCACTTTACATAACAAGAGCTTCATTCTCATCTTGGAAAAATCCTTCCCTGTCTCTGCTCTTGGCATCCCCTCTTCAATGTCTACTGATATCATACTTGTCTCCTTGAAGACTTGAAAAAAAATAACTGGTGAGACCTTGCTAACTGGGCTGTCTTCTATGTTCCATTCTTCAAGACAACAAAGAAAGAACCGGCTGTCCTCATAAATGGTGAGAGGCAAGTAGGAAATAATGCAGAGAGAAAAGCTTACATCAGTGCATCTTAGGGAATCTGCAGCCACACATTTGTCACTTCTCAAACATTTATGAGTTATCTTGTATATACCAGTCTCTGTGCCAAGTACCTGAAAACAACACCAGACAATGCAGAGCTGTGGTTTCTTTGTTAGAATTTCTACCTGGGGCAATGCTGTCTGAACTTGAGCATCCACATAAATCACTCTCAGGCTCCTTCTGTCCTATTCCACAGGACAAGTTCAGAAGTCCTTAGAAGTAGCCTGGAAGTTTTTGTTTTTGAAGAGCATACAGCTGACTATACAAAACTCTATACTATATAAGCCCCAGATTTAGAGAAAACCCCAGCCTAAAGTGTTACATGCCAGAAGGAAGAGATAAGTTGTGACTGACCCAACTCAGAAACTGCAGTCCAGAACCTTGCTTACCATCATCTGCCATCTTGGATGAGAGGTTCTCTCATATTGTGTGGCTCCTGCAACATTATGTTCAGGGGTCTCTCTGAAGACCCTTAAGGGGAAGCAAGAATACAAATTACAGCCCACACCTGGTCTATTATCACTGGGCAGGATGGACAAGTTGTCAGCTCCTCTTAATTGTACTGCCTTCACCTGCAAGTGGATGTGCAGCATGAGACGCTCAGAACATCCTCGTTCCACAAGGATGATAGTCCGTGAGAACAGTGACCCTGGCCACCCACATTATCTGCAGTTTCCTTGCCTCCAGCACCCAGGCTGCAGCTATGAGCTGTGCTTCTCTTTTCACCTTCTGAAGGAAGCCAGGCTGACCGCACATTTGGGCTCTGGCCAGAGCGTTCACAGCCATACAGGCAATGAGATCACCCCCATTTTTCTCTTTTTTTTTGTTGAAAAGGTATACAGTGGATTTTGGAAATAGTATCTCCAGGACCCCAGGGTGGTCATTAGCATGATTCTCAAGCCATGAGCCTGCACTGAATTTCAGAGTGAGAAATTTTTTTTCTGTGAAGATAAGAAATGCCAATGTAGATTTTTGGGTATTAGCCCTCTGTCAGATGTGGGGTTGGTGAAGATTTTCTCCCAGTCTGTAGGCTGCTGTTTTGTTCGAATGACAGTGTCTTTTGCCTTACAGAAGCTTTTCAGTTTCATGAGGTTCCGTTTATTGATTGTTGATCTCAGGTCCTGAGCTGTTGGTGTTCTGTTCAGGAAGTTGTCACCTGTGCCAATGAGTTCGAGGGTTTTTCCCACTTTTTCTTCTAGTAGATTTAGTGTGACCAGCCTTATGTTAAGGTCTTTGATCCACTTGGACTTAAGTTTTGTACAAGGTGATAGGTATGGGTCTAATTTCATTCTTTTACAAGTGGACATCCAGTTGGACCAGCACCATTTGTTGAAGATGCTGTCCTTCTTCCATTGTGCTGTTTTGGCTTCTTTGTCAAAAATTAGGTGGCCATAAGTGTGTGGGTCTATTTCTGGATCTTCAATTCGATTCCATTGATCTACTGGTCTGTTTCTATACCAATACCATGCTGGTTTTACTACTATTGCTCTGTAGTACAGCTTGAGATCTGGGATGGTGATACCTCCAGATGTTTTTTTTTAATTGTACAGGATTGATTTAGCTATTCTGGGCTTTATGTTGTTCCATACGAAATTGAGAATAGCTCTTTCCAAGTCTATAAAGAATTGTGTTGGTATTTTGATAGGAATTGCATTGAATCTATATATTGCTTTTGGTAGGATAGCCATTTTTATTATGTTGATCCTACCTATCTATGAGCATGGAAGATCATTCCATCTTCTAAAAGCCTCTTCCATTTCTTTCTTCAAGGGCTTGAAGTTCTATTGTACAGGTCCTTTACTTGCTTGGTTAGAGTTACCCCCAGGTATTTTATATTGTTTGTGGCTATTGTGAAGGGGGCTGTTTCCCTTATTTCTTTCTCAGCCCATTTGCTTGTTGTATGAAAGGCTTGAAATTAAATGCCAAGAAACCAAATAATCCAATCAAAAAATGGGGGATGGAGCTAAATAGATAATTCACAAAGGAGGAATCCCTAATGGCTGAGAGACATTTGAAGAAATGCTCAACATCCTTAATCATCAGAGAAATGCAACTCAAGATGACTCTGAGATTCCATCTCACACCTGCCAGAATGGCTAAGATCAAAAGCTCAAATGACAGCACATGCTGGCGAGGGTGTGGAGAAAGGGGAACCCTACTCCATTGCTGGAGGGAGCAGGCTTGTACAACCACTATGGAGGTCAGTCTGGCGATATCTTAGAAAACTTGGAATAGCTTTGCCTCAGGACCCAGCCATACCACTTCTGGGTATACACTCAAATGTCTCCTCACTGAATCATAAGGAAGTTCCCTCATCTATGTTCATAGCAGCCTTATTTGTAATAGCTAGAAACTGGAAACAACCCAGATGTCCCTCAACCAAAGAATGGGTTAAAAAACTGGTACATCTACACAATGGAATATTATTCAGCCATCAGGAACAATGAAATTATGCAATTTGCAGTCAAATGGATGGAACTAGAAAGCTCATCCTGAGTGAGCTAACCCAGACTCAGAAAGATGCATATGGCATCTTTTCACTTATATTAGGATTTTAGCTATATAGTAGAGGATATCGATACTACAACCAACACACCAAAGGGAACATGGACATAGACTTTTTATTTTTTATTTTTATTTTTTTCTATTTTTTATCCTTTTTTAATCTGTTTGTCTGCTTATTTGTTTGTTTGTTTTTTAGTTCTCTCTCCCAGGCAATGAGACACTTTTCCCTGGTGGTACTGCCTCATAGACACCCAATGTATGAGGAGGCTCTTGGCCCTCATACGATCTCTGAACTGGGGTGAGGGACTGTTATATAGGGACACTCCACTCCAGAGAAATGGGATGGAAGGATTAGGGAGTAAAGAAAAAAAAATGAAATGTGAGTTTTCGACCTTTTGCTACTAATTGTCATAAACTGTTTAAGATAATTAAGAAATGCAAACTAATAGTCATGCAAGCCTGTCATTTTGTTAGGTACTATAACAGTCTATTATAGTTATTTTCTAAGCTAATCAGAAATCAAGTTGCTAAGAGACAAGCAACATCTGCTTATCCTAATATAAGAGATACATAGGCCCTCTTCAAAAACCTCCAGAGATTTGCAGAACATGGCATTCAAAGATGTTTTTTTTTTTTTTGGATGTGTATTTATTTATTTATTTATTTATTTATTTTTAACTACTTTATTTTTTTTTCTTCAAGTTACATCTCAGTAACAAACCCCTCCCTATTCCCCCTTCCTAACCCGCCCTTCCACCCTCTTCCCTCCAGAGGTTTCCCCTTTCAGTCCAACAGCTGGTTCCTTCTCTTATAACAGTAAGTATTATACAAAACAATAGATATAAATATGCCACATTTATGAGAGTAAATTGGCCCAGTATACCTTCCCAATGTTCAGTTTATACCTATTTACCCCTGACTTTAACATTCTACTATCTACCCAACTCCATGAGTTTAAAGGTCTATATGTGACTCAACATTC
>CAJQZJ010032819.1:414983-504526 GCA_907164525.1 Lophiomys imhausi
TTGCGGATCCACTCTGTAAACCTATGTCTTTTTATTGGGGAGTTGAGTCCATTGATGTTGATGGATATTAGTGACCTGGGGTTGTTATTTCCCATTAGTTTGGTATAGGCGGTGGTTCTGTTCCTCTTTTGATTTAGTTGCTAATGGGTTTTCTATTCCCTTTGTTTTCTTGGGTTGAGTTTTCTTCTCTGGGTTGGGATTTTCCTTCTAGGATTTTCTGTAGGGCTGGGTTTGCGGGTAGATATTGTTTAAATTTAATTTTGTCATGGAATATCTTGTTTTCTCCATCTATGTTGATAGAGAGTTTTGCTGGGTAAAGTAGTCTGGCTGGGCATCTATGATCTCTTAGGACTTGTAGTATATCTAACCAGGCCCTTCTAGCTTTTATCGTTTCTGGGGAGAAGTCAGGTGTAATTCTGATGGGTCTGCCATTGAATGTGACTTGACCTTTTTCTCTTACAGCTTTTAATATTCTTTCTTTGTTCTGTACATTTGGGGTTTCAATTATTATGTGGCGAGAGGAGTTTCTTTTCTGGTCTAATCTGTTTGGTGTTCTGTATGCCTCTTGGATTTTTATTGGCATCTCTTTTTTCAGGTTTGGGAAGTTTTCCTCTATGATTTTGTTGAAGATATTTCCCGGACCTTGGAGTCGGGAGTCTTCTCTTTCCTCTATACCTATAATTCTTAGGTTCTGTCTTTTCAATGAGTCCTTGATTTCTTGGATGTTGTGGGTGAGAGATTTTTTAGCCTTGTCATTTTCTTTGGATGATGTACTGATTTCTTCCACTGAATCTTCCATGCCTGAGATCCTGTCTTCCATCTCTTGCATCCTATTGCTGATACTCACATCCGTAGTTCCTGTTCTCTTCCCTTGGTTCTCCACTTCCTCTTTTAACTCTGACTGTGTTTTCTTTATTGTTTCTATTTCTATTTTCATGTCTTGTATGGTTTTGTTCGTTTTGTACATTTCCTTCTCCAGCTTGCTTGTTTTTGTATGAAAATCTTTCATGGCTTTTTCCTTTTCCTGTTCAAGCTCTGTCACCCTTGCTTGGAGCTCTTTAATGGTGTTGTTCCTTGTTTTGACTTGTAGAATTGTGGCTTCTTTGAATTCCTTCATAGATTTAAGTTCTTCTTGCAGGGACTCTATCACTTTCCATACTGCAGAATTGTCAATGTTTTCATGTGTTTCTGTTGGTGTGTGGTCATCCGAATTGGATGAGCTAGGGTGGTTCTGCTTTGTTGGAGTCATAATTCCTTGATTTCTATTTTTTTTTTGACCTTTCGCCATTGGATGCATTTAGCTGTCTGTTTTCTGTGCTTGGAACCACAGTGGATGATTTGGTGCAGGGGACGAGTTACTTGGCTATCTGTCGTTGCTTACAGGGGGATTTCAAGGTCACTGTGATTTTAATGGCCAGAGGCACTGTGATCTGGTGCAGCCTATTCCCAGGTTGTGAGTAATGGACCAGGATTGTTTCACTGCTCCCAATTCAGACTTCTCTATGTTGCACTCTGAGTTATCGGCCTGTAATGGTTCTGATGGTATGGGCCTGTTTGCCCAGGCACAGATTCTGTGGGCTTTGTTTGTCATCCCGGAGGCTGACAGGGTCTGGTTCCACACCTGATATGTCTGGATTTTCCAGGATACAGCTATGGTCCCGATTTCTGGTTTCTCTCTAGTCTTCTCGCCACAGGGCTGGACCCTGTGCCTGATTTCCTCCCTGTCTGCGCCGCCACGGGTCCCGTGGGTACCCCAAGCCCCGGATCCTCCGGCTGCCTGAGTGCACCTCTCGTCCCAGCAGCTCCGCCGTGGGTGCACAGACCCCTGGTCCCACCCACGCCTGTCTCTCTCCCCAGATGACCTGCCGTGGATTGGCGGGGATTTGGCCCTGCCAGCAGTACTCCCTCCCCAGCTGCGCTCTCGTGAGTGTGCGAGATTTGGCCGCTCCCACCTGCTTTTGTGTTCCCCGCTTCCTGCGCTCTCTCGGAACCTCCCGCCCTCCGCTTCATGAGCGGCTGCGGACCACCTGCTGAGCCTCCTGTTTGTTCCTTGCTAAGGCTTCCACTATCTCGCAACCTTTTCTAAGTGGGTATAAGTTCAACCTGATGTGTGGGGAGCCCAATAGGACAGCGATCTATGGCCAAGTGGACCCTGATTCTGCCTGCTGTAAGTTGGGAACGATCTTACCAGGCGCCTCACCAAATGGGAGTTCCCGAATCTCCGGTTTAGTGGCCTCCGTGTCTGTGAGAGATGGGGAGAGCCTTGCCCTGGGACTTTTAACAGTCCCTTGGGAGCTGTGAGCATTCCCGGGGGGGGGGGTCTAGCCCCTCCGGTTTTTGCACAGTGCCCAGTAACTCTGTGTTTTTTATGGCTCTTTTTTCCCCCGCGTTCAGAATGCGTCAGTGTAGGTCGCCACCATCTTCGCTCCCCCAAAGATGTTTTTTTAACTCTATATTTTTTTGAAATCGAAACATATCAACTCCTGACATCACCCCCTATTCTACTCCAAGTAGAAGATGAGCATCGAAGACTCTCTAGTGGGAGATGATTGAATTAGTGGCAAGCCTATCTCTTGGCAGGAAAAACCCCTTGCTCCAACTGTAGACAGAATGCTGTCCAAAAAGGACAAAACTTGGAAGCAGGTAAGTCGACAGCCTAGCTCTGCTAAGACAGGGTAGGCAGGTCCTTCATAACCCCTGCTCTACAATCAATGTCTGTCAGAGAAACAGGGTCAAACGACTGAAGATTGATGCTGTAATGTATGGAGAGAAAATGGGAACTGTCCAGGCAGCAACTGGTATGTCATTTCTTAGTTTTGGAAGCTGCAGGTCCTGTACTTCCTATATAATCAGATATATTTATCCCTCTCAGGTCTCTGAGGTGGTTGAAGAAAAGATAGCTAGAGTCTCATAATTAAATTTTGAGTTGTTTAGGAATCAAGAGAGTGTTATGGATCTAAGAAGATGTTTTTAAAATTGTGTTGCAAGTTAGTATGAACGTTGAGTTAGATATAGAACTTTAAACATATGGAGATGGTTAGATAGTAGAAAGTTAAAGTCAGGTGCCATATACATATGGATTGGACATTGGGAATATACGCTAAGCCATATAACCCTCATAACTGTGGCCTAATTACCTCTGTTGTTTTGTATTGTATTTATTATTATAAGAGAAAGAGCCATTTGTTGGACTGAAAGGGGGAGCTGTTGGAGGAATAAGATATACCTTAAACTTAAAAAAAAGGGAAGAGGATGGGGGGTTCAGGGTGGGAAGGTGGGACTGGAGGGGAGAGTAGGGAGGGGATTGCGATTGAGATGTAACTTGAAGAAATAAAATTAAAGAAAAAAAAGAGACTTAGAGCAGTGGGCAGCAGAATCAAAACTGCACACTGTATGCTAACGAATGAGCAAAGCCTGAAGCGAGCTTGGGTGGAGGTTAAGATTGAGACTGGCTGACCCCAGGGAATTGCTATTATAGACTTTAAATCCTGGCCCATGAATAACGCATGGGCTGATGAGACTGTGGAACTGATAGCACAAACCTGCAAAGCTATGCTCAGAGGGAGATGAACCAAGCTGAAGATAATTCTGCTGTACTTGCCAGAGCTGTACTCTTAACCAAGATGCCCAAATGGACCTGCATTATAGAATTTTAATGTCCTTTCAAAAAATTTATATTAAGTGTTTATAGGTATTAGGCTTTAGATATTACGTTATAAGATATAGGTATTTTATAAAAATTTATTAAGTACTAATAAATATAAGTGTCTTAAATAAAAATATTCTGTTTCATAAAAAAGAAATGCCAATGGAAAAAACTTAGAGCAAATATTTCAGTTCTCTAAAAAAGGTTATGAGTGCCTTCTCTTTTTATAATATCCTGCTTAAAGTTATGTTAAATTGAAGGAAAGGAGAAGGAGGGGTGAGATGCTCATAGATGAAGAAAATAGAAAGGTGTGGAGGGAAGAATGGGGTGGGGTGTGAGAAATGAGAATGTAGTCATTAAATGAGCACATCAAGTCTGCATACCCTGCTCTCCTGC
The DNA here is from genome assembly GCA_907164525.1 of Lophiomys imhausi. Classification (NCBI taxonomy): domain Eukaryota; kingdom Metazoa; phylum Chordata; class Mammalia; order Rodentia; family Muridae; genus Lophiomys; species Lophiomys imhausi. The sequence continues at coordinate 419,026 of CAJQZJ010032819.1, forward strand.
CTGACACCAGAACTCTCCAGAGTCCTGTGATCTTATGAGCTTTTGTTTCCATTATCAAAAGGAATTGGGGGAACATGCTCTGGTGGTCAGGAGAAATTTGGTACCAGGGAATCAGGGAGCAGAAGAGTGAAGGTGATTAGTTCCACCTTGAGGCAGTTTGGTGACAAGAGACAGCCTCCTCTCCTGCTAAGAGTCCCTGGTGAGGCACTAACTCCCATCTTCTCATGAGTAGCTAAGGACATTAGCATTCCTTCTTTATCCTCACTGGATTAGTCTTGCTTAGATAATTTACAGTTTCCCCTTAAGCAAAATGCACAAACTCATCACAGGCACCTCTAGGAGACCATTACTATCCAGGAGGATTTGGCTTGCTGTAAGTTATCATTGATTTCACAGCAAGACAAAGCAAGTATGCTCCTTCCATGAAAAAGTAAACAAATAAATAGGATGTACATTCCCCTCCTGCTGAACATCAAAGTGTACCTTAATCTAGTTCTACTAGAGCCAGAAGCAGCTCAATTTCAAAGCCAGGAACAGGGAAAAATCAAAGGAAGACATGAAAGCCTTCTTAGGAGAACTGCAGGTCACATTGGATATATTTCTTGTTTTAAGAATTCAGATTCCAAATTCATTAGCATCCTAGCCAGGATTGAAATACCTGGAAGAGATTGTTCTGGGATTATAGATACTATGGCTGGTGCCTTTGTATGTGGTACTTGGAGCTCACCAGAAAGCACTTAAGCTCTCTTTCTTAAATCACCCCACATCTCCAAATTACATTAATCCCTCACCAAGCACAACTACATATTTACTGCCTCCTGCCTGGTTCCCTGTTTACAAAGGCCAGGCTTCCCTATAGCTTCTTCTGGTTAGACTGAGCAAAGACTTCCCCAAACACCCAAGTGGTAAGATTTAACCCTCTCATTTCAAAATCTGTATTGTTACTGTCCTTTCAATTTATTGCCTATCCCCAGTATCTTCCCAATTCTCTACTTCCTCCTTCATCCCTGTATCCTCATGAAGCCTTTCATCTATTGTGTCACTGGGGTTGAGTTCTGTTCCAAACATTGTTCTGTGTGCTAGAAGTTGCTGATACCTCCTTTCTGCAGGCTCTCAAAGTGCCTGTTGTTTCCACACTCACAGTCCACTTCCTTGGGCTTATCCCAGGGTTTTGCTCAAAAGTCTACAAAGATCACTGAATGAGCCACAGCTCCACTCCTACCATAGTTGCTGTTATTCCCATGAACATGAAGAAGAAATAATTTCCTTTTCCTTTGCAAGGAATGGCCTCTTAGGGAGTACATTTCATCACTGCTGTAACTAAGCACATAACAGAAACAAGTTAAAGGAAAGGTGAATGAAAAAAGAAGTAAAAAAGGAAGGACATGTCTGCTCCTAGGTATGATGAAGGAAAAGGTTTATTGTAGATAAAAAGGAGTGTATAGTTATAGGCAGGAATATGTGGGAGAGTCCATAATGAATATGACCCTGAAACAGGCCATGTGAAGAGAGGGAGGAAGGGAAAAGGAAGAGATGTTGCTGACCAAGAGGTGAACTGGACCAAGAGACTGACTTGGCCAAAATTGCTGAGTCATTTAGGGACCAGAGGAGCTGGGGGGATGGAAGCTCAGCTCAATATCTGGGCTGGAGAGTTTAGGGTAATGGCAGAGTATGCCAGCCAGGAGGGATCTATAACAGGTAGAGACTGAGAGATGTTGGGAGAACCAAGTAGCCAGGTCTGCTTTGATATGTTTATGGGCACCTCAGTTAGCCATTTGTCAAGTCCATGGTCTGAGAGATAACAAAGGTTTTGTTTTACATTGATTTTTAAAAAAAGAAGTTCCACTTCTCCAGTTATTGGTCTGCATGTGGAATGCCTTCTACACATACTTCACAATGTCCTGCCATTCTCTACACAAGAAGGATTTGATTCCTTCTTGCAAGTAGGGCTTGATCTTCTCCACTTGAATTGGTACTGTGCTTTTTGCCTCTAATTATAGCCTCAGGAGCTTCTGTGATACACTAGGTTGGATATGCTTGTTTCTCTGAAGTATGCAAACTGAAAATGTAAGCATTAAATAAGCCCCCCCTCAGTCAATGGCAGGTAGAAGTCAAAAGATGTATAGAGTTCCTTTTTTCATCTTGTAGGTGAAAATTTTAGGACACATTTCATAATATAACATTGATGTTTCTTATCACAGGCTGTCAATAATAATCCTTTTTAATTTATTTTTTATTTCTTCAAGTTACATCTCAATCGCAATCCCCTACCTACTCCCCAACCTCCTCCCCCTCAACCCACCCATCCCCTTCCTTTTGTTTTTAAAGTTTAAGGTATATCTTTCCACCCAATAGTTCCCCCTTTCAGTCCAACAAATGGCTCTTTCTCTTACAACAATAAATACAATACAAAACAACAGAAATAATTAGGCCACAAATACGAGAGTTATATGGCTTAGCATACATTCCCAGTGTCCTGTCCATACATATTTGGCATCTGACTTTAACATTCTACTATATAACCATCTCCATGAGTTTAAAGTTCTATATCCAACTCAGCTTTCATCCTAACTTGCATCACAATTTTAAAAACATCTTCTTACATCCAGAACACCCTCTTAATTTCTAAACAACTCAAAATTTAACTATGAGACTCTAGCTATCTGTTCTTCAACCAGCTCAGAGACCTGAGAGGGATAAATATATCTGGTTATACAGGAAGTGCAGGGCCAGAAGCTTCCAAAACTAAGAAATGACATACCAGTGGCTGCCTGGACAGTTCCCATTTTCTCTGCATATATTACAGCATCAATCTTCAGCTGTTTGGCCCTGTTTCTCTGACAGACATTTATTGTAAAGCAGGAATATGAAGGACTTGTCTACCCTGTCTTGGCAGAGCTAGGCTGTTGACTTACCGGCTTCCAAGTTTTGTCCTGTTTGGACAGCATTCTGTCTACAGTTGAAGCAAGGGATTTTTCTTGCCAAGAGATAGGCTTGCCACTAATTCAACCATCTCCAATTGGAGATTCTTCAATGCTCATCTTCTACCTGGAGTAGAATAGGGGTTGGTGTCAGGAGCTGACATGTCTCGATATAAAAAAATTCTTAAGTTAAGAAAACATCTTTGAATGCCATATTCTGCAGATCTCTTGAGGTTTTTGAAGACCACCAATCTATCTCTTATATTTGGATAAGCAAATATTGCTTGTCTCTTAGCAACTTGATTTCTGATTAGCTTAAAAAATAACTGTGATAGACTCTCCTAGTACCTAACAAAATGACATGATTGAATGACTATTAGTTTGCATTTCTTAATTATCCTAAACAGTTTATGACAATTGGTAGGAACGGCCAAAACTTCACATTTCATTTTTAAGTGTTTCCTAGGTGTAATACCTTGAATAGTTACCCTTAATTATGTATCAATATACAAAGATCAATACCAATGTGGCCAAATATCTTAATTTTGTATTAATATACAAAGATGAATACCAATGTAGCCCAATACAATCTTAATTTTGCACCAATATGCAAAGATCAATACCAATTTAAACAAATATAATCTTAATTTTTGTATCAATATAGAAAGGTATAAGAGTATATTCAATAATCTGTCCTTTTTTCTTGATCATTCCTATATTATGTCTATGCCCCGTTTTTTCTTATGTCTGTTCACCCCTACATAGGAGAGAAAGAAGGATACAGAAAAGAAAAAGAGAGAAGTTCCTGGGTCTAACCTCCAAAACCTATCTAACAAGACCGTTTAACAGCTTGTAATCTCTCCCCCTAAATAACAAGATTATCTATAACCCATCAAACAACTAAAGGGGGAAAAACACCCACCCCACCTTCTGGAGATGGGACATTGCTCTCTTAAAATGACTTCCTGCTGATTTGGGATGTAGTAAACCTGTTTGCACCCAAATAAGAATGGAAAAATGGTTAAAAATGTTAATAGAATCATGTTCAGTCCTTTTGTGCTCAGCTATTTAAACGCCCTAAGAAGTTTGTAGACAGAAGCTGAACTTCAGGGCTTTACTGAAGTTCTGGCTGGAACAGTCTGTTGAGCTGAACAATCTTAACAATTTTGAGCTGTTGTGGTTGTAGACTTTTGAGGAAACAGCTGTGAAGCTTGACTGAATCCATCTTGAAAAAAAGATTCCATTTTGTATTAAGTCATTTTTTTTTTTTTGTAGATTTGGAAGCCAATTGATCTTGCTTACTCAGATGATATTTATTGTTCTCAGATCCCTGATGAGTCTAAAGACTATACTAATGAAAGATTTAACAGTTTAACAACAAAAACCAGGGCTTCAGACACCTTCTTACTCTACCTTGTTACCAGACTCAGAAAACAGCTTCTTCTTTCCCTTCTATGCTACCCTTAAAGTTCCAATAAGTTGTTGGTACTAATTAGTCACAAATTTAAGATTTTAAATCTCCTTTGGTTTAAAAATTGTTCATGCTAATGATTCAAAGTTGTTTTTCAAGTCTTTGTCATATTAAAATTTATCTTTCTGAGATCTAGTCATAGAGCCTGGATCTACCAGCCTCAGATCAAACAGGAGTCCAGATAAATACAACTGCCTGTTCTTAAAATGAGATTTTTCCCTTGGTCATGGGGTTCCTTACTTTCCTCAATTAGCAAACAATTTTAACTTCTGTTCCTAGTCTATATTTGTCTCAGCAAATTCTCAACTGGCTGATAGTCTCTATCCTGGGATCATCTGTGGACTACATGCTGCTAAGCCCTGAACTTTCTGAAAGCTGATGTGAACCAGTCCAACCAGTGTGATTACTCCCTGTCCTTCACCTGGATCAATCGACTAATCAGATGTTTCTGATAACTTCCCCATTGCCCAGCCTTTGACTAGCATTTCAGCCTCTCTGAGCCCTGATGATAATGTCCTAATGTCAGCTGGAAGTAGTTACAGAAAAGAATGCACCGTCCATTGTGTCCATTGTCCCACCTAACAGGCTGAAATGCTATGTCAAAAGAAACTCCCTTACATAGGCTACAAATGGATATCTATTTCCATAATGCCAACTGATATACTACTTGGGTCCTTGGTTCTGTTTCTCCTGGTTATGCTTTATACCCCTTATATGATTAATGTTTATAGTCCTTTGAACTTTTGTCAGAGATAGACCACTGACATGTTTAAAGAGCCATGATTGGGTCTCTCTATGACCTAGAGAAAGGGGAAAATATGGAGCCTGACTGAATCCATCTTGAAAAAGAGATTCCATTTTGTATTAAGTTTGACTCAGAGCTGACCTCCAGTTCCAGAACAAAAACAAAATGTACCCGACCTTGTATTTCAGGGGTGTTCCCTCATCATCACCAGACAGCTCACTCTGAGAAAGCACTCAAAAAGTCTAAACAAACTTTCTGGTGGTCAAGCTGACCTCAACTGGTTAGTCAGTGACAACGAGCCAGTCAGAAATGGACATGACTAGTTACCCAAATGTCATTCAATCATATGGTAAAGAACCTGCATCTTTGTCTGAGTCTTTATATAAACTCTGTACTTTTGGGTCTGGGGGCTCTCAACTCAAATTGCTGTGTCAGTGAGTGTTGACAGTCCAAGCTCTGAGCTTGAATAAACAACCCTCATGTGTTTACAACAGAGTTGGCTCCTGGGTGGTCTTTGGGCTCTCAAGTACTGAGCAGAACAGCTAAAGCTGTGGGTTGAATCTGCTCATGGGCTAGATCTGCTCTATCTGGTGCTACTCTCCAGATGGGTGACTGAGCTGGCTGATCTCAGGGGGTTGTTCCCAGGAACTGCGTGAGCTGTCTTACACGGTGGCCAGTCTCAGTGTTCGCCACAGGGATTCAGACACTGTGTTTCACAGTCGGCTATGGGACCTCACATTCACTCCACCGTGACTAATCTAATTCATCCACTACTCAGATAGAATGCTCTGTGATCAGCACCATTTTGGATCTCTCCCCAGTCATAATCTTTTAAAAAGAAAGTATACTTTTTACTATTTTTCATGTTTCCTGTATTGTATCCTTGTTGGCTGGAACACTACTCTAAATATACTGATATAAATCTTTGTCTCAGCATTCATTTGGAGGAAGAATACAGAGCTTTAAGCTGGACTTTTGATGATGATCCACAAAGAATTATCTGTTGTCATATCAGATAATTCTGAGGTTGTCATATCATCTGCTAACAAGAGCACCAAAATAACTAACACTATCGTTTGCAGGTAAATTGGATGGTGAAACAGTAGTTTATGTAGTGTCTGAGCAGCTGAACAATATGAACTTATTGGTCTTTTAAAATTCCTTTTTTAAAATTAAAAATTAAATTTGTAAAGCCAGCAAAACAACCAAACAAAATTATCCATACTCAATGCTCATGTAAGGAGTCTGAATTGGGCAAACATGTAAGAACCAGAACATTTCAACCTACTGGATATAACTCTTATGGGCAGAGTAGAGATTTTCTTGCCATTTAAGCTAAGGTCGTGTCAGGTATGCATCACAATTTCCTTTCTGTTACTATTTGCTTCTTTTCATTTCTTTCAAAGGTGTTTGTCCAAAATTAATACCTTCTACCTCAGAACCTATTTCTGAAAAACCTATCTGGTGGTAACTTTCAGAGTAAACTTTGATGAAATCCATGCACAGTTTCTAATTTTAATGGAAACAAGACCACCAAAGAGTCTTAGATATCTATTCATGACAGCATTTTTATGCATATATATGGGCCCTAAAAGAGAAAGAATAGATGCCAAAGACCAGGGTGACGATATTTAAATATGATGCTTGACAATATGAAGCTTCCAGATTTATCAGAATACTTGGTGTACCATAACTCTTTACAATTATTATTGAAGGGAGGTTCTCCAAGGTTGGTTCTTGGAGGGTTCTGAAAGGGTATACCCTATGTCAGGTGCCTTAAAATATGAATTTATCAGCCATCCCATTACCTCCAGATGATAAGTATTGTCATGCCTCAATAAAGCACAAGTAAGTGTATTTTCTTGTGCTGAATTTTCTAGCTGAAACCTATTGGAAAAAAACAGGGTGATCTCGAGTATCAGAAACAGAGGTGAGTAACCAATTGGTCTGCTCTTCTGCTCTTCTCTAGGGAAGACTATTCCTCATGCTCTAAATATATTGAATGATTTGGAGGGAGTAAAGTGAAAGGATAAATGATGTAATTATATTATAATTAAAAAATAAAAACAGAGATGAGTGGAACATAAGACTTGAAAAAGAATTCATTTACATAGGGTGCTTATTCATGACCTGGGTTCAACTTGATATAGGGACTGGGATGGTTTTATTATATTGCTAGGATGGTACCTTAAAAGCCAGTTTCAATACCCATACATGTAACAAGGTGGTTTTACTAATTTGTATTATGTTAATTACACAGTCTGATTTATTTTCTATACTTAATACCTTTACGTCCTTTCCACATCTGGTTCCTCCAAATCTCCCAACACTAGGTGGAAAAGAAAGAAGGTTAAAGGTGAAAGGGGACATAGTTATCTTGAGGCTACTTCCTGCTGATTAGTGTTTGTTGGGTTCTTTGAGGCTAATATCAGTCTCAGTAGAAGTCACAGCAAACCAGGAGATGGCAGCAGAAGGAACAAGCACCAGATTGGGGGAGCATCAGCAGCCAGGAAAGCAGCAACATCTTTCTTCTTTGTAGCCCTTTCTCATCTTTGTAGAGCTTTCTCCTACTGCTTTATAGAGCCCCTTTTCTTTTACTTCTTTGTAGAACACCTTTTCTCTTACATTTTTGTAGAGCCCCCTTTTTTCTTTGTAGCCTTCCTTTGGAGCCCTGGCTTTTTCTTTATAGGTCCCCCTTCTCCTCAGGACTCTGGATTTTTATTCCTTTCTCAAGTCTTTTGAGTTAAACTTGCTCAGGTGGCTAAGCCATGCCTCTGCTAGCTCATGAGACAGTTAATACTGTACACCTGTGTTTTAAGCAGCCTCACACCTGGGATTAAACAAAAACATTCTCATAATTGGTTATTTGAATAAACTCATACCACATTTCCCCCTTTAAGTTCAAAAAATATTTCTGTGTGTGCGCGTGTGTTATATAATAACCATATTTATCATATATATAAAGAATTATATTTACAATGTCCAGTCCATTTGTATTTAGCAACCATGGAGAAAGCATCTATTATCTATACATAGCTTAGAGTTCTGTATCTATATCATTTTCATTTTCTATTTTTATTTATCAACCTAAAATATCTTTTAGACCTAAAACATTTCTTAAATCTTATACAAATAACCTTAATTGTGAGATTATAATTATTTAGGTTTCAACCCCATCACAGACTTTAAGGAAATAAATTATTACCTATGTATGTAGGAAGTGTAGAGTGAGCAACTTCCAAAAGAGGTTCCTGGCTACCTGAACTCATGGTTTCTCTGTGTTATTGGGGCATCATATCTTCAGCTTATTGGCCCAAAATATCTGACAAAATTTTCTGTGAAAAAGGAATATTGAAGGACTGGCCTACCTTATCTCTGTAACTTTGGTCATTTGACTTTTCAGTGTACTGCTTGTTCACAGATTGAATAGACAGCCTGCTATCAGCAATTTTTTTGTCCAGTCACTATCTTGCAACATTGTTTCTTAAATGCCCATCATCTTCTATCAAGTAGATTGTGGGTGCTGCCAGGAGCAGATGTCTCTGTCAGAAAAACATTTTCTTATTAAAACATTTTAAATACCATTTTATGTAGGTCTCTGAGGTTTTTGAAAACCATCTATTATCTGCCTGTCTTTTTTTTTTTTTTTAGATTTTTCTTATTACTTCAGGTTACATCTCCATCGTAGTGTCCTCTTTCTACCCCTCCCAGTCCTGCCCCCCCCACCCTCTACCCCTATCCCTTCCATCCCATGCCTCTGGAGTGTAGTCTCCCTACATAATAGTTCCCTGCCCCAGTTCAGCAGTCATATGAAGGCCAAGAGCCTCCTCATACACTGGGGGCATATAAGGAAGCATCACTAGGGCAAAGTGTATCACTGATAGGAACAAAGTCTCTGTTCATGTTCCCTTTGGTGCATTCATTGTAGTATATCCTAAACTATATGACTAAAATCTGACTATAAGTGAATAGATGCCATGTGCATCTTTCTGGTTCTGGGTTAGCTCACTCAGGATGAGCTTCTCTAGTTCCGTTCATTTGGCTGCAAAATGCATGATTTCATTGTTTCTGATAGCTGAGTAGTATTCCATTGCGTAGATGTACCACAATTTTTAAATCCATTTTTCAGTTGAGGGACATCTGGGTTATTTCCAGTTTCTAGCTATTACAAATAAGGCTGCTATGAACATAGATGAGGAAACTTCCTTGTGATTTGGTGAGGAATCATTTGGATGTTTACCCAGAAGGGGTATGGCTGGGTTCCAAGGCAGAGCTATTCCAAGTTTTCTAAGATATCGCCAGACTGACCTCCATAGTGGTTGCACAAGCCTGCACTCCCACCAGCAATGGAGGAGGGTTCCCCTCCCTTTGTCCACATCCTCGCCAGCATGTGCTGTCATATGAGCTTTTGATTTTAGCCATTCTGACAGGTGTGAGATGGAATCTCAGAGTCATCTTGAGTTGCATTTCTCTGATGATTGAGCATTTCTTCAAGTGTCTCTCAGTCATTAGGAATTCCTCCTTTATGAATTCTCTGTTTAGATCTATTCCTCATTTTTGATTGGATTATTTGGTTTCTTGGCATTTAATTTCTTGAGTTCTTTGTAAATTTTGGTATTAGTCCTCTGTCAGATGTGGGGTTGGTGAAGATATTTTCCCCAATCTGTAGGCTGCTGTTTTGTTCGAATGACAGTGTCTTTTGCCTTACAAAAGCTTTTCAGTTTCATGAGGTCCCATTTATTGATTGTTGGTCTTAGATCCTGAGCTATTGGTGTTCTGTTCAGGAAGCTGTCACCTGTGCCAATGAGTTCAAGGGTTTTCCCCAATTTCTCTCCTAATAGATTTAGTGTGTTCGGCCTTATGTTAAGGTCTTTAATCCACGTGGACTTAAGTTTTATACAAGGTGATAAGTATGGGTCCAATTTCATTCTTTTACAAGTGGACATCCAGTTGGACCAGCACCATTTGTTGAAGATGCTGTCCTTTTTCCATTGTACGGTTTTGGCTTCTTTGTCAAAAATTAAGTGACTATAGGTGTGTGGGTTTATTTCTGGGTCTTCAATTCGATTCCATTGATCCACTGGTCTGTTTCTATAGAAGTTCCATGTTGTTTTTATTACTATTGCTCTGTAGTACAGCTTGAAATCTGGGATGGTGATACCTCCAGATTTTTTTTATTGTACAGGATTGATTTATCTATTCTGGTTTTTTTTGTTGTTCCATATGAAATTGAGAATTTTTTTTTCCAGTTCTATAAAGAACTGTGTTGGTATTTTTATAGGAATTTCATTGAATCTGTATATTTCTTTTGGTAGGATGGCCATTTTTATTATGTTGATCCTACCTATCCATGAGCATGGGAGATCTTTCCATCTTCTGATGGCCTCTTTAGTTTCTTTCTTCAAGGACTGAAGTTCTTATTCTACAGGTTTTTCACTTGCTTGGTTAGAGTTACCCCCAGGTATTTTATATTGTTTGTGGCTATTGTAAAATGTGTTGTTTCCCTGATTTCTTTCTCAGCCCTTTTATTTGTTGTGTAAAGAAGGGCTTCTGATTTTTTAAAATTAATTTTGTATCCAGCCACCTTGCTGAAGGTGTTTATCAACTGTAAGAGTTCTCTGGTAGAATTTTTGGGGTCGTTTATGTACACTGTCATATCGTCTGCAAATAGGGATAATTTGACTTCTTCTTTTCTGATTTGTATCCCCTTGATCTCCTTTAGTTGTCTTATTGCTCTAGCAAGAACTTTAAGTACTATGTTGACGAGATATGGTGAAAGGGGACATCCTTGTCTTGTTCCTGAGTTTAGAGGAAATGCTTCAAGTTTCTCTCCATTTAATTTGATATTGGCTATTGGCTTGTTGTATATCTCCTTTGTTATTTCTAGGTATGGTCCTTGTATGCCTATCCTCTCCAGGACTTTTAGCATTAAGGGGTGTTGGATTTTGTCAAGTGTTTTTTCAACATCTAGAGAGATTATCATGTGTTTTTTTTTTCTTTAACTTGTTTATATAGTGAATTATGTTGATGGATTTTCATCTGTTGAACCATCCCTGTATTTCTGGGATGAAGCCAACTTGATCATGGTGTATGATACTTTTGATGTGTTCTTGGATTTGTTTGCCAGTATTTTATTAAGTATTTTTGCACCTATGTTCATGAGGGAGATTGGTCTAAAGTTTTCTTTCATTGTTGGATCTTTGTGTTGTTTAGGAATCAGGGTGACTGTGGCCTCATAAAATGAGTTTGGCAGTGTTGCTTCTGATTCTATTTTGTGAAAGAGTTTGAAGAGTATTGGTGTTAGCTCTTCTTTGAAGGTCTGGTAGAATTCTGTGCTGAAACCATCTGGCCCTGGGCTTTTTTTTTTTTTTTTTTTTTTTTTTTTGGTTGGGAGATTTTTATTGACTCTTTCTATTTCCTTAGTGGTTATAGAGCTGTTTAATATGTTAACCTGATCTTGATTTAGCTTTGGTAGGTGGAATCTATCAAGAAAATTCTCCATTTCACTTAGGCTTTCAAATTTGGTGGACTATAGATTTTTAAAGTATGGCCTAATGATTATCCGGATTTCCCCAATGTCTGTTGTTATTCCTCTCTTTTGATTTCTGATTTTGTTGATTTGGGTTTTTTCCCTCTGCCTTTTAGTTTTATTTGGCTAAGGGTTTGTCTATTTTGTTGATTTTCTCAAAGAACCAACTTTTGGTTTCATTGATTCTTTGTATCATTCTTTTTGTTTCTAAGTTGTTGTTTTCAGCCCTAATTTTGATGATTTCCTGCCTTCTCCTCCTCTTGGGAGTGTTTGCTCCTTTTTTTTTTTTTCAAATTCATCCAGTTTAGCTGTTAATTTGCTAATATGAGCTGTCACAATTTTGTTTTTGAAGGCTCTTAGTGTTATGAACTTTCCTCATAGCACAGCTTTCATTGTGTCCCATAGGTTTTGGTATGTTGTGCCTTCATTTTCATTGGATTTTTAAGAAATCTTTGATTTCCTTGTTTATTTCTTCCCTGATCCAGTAGTCATCCAGTAAAGAGTGGTTCAATTTCCATGTGTGTGTATTGTTTCTGTTGTTGCTGACATCCAGCTTTATTCCATGGTGGTCTGATAAGATGTAAGGGTTATTTCAATTTTCTTGTATCTGTTGAGGCTTCCTTTGTGTCTGACTATATGGTCTATTTTGGAGAACGTTCCATGCAGTGCTGAGAAGAAGGTGTATTCTTTCGTGTTTGGGTGAAATGTTCTGTAGATATCTGTTAGGTCCATTTGGTTCATGATCTCTGTTAGTCTCATTATTTCTCTGTTTGGTTTCTGTCTTGATGACCTGTCCATTGTTGTGAGTGGGGTGTTGAAAACTCCCAGTACCAATTGTGGGGATCAATGTGTGATTTAACTTTAGAAGAGTTTCTTTCACAAATGTAGGTGCCTTAGCATTTGGGGAATAGATGTTTAATATTGAGATGTACCCTTGATGAGTATTTCCTTTACCGAGTATTTAATGCCCTTCTCTCTCTTTTTTGATTAACTTCAGTTGGAAGTCTATTTTGTTTGATATTAAGATGGCTACTCCAGCTTGCTTCCCAGTTCCATTTGCTTGGAAAACCTTGTCCCTGCACTTTACTCTGAGGTAGAATCTATCTTTGTTAGTGAGATTCATTTCTTGTATGCAGCAAAATGATGGGTGTTGTTTATGGATCCAATCTGTAAGCCTGTGTCCTTTTATTGGGGAGTTGAGTCCATTGATGTTGATGGATATTAGAGACTAAAATGTTATTTCCTGTTATTTTGGTGTGGGTGGTGGTTCTGTGTTTTTTTTTTTTTTTTTTTGGTTTAACTTCAGTGGAGTTTTTTGCTTCCTCTGTTTTCTTGGGTGTAGTTATCTTCTCTGGGTTGGAATTTTCCTTCTCGGATCTTCTGTAGGGCTGGATTTATGGGTAGATACTGTTTAAATGTGATTTTGTCATGGAATATCTTATTTTCTCCATCTATGTTGATAGAGAGTTTCGCTGGGTATAGTAGTCTGGCTGGGCACCTATGTTCTCTCATGGCTTGTAGGACATCTGCCCAGGCCCGTCTGGCTTTTAATGTTTCTGAGGAGAAGTCAGGTGTAATTCTGATGAGTATGCCATTATATGTTACTTGACCTTATTCTCTTACAGCTTTTAATATTGTTCCTTTGTTCTGTACATTTGGAGTTTCAATTATTATGTGGCGAGAGGAATTTCTTTTCTGATCTAATCTTTTTGGTGTTCTGTATGCCTCTTGGAATTTTATTGGCATCTCTTTCTTTAGGTTTGGGAAGTTTTCTTCTATGATTTTGTTAAAGATGTTTCCTCGACCTTGGAGTCTGGAGTCTTCTCTTTCCTCATGCCTATAATTCTTTAGGTTCCTTCTTTTCATTGAGTCCTTGATTTCTTGGATGTTATGGGTGAGAACTTTTTTTTAGATTTTCTCATTTTCTTTGGTTGTTGTACTGATTTCTTCCATTGACTCTTCCATGCCTGAGATCCTGTCTTCCATCTCTTGTATCCTTTTTTTGATACTCATGTCTGTAGTTCCTGTTTTCTTCCCTTAATTCTCCACTTCCACTCTTATCTCTGTCTGTGTTTTCTTTATTGCTTCCACTTCCAATTTCAAATCTTGAAACATTTTATTCATTTTATACATTTCCTGCTCCAATTTAGTTGTTGCCTTGTCTCTTTCCTGTTCAAGTTCAGCCACTTTGGCTTGGAAATCTCTAATGGCATTCTCCATTGCTTTTGCTTGTAAAATTGTGGAATCTTTGAATTCCTTCAGAGATTTAAATTCTTCTTGAAAGGACTCTATCACTTTCCAGAATTTAGATTTCTCATCACTTTCATGTGTTTCAGCTCTGGTGGAGTGGTTAGGGCTTCTTGTACTTGCATAGCTGCACTTTGTTGGAGTCATATTTACCTGACTTTTGTTGGATCTGTTCTTTCGCTGAACTTTAGCCATTTGGTTGTTTTTAGCTGTTTGTTCCTGGTGCCTTCTGGGCTTGGTGCCAAGAGGGGTAGTTTGGTGTAGAAGTTGTATAGCTTGCTGATCTGTAGCTCTCCACAGGCTGGATGGGGCCTGGTGTGGAGGTTTGTTCTCAGTATGTCTTCCAGAGCTCACCCCTTACTGTGTTGTCCCAGCTGGAGACTCAGGTGAGGGGTTGGAGTGGGATGTGTTCCTGTAGGTTCCTGGGATCCAACTGCGCCTTCATATCAATGAAGGTGCAGGTTGGTATGCCACAGACTGTTGGGTGGGGCTGTAGCTCCCCTGCAGCTTACTTGTCGGACCGTGTTCATGATCTTCCCAAGCTGCTCTCAGGGCGTTCTCAGGGTCAATGTGCATCTAATAGCCAGAAGCACTGTGAGCTGGTGAAGCCCACTCCCAGGCAATTAGTAATGGCCCGGGATTGTTTCACTGATCACAAGTCAGAGCTCTCTGTGTTTCAGACTTGGTATTCAGTGGCTCTGCTGGTATGGTCTTGGGTGTCCAGGCACAGATGCTGTTGACTCTGGAGGTCCTAAGTTTGGGGGTTGCATCTGCCAGCTGGAGTCCTGAAAGGATCCAACAGGGAGGGAGTACAGTTTCCCAGTGGGAGGCACTCAGTGTTCATATCTGGTGATTCCGATCCTTTAGTGACTATATTTCCGGTAATGAGTTCTTTGTTATCCCTGCTGGGCTGGCCTAGATGGGCTTGAGCCTGTCTAGATGATCCCCAGGGTACCTCTGTGCCCTAAGCACAAGCCCTTAGGCTGAGTCACTCAGCAGTGCCCCCAGGCCAACACCTCACTGCCTCAGGTGGAACTATATATGCTGAAGATCTGGTTTCCTGCTGGAAGAGCCAGCACTAGCTCAGGAGTCCAATATTAACCCCACAAGCTGCCAGGGCTTGAACCCTGTGGAGATCAAAGCTGCCTTCCAACATGGCCACTTGCCTTTCTGCCTGCTCTCACCACTCCTACTACATCTGTGTGGAGCTGACTTTGGATACTGGCAATTCGAGCCACTGTCTTCCAAGTTCCAGTACCTTCAGTGGAGTTGCAGTGTAACCCGCTGCCAGAAGTGTATCCCACTGCTCTGTCTAGCTGAAGTTTTCTTCCCAGTGACTGCAAACCCAATAGAGGAGACTGTATGTATGTCCAACACCCCTCTGGGGAAGCCCAAACATGCTTGCATTTGCCTAAACACTGCTGTACTGTGGACCTACTGTCAACCCACTGCTCAGATAGTGCTGTGTCCTGTAGCCACAATGGTTCTGCTGAGCGTATATCCCATTCCCATGGCTCTGCTAATCTTTTGCTTGGAGTTGGAATGCCTGCGTGGAATCTGGGAGCCCAGGGGGCTGGTGAGTAACCCTGTCTAGGGTTCAGCTCATTTGAATGGCTCTTTCCCTGTCCCTCTCCTGGTGATGATTCCTGGACTCAGTGGCTTCCGCAGTTTCTGCTGGTCTGTTTTTCTGAGTATCTGAAAGAGGGGAGGAGAGTCCTGCCCAGGGACTTTTAATGGTCCCTGGGTCTCTGGGTAAAACCCAGTGGGTTCACACCACTCAAATTATTCCTAAGCGTCTTATAACTCTGTAGTGTTATAGCTGTTTTCCCCATGTTCAAAATGTGTCTGTGTGGGCTGCCTCCATCTTGAATCTCCCTCTGCCTGTCTTCTTAAATAAACAAACATTGCTTGCTTCTATCTATTCACTATTTAACTTCAAAACATATACAAGAGACTAAATACAGCATATTTCTGCAACTAACTAAACTAATATCTAACAAAACTATAAATTCTTAAAACCTATACTGTTTTCAATAGTGGCTTTCACATTGATTGGAACTAAAAATTGAATTTTTAAATTAGTAACAAATGCATTTTCAATTAATTAAATGTTTTTTGTATCAGTAGTTTATTTTTAAAACCTGGTAACTTTTGGCTGTTCTATCTTGGTAATAACTGTCAGATGCTCCTGTCTGAAATGGCTCTCACATTTTGTTGTGGGGCCATGGGGTAGTACCCCAAAGTTTCTTCCTGACCGCAAAAGACGACCTTGTGTCTCTCTCTTGGATTTATATTCATTTGTCCAATGCTGACCTCTCCCCAAAAGTTTACAAATTCCTGAAAAATCTTGATTTTCTGCCACTAGAAACTTTTTGTGTGCTGTTACTGTATTTTCCAGAGTTAACAAGCTGGACTTTTTGAGATCTGGCTTGAAAAGTACCTTATTTCTCACCATGCTGGACATTTTGGTCTCTGATGCTGTTAGCTTTACAATTTCTTTGTAAGTGGCCCAACTTACCAAAATTAAAACACTGATTGTTTTTGTTATCTGAGGTTTTTGATGGCTACTGGGAAAGCTAATGGTGGAGATCTCATAACCTCAGGGCACTCTTCTGGGGGTACAGCTAGCTTGAGATTAACCCATTCTCTCTGTAATTGCATAGCCATTTTTTCAATCCTTTCATCGTACCCCTCCTTATCCATTTACAACTTTTCAAATTGTTTAAGCATTCTCCCCATCTTTTTTGAAATATCACCCAGGAGGAAAAACAACATATAAAAAATCCACTCTGAGCACAAAGCAGGAGAGCGTCCAGTAGCAGCAGCCATCACATGTCTTTTGCTGATGTCCTGAAATACACTGTTCACTCCTTCAAATCCTGCTGTCTCCTCCACAATATTAGCTATGAAATTTCTCATTATGCCTTGCCTTAAGTCTGGGCACCACTTTTAGCAAGTGACTTTTATTATTTTTTATATTATTCACTCTAATTATTCTTACCATATTTAATATCGCTACCTCCCAACCCCCAACACTATGCAGGAGAGAAAGAACATACCTCAACACTTATACTTGAAATAACTCTAAATGGACTCAGTATGTTATACACACACACACACCACCTTAGGATAACAATAATAAATCTTTAAAAATATATATAATGAAGTAAAGATGTAAAGAAGTAATTGTTAGAGCTATCCTCCTGAGACAGAAGTAAAACCCTTAGTAGAATGATTCCTACAATCTCTAGCACTTGTCACACCCATTGGACTGTTGAATTCTTATCAATATCTAACAATAAACAAGTTCAAAGGCAGTTCTCTTTTATATGAGATCAGTGGTATACTTTTTTTTAATACTTTATTTTTTTTTCTCTTCAAGTTACATCTCAGTCACAAACCCTTCCCTATTCCCCCTTCCTATCCCGCCCTTCCACCCTCTTCCCCCCCAGAAGTTTCCCCTTTCAGTCCAACAGATGGTTCCTTCTCTTATAACAGTAAATACTATACAAAACAACAGATATAAATATGCCACATTTATGAGAGTTAAATGGCCCAGTATACCTTCCCAATGTCCAGTTTATACATATTTGGCCCCTGACTTTAACATTCTACTATCTCACCATCTCCATGAGTTTAAAGGTCCAAATCTGACTCAACATTCATACTAACTTGCAACACACTTTTAAGAGTATCTTCTTAGATCTATAACACCCTCTTGATTCCTAAACAACTCAAAATTTAACTATGAGACTCTAGCTGTCTATTCTTCAACCACCTCAGAGACCTGAGAGGGATAAATATATCTGCTTATATAGGAAGTGCAGGGCCTGCAGCTTCCAAAACTAAGAAATGACATACCAGTGGCTGCCTGGACAGTTCCCATTTTCTCTCCATACATTCCTGCATCAGTCTTCAGCCTTTGGGTCCTGTTTCTCTGACAGACATTTGTTGTAGAGCAGGGATTATGAAGGACTTACCTACCCTGTCTTGACAGAGTTAGGCTGTCGACTTCCCTGCTACCAATCTTTTCCCAGAGCTTTTAAATAGTTTGCATAGACTTATATCTTGTGAATAATCCTCTGAATACTATGCTGATTTGCTACAATAAATATAACATACCAGTTATATCTGATGAACAGAAAGCAAAAAACATTGTAGCTGCTCTTGCAAAATTTATGAATGTCACAACAGAAAATAAAGCAAACAGATTCCTAGGGCATGGTTCACTAGCATAGAAAGCCCTATAGAGTAGGTGCAGGTTGATGTATGTAATACACCATATTGGTAAGGAAGGTCTTAATAATGCATTTGGTATGTGTTGTTTGGATTCCAGAAGCAATTCTGTATATGATTTAAACAGCATATGGTATGTAGTTTGTTTGTTTTGTCTCCAGTGTCTGGAATACACAGGTCTGAGAGCTGTAAGATGAACATTTTGTGCTTTCACACAACTGTTTAGCCCATTTGTAGACTTTATTGCTTTTTCCAAACCACAGGTTCTTTTGAACTGAAGGTTATCTCACTACAAGAATGATTTAAACAGGAAAAAGAAGGACTTCACTGAACTTGAAGCTCAGACTTATTGTATGGATGCTGTTGGGCATCATTCATCTCCACTTCAGAGCCAAGAGAAGGATCTGGAGAGCTGTTGATGGCTTACAAGCATCATCCTTGAGTATTTCACTCAGCTAAATGGAGCTGTTTCATTCAAGTGATTCCTCTTCCCAGGAGATGTCTTACATCCAGCATCTGATCAAGGGGGACATTAAGCAGGAAGCTTAAATGGAGTAGAGGGTGAGAGATTAGGGTAGAGTAGGGATAACTAATATTAAATGCTTCTGAAAAACCGTAGGAAAAGCAATACTGCAGAAACTTCCTAAAATATATATGTATGTAAAAGGAGTTTAAATGGAGCTACCATTCAATGGAGTACAGGGCACAAACTAGATATATGCTACCAAACAAAAACCTTTAGCACAGGAAATAGGTTACATTGTTTTGAGTTGTTGGCCAACAGAATCCCATAGACCTCACAAATATAACAGGCTTTTGCTGATGTTATTGGTTACCCTCCACAATTTAATGGTAAGATCCTCTTGCTGAAGACACCACATATGTATGGCATAAAACACAGTTCTAGCTGATATTCAACAGGAAACTTCACTCTTAACTGGTTAGCATTCATATACATTCTACTGGAGAAGAAAAGCAATCATCAATCTCACCTAGCTATGAATCTATAAACTACAATAGTGACCTGCCAAAAAGACATGCCCAGTAGTGCAAGGATGGAAAGAATATTAGGATCTAACTAAATCACTTTTTGATCAAACTTAAGGTCTGCTACATGAAATTAAAACCATATCACATTGTTAATGAGGTTAAGAACCTTAAGCAAGATGGGTCATAGGCCCAACCCTCCCTTTCTCTGTCCTTCATGAGGACTCTTCCTGTATTCTATTCCCAGCAAACTTCCTGAACATAAATCTTTTCAAATTTTGCCTCTTAGCAAACTTGAAGAAAAACAGCAAATTTTTGCCTTGGGTTTCTCAGGCACATAGGTCAATAGGCAAAGGAAGTTATACAATGGAATCAGGAAAATAAGTTTTTGGGGTCCTATTATTTTTATTCTGCTAAATAAATATAGAAATAAAATAACTCTTAATGACA
Organism: Lophiomys imhausi; assembly: GCA_907164525.1. NCBI lineage: Eukaryota > Metazoa > Chordata > Mammalia > Rodentia > Muridae > Lophiomys > Lophiomys imhausi. The sequence goes on from CAJQZJ010032819.1 coordinate 438,612, forward strand.
TATTGTTATACTCAAAGACCAATGACGTGCTCATCCCTCATTAGAGAAGCTTCTTCTATCAGTAGATGATAATTAACACAGAGACCCACAATTGAAGAATGTACAGAAAGTGAGAGACTTGAAGGATTCAACACTAAATGGGTTGTCTTTATCAATCCCTTCCCCTCAAGGCTCAGGAACTAAGAGGACGAGGAAAGATGTTAAGAGCCACAGGTGGTGGGTGACTTCAAGATAATAGTGTTTTCCAGACATAAAAGGACAGATGCAAAAATGAGTTCAAGGGATTGTGGCAGGACTCAATTAACATATACAGGTTCAATTAGACAAAACCCATCATTAAGGAAGGGAAGTAGGCAAAAGGTCCCACCACTAGCCAAGAAACTATTCAAAATTTATAGCTTCTGGAAGAAGGAGAATCAGTTTTCTTCAATTGAGTGACATTGGAGATCTCAACCACACTCCAGGGCAGGCTCAGTGCTCAGGGGTGGTGGACAAACACAAAACAGAGGTAGGAGAAGGGTCTGGGAAGAATAGGGGAAGGTGGTAGAATATTATCAAGATATATTGTATTAAATTATCAAAGAGAAAATAAGTTAAAATCAATAATATGTCTTTTTTTCTAGGCTGAAGTCAATATGAAGACTCATTCCAGCCTCATGGCTCAGAGTGAGATCCTGTGTAGCCCTGAGGCCTCTGAGTTGGCACTCTTTCTACCCAATCCTACCTATATTTGTCCTCCTTGAGGGCTCTTTCTGAATGCTATTACTAGCAAACTTCCTGAACATAAAGGTTTTCAACTTCTGCCTCTGGGTAAACCTGAAGGGAGATAGAAACTTTTGCCTTGGGATTCTCAGGCAGATAGGTCAATAGGCCAAGGAAACTCTGTAGTGGAATCAGGGACATTAACTCTGGGGTCCACAGAATTCTCTCATGTCTCATTCTATGCTTCCTTGCTTGTATCTGTAGTGAAAACTCAAAGGTAGTTCATCAAAACTTTCTTAGCAAGGAGTCCAGCTCCTGCATGGTTGACTCTATGAAGCCAACAATCTTTAGCATTAAAGGAACTGGTATGTAGACTGAGGGAAAATATAATTGGCAGAGAAAAATGGCAAGTTAATTTATGGCTCAAGAAGTGCTGTAGCACTTGGGATTGAGCCTTCCTTCAATAACTATAGGAGTAAGCATGTACAGAAGGCAGATACCTGTTTCTGTTATGGGGACATGAAGAACTGGAGTTAATGTGACCTACAAGGAGGATGAATAATCCATTGGGTGGACTGTATGAAACACACAGTGCATACCATTTTACAGCCCACTCATAGGATTCTCAATTTTCCTCCTGTTGCTAGGGTGACTGATTCTGCATTGGCCCAAAACTGCTGTGACAGGTAGTGTCTTCTCACCTACCACTACATGTTTCTGGATTCCTCCCTTGGAATGTCTATGTGCCAAAGTGAGATTTCCACCCTCACTCTAGGCTATCTTATACCTTATGCCTTATACCTTATATTTTATGCCTTATACCTTATGCCTTATACATTATACCTTATATTTTATACCTTATATTTTATACCTTATGCCTTATGCCTTACGCCTTGCACCTTACACCTTACACCTTATAACTTCCTTATACCTTATTCTCCATTCATGGGCTCTGCTCTCAGAAGGCTTTCTGTTGAACCATGTACAGATAGATGGTCTTCTAAACAAATCACTAAGAAGCCATTTATCAGGCTGGCTTTACCAACATGAGTTTTACTCTCTCAGCTGATGTTCTCTATAAAGTTGTTGACACAAAATTCACCTCTTACCTTGAAAGGAGACAGTTTATTCTGGAGCTAAATATGAATGGTCTGAAAATATACATACCCCAAATACTAATTTAGTAACACTTTCATGAGTCTTTTATGAAAATAGAACAAAGAAAGTCATAAGATATTTTAAAAATACATTGGTTCAAATATCTGATAGACAGGTTACAGGAAAGAGAAAAAGTCTCTACAATAAGCTCTCAGACATTACTTGATGATATTGAAGGCATTCTTACCTTTTTAATTGGCAGAAGGTAAATGTTTATTTTTACATTCCAAAGTGATTCACCTACTAGTCACAAAGATGGATGTTAAGTCAAACACAGAGATAGGCAATGAATGGCTATTAATAGAGCTAGGAGTACAGCCCAAAATATTTGGAATTCAGACCTTCAAGAATCCAGTCATCCATGATCACAGTCCATCAGTCAACCTTGTAGGATCTTTAAGCCAAAGGCAACTTTTCTGGCAACCCTAGCTCACAAAGTTCTATGATGTTAATATGATTATGAGTGATACATGGGAATCCTCCATATGAGAGTCAAAATATGAATGAAATTATTTAATCTTGTAAATATTAATAATACTGCCAGATTGAGGGATTACTGTCAGGCATTTTTTTTACATGGTATTGTTATTTGCTTGTCTATTTTCAGAAGAAAAATTGATGCTAAAAGTCTGTTGTTGGCTTCAACAACTATGTGGTTAAAGGAAAACCACAAAATGAACCACCACCACTCTGCAGTCTATGAGTTCCCAAGTCTAGGCTCATTTTCTTTGGCTGAGTTCTTCCTAAGTGTAAACAGCCACCATGTTCCAGGCTTAGTGAGCTGAATGGGGTAATCATCTGAGTTATGTAAGTTATGACAACATTTTCCTACAGACACAGCTGTGCATCTCCCAGCCTGTGGCATGAGTTATCTTTGTTCACATAGAGGCAGAGCACTTGTGTGAGACAAGTTGACCTCCAAAATTATGAACTTTTAGATCAGAGGACTTACCACACAGCCCATTTTTCACAGAAGGGAAGGGTCACGTTTTCTATGGGTTCTTTCTTGGGGATATTTCACAGGCTGTCTCCTGAAGTGTATTTAAATCATTGGATTTACACAGATTAACAGGAACACAACTTCTCTCAACAACACAGCTTTGGCTGAAAGTGAATTTTGTGGATGAATCAACTGGGAAATGGGAAAAACTTAAATGAACTAGAGCTCAGAAGAAATGAGTAATAAATGTGGAATGAAGTAGAATCCTAATTGGTGTAAAGCATTTAAATTCAAGAAGCTTTAATCTCACAGAGCCTGAAGAAAATGTATATACTTTTTTTCTGAAGTAAAAACAATAGCTGACTGCAGCTGCTGTTATTACTGAATAGCACTATCCCAGGACCCAGAAGGGAGGGAATACAGCTTTGGAAGCTTTGCCTGCTATTATAGGTAAGCTCATCTACCCTAGCCCATCCAAAGTACCACGTATGATAAGGGCAAAATAAACATCAGTAGATTTTTCTTTCCAATTGATTGAGTTTCCAAGGGTAGGTAGGAGGGGAAGAATGTGTCAGTTTTAAGACAGACCCTGGGTAAAAATATCTAGAAGCATCATGATTAGTAAACACTGGGATATTCCCAATGGGCCTGGGGGTGCTAATTAGTGTCATCGCTAAGAAAAGTGATGTCTCCAAACAAATCTGTGATTTTGTTACCAACTTTGATTTAAAATTACCCAGCATGCTTACAAACCTACATCAAAGTATGGTACACTCAACAACTGTGCTTTTGAGTGCTCTCAAGAGACTAAAGGGATTATGACCCTCATGATTCAGAAAGTGGAGTAGCTGAGTGGTCAGTGACAGCTAGGGGAATAGGAGGATATTTTATCTCAGGGTGAAATAGCAGAATACCACAGGCTTTAAGGGTTACATAACATATATTTTCTTGAAGACTAGAAACACAAATGCACAGCTGTAGTGATTCACACTCTGCTTGGCTGTAGATAACTATCTTTTCACTCTGTCTTTGCATGGCCTGTCTCCTATGCAGTGGGGAGAAAATTAGGTGGTGGGAGAAGAGAGTGTGAGCCAGTGAGGAAGAAAGAAGAAATAGAGTGAGATCTTGAGATCTTTATCGAGTACTTCTTTTTCTTTGTGTGTGTGTGTGTGTGTGTGTGTGTGTGTGTTTGCTTAAGAGACAGAGTTTTACTATTAGCCCAGGCTAGCCATGAACTCAGGATACTCCTACAACTCCTTCCTACAGGATTTTAGGCATGCTGTATCTTCTCATAATAATATCATCTTAAAGGTTCCATAGAATTAGGACACCAGCTCTATAATCCCATTTGTTCCAATTACCCCCTTAACAGTCTTATGTCAACATACAAATTACGGAGGGATGTGACTTAGTCTATGACACAAGATCATCAGGAAAACAGGAATTTAAGGAAAGATGAGAGTGGGGTTTTTGTTTGTTTGTTTTGTTTTCCTCTCACACAAGAAGCTACAGTTGAAAGGGTATAGAACATAATACTTGGTAAGTAAGGTGAGTTTTGTACTATACTCACCTTAAGCCCTGGCAGTGTTTAGTATCGGCTCCCAGAGGCAGGAAAGGCACTTATGTACTGCCTCAACCTTTTACCTTGTGGAGAATCTTCATGAGAATATGTGCAACTCAAAACAATTACAGAAACATCACGTGATTGTCACATATTTTCAGGTTCTCTATGATTCCAGAGTAGCAATTATGCTCAGCAAATGGAATCTGCATGGGAAATACAACCATCTTCTTCCTTGAGGGTCATAATGACATGCTGTCTGAGCCAGGGATTCTGCTAAGATCTGTCCCTCTCTTCAAGCCATTCGCCAGCCTGGAACAGGGTAATGGCTATCTTTGGGATGATAAACATGGTCCACTATGTTCCTAGAGCCAGTCTCTGCCTCAGCACAAAAATCTTTCTAAGCATGGAGATTCTGCTCCATCCATAAATGTTTAATAGTGGTTACAATTCGTGAAAATATCTGTTTGAGGGGAGGTTCCTGGAATGATGTCTGTGGGTAAAACATATCACATACTTTCCCACTTGAAAAGAGAAGTGCAAATGTTTGTGGGTAGGAAGTAGACCAGAGGGAAGGAAAGTATGGAAAAGGAAGGGCAAGGGAGGTTATTATGAGCAAAGCACAATGAAATATGTGTGTGGAAATATCACAGTGCAACCTATGTAATGCTAAAAACAAAAAACTAAAGAAGAGGTTTATGTATGCTGCACCTGTATCCAGGAGGTAGGATGATGTTATTAAGCCCACACAGGCTGGGAATGAGGTTCACATGAGTGGAAATCCTGGATCTTATCAGCAAAGATGAGGCTCCTTAGTGCCTCATTCTCTTTGTATGTGAACTGGGTATTGCACTGGGAATTGTTCTTGTGAGGTTTTGCCTGGGAGAATTTGTTTTAGCATACCACTGTATGCTGGGGAAAATGTCTCCAAACTGTGCGCCCTTACTAGGGCGTCGTACAACATGTTGTCCCCAAAACACTAGCTTCAAGATGGAAAGGGAAGCCTTTTATTGTATTGGGCCAAATGCATAAAGCAAGCCTGTGCCAGACAAGACAGCATGTTGCAGTCCTCTCAGATCTGAGGATGAAAATGCCAGATATGGCTCTCATTTAAAACTTGCTACCCAAACTTGCTGTGATCTAGCAGAAGAGTTCACCAAAGCAACCAATCAATTCACAAAGATACTGGAATTGTTGTGTGGACCCAATAAATAAAATGCTGTCCCTAAAAGATAAATTAGGCTTGTAATTATCAGTAGCTCAGACTTGTGAGCTTGTCTGAGACTAGGGCTATAAAATCCACAATTAGTTAAGATGATGTCCTACAGGAAAACAGAGTATCTTTGATCCAGCCCCATTGCTATTCTTTTAAGGGAAACTTAGTGACTGGAAAGATAATGTGGCTTAATGATTAAGAGCATTTACTGATCTTTTAGAGGACTTGAGTTAGATTCCCAGCATCTATATGGTGGCTCACACTCATCTATAATCCTGTTGAAGAGGGGACATAACGCCTTCTTCTGGCCTCCTTGGGCACTGCATGCATGTGATGCACAGTCAAACATTCAGGACAAATATTCATAGACATAAAAATAAAATATGCTAAAGCAAAGAGAAAATTTAACTTAGACAAAAAGGGAATGTGGCCCTGAGGAAAAGAAAGCAGTGACTGTAATGATGCTTCCATAATCCAAGGAGTCTAGTGAAAGTAAAGATAGACCCTGTCTCAGAGACTTACCCCTTGGAGCTTAGAAGGGAGCCCCACATATACGACTTGAACTTCTCACTTCCAGAAAGTATAAAATGATACAGCAATGGTTTTGAGCCTCTAGTTTATAAACTTTCATCAGAGCACTCTTGGAAAACCACTGGGTAGCTACTTCTTCAAGGCTGAAACATTCATTCCTGGGAGTTTTTCGCCTAGGAGAAAGGAGAAAGGAGAAGAAAGGAGAAAGGGAGAAAGGAGGCTCAGAAAGTTGATGAGAGTCACTAGCCTCTTCTCCAGTTATATAATAGTACATAATAACTGGACATAGCAGGTTTTCTGGTGAAGTTGCCTACAAGTTGGGCAGGGAGCTCCAGAGATACAACTTTTGTGTGTTATTTCCCATGTATGGGATTTTTTTATTATGTAGATGCCTTTGTACCACTCATACCCCTGTAAATCACACCAATAAACTCATTCACCAAGCTAGACCTGGGTAGAAGCATTTCTTTGGCCTATTTGTGCTGCCTGGTTGGGGGTGGGTTAGACATTTGCTCATTTCTCCTCAGAAAAAGTCACACAACAGAAATGAATGCAGACTATGGCATTGGCTCACTGAATAGTCCATCTGCCAGGTTTGAGCTGAATAACATCAGTTTTTTTTTCACAGTGCACTCCAAGGGCATCAGCAATGGTGGTGAAGTTTAAACCATATGGTCAATGAAAATGTTCTCTGACTTGAGACATTCCTGCCTAAGGGAAGGAGGCATGGTTTATTGTTTTCATTGGATGGCCAGACTCTACTTCCTAGCAAAGCAGATGGAATAGGAAAAACATAACTAATGGTACAAAATTATGAATTTTTTTAGTTATTGGAAATGAGGGGATTAGCTAAAGAAGTGGAAAGCCAAAATTGCAACCTTGGCAGATCTTAGTTGGATATAGCTGTGCTTGCGTTGGAGCCTCTATGAGTCCCACAGCCACCATTCTCTTACCATGAATAGTAGTAATACTGATCAGAGTTGCCTGGAGGATGTTGTAAGAAGTCTAAGAACAGAGTCAGGTAGACCAGAACTCTTCAGTCACAGAGTTAGTTTTCCTGATAATTCCATATTTAAAGTAGCTTTGCTTAGGACTGAGCCATAGGAACTTTTATTTAAAGCAGGTCCCCCTTATAAGTTTAAATCCAAAAAACTATCCCCAGGTAATGAGAAATTGTTTTAAAAATTCACAGGCAGAATTGGGGGAAAATAATGGTAGAAACAGCAATAAACAAACTTTGAGAGCTAAATTGAAGTTTATGAGTTGTGGCTGAAGTTTGAGACTACCAGGAAGCAGAATGGAAGGAGAGTTGCATTAGGCTGTAGTATTCATAGGACATGGAATGATCATGATATGTAGTATATTCACTAAAGGAACAAACATGGAAATTGTGGACATGCCATGTCTAACTCATAATCTTATATCAAACCTGTATACATAAGTAACAAAAATGCCCCAATAATATATTCACTCTCGCACAAACTTCTGTTACTTTCATGTCATCCTAAGAAAGTAGGTCCTTCATGATGGCAGCTACCCTCCCACATCCCTCTATCCTCTCAGTTTAGGGACTCTAATCCAAGTTGTTCCAGGAAAGCCAGTGTGAAGGCATGAGTTCAAAGCCCTAATGAGCTCATTTTGAATCTTATCTTTTCATGGAACCCTGTGTAATTGTCCTGCAATATAAATCAGATTGTATCTGCAGTCTCTACTCAGCTCAGAATCTTCACAGTCCTGACATCACACTTAGAACAAAAGGTCTGAGGACTCTTACTGCAGAGCAGGGCTCCTGTCTCTGTGATATCAGCTCATGATCTGCTTGCCTCTTGTTCAATCTCACCCCCATTGCCTATACTAACATGGTCATAATTTCCTTTGTAAACAATCCACCCCTGGTCTCAGGACCTCCCAAATCCAATCCCTCCTTCTTGATGTCTACATACCGGCTCTTCTGAAATGAGGTCAGTGCCTTTCCCTATCTTTTTTGATTAACTTCAGTGAAATCTATTTTTACAGGATAACTATCCTACAATCAACACACTAAAAGGATCCAGAACAAAGACTTTGTACCTGTTAGTGGGACACTTTGCCCTAATGGTTCTGTCATGTAGGTCCCCAGTACAAGAAGAAGCTCTTAGTCCTCATATGACTGCTGAAATGGGGAGGGGTTTATATGTAGGGACACCCCACTCTGGAGGAGTAGGATAGGTGGGAGATGGGGGGAGGGTGGAGGATGGAACCAGGAGGGGTGGAAAGAGGGCACTGTGATGGAGATTTAACTTGAAGCAATAAATAAATATTTAAAAAAAGGAAATGCGCCCAGATAATAAGGAAGAGCACAGGCAGTCTTAGCCCACTGAAATGGCATCTCTTGGAGGACAGATAATTTGTTTTATTTTCTATAATGTTCCAACATTTAACAAAGTGCCAGACACTGGTGAAGGACCTGAATTTTTGATGAAATAGATCTTGGACAGATAGGATATTGAGATACAGAATTGTATCTTGAAAATATTTGCATCAACTTTATCACCTTTATTTCATGCCGAGGACTTAAGTGTTATCAGTTGTGTTGGCCTTGCTTCTCAGATGAAAATGTGTCCTGGGACTCAGAATCCCAGGAATCACACAGCTCTGAGGGGAGAAGGTATCCAATGGAAAGGCATCCTGAGACATGGGAGCTCAGAAACCATGCAGATCTGAGGTGGGACAGAGTCCCAATAGAAGGGCATCCTGAGATATGGAAGCCCAGGAAGCACACAACGAAGCCTCCTCAGCAGAAGTGGCAGAGCTCCCAGGAGAGGGTATCTCCAGCTGAGCTTAGGAGTTCAGGAGTACCCTGTTCCTTCTTCTGTGCTGCAGCTCCTAGGGGAGAGTATTTCTAGCTGAGCTGAGAAGCTCCACTTCTCTTCTTTTCTTCAATGCTTCTTGGCTTCTTCCAATGAGAGAATCACACCAGGAAGCAAATTTCATAAAAAAAGATTTATTGGAGGGATGAATCCAGTGGTGGCTGCCTTTGCTCCCAGGAGAGGAGAGAAGGAAACTGAACAGACACAGCCTTTTTATATAGGATATTTTAGAGGGTGGGAGTTTTCCAGGGTGAAACTTTCCAGGATAAGGATTGGTGGAATTTCAAGTCCTGAGCTCAGGGATTGGTGGGTTTTCTTGTTCAGGGATTGGTGGGTTTTTATACTCAAGGACTGGTGGGTTTTTATACTCAAGAATTGGTGGGTTTCTGTGGTAAACTCAAGGACTGGTGGGTTTTTCTCCTCAGGGATTGGTGGGTTTTTGTTCAGATTTTTCAACTAAAATTGGCATAATCTGAAAAGGGTTGTATTGAGGGGCTGAAAATGACCTTTGTGACAGTTACAGAGGCAGAAAACACCATTACTACAGTTAGAAAAGTCTGGGAGGAGAGGCCTGGATGATGGAGTTCTCTAGGTTGATGCCTGATGGTTTTCCTGCTTTGACCCATTTGTTAGATAAAACAAGGCACTGGGAAAGATAATGGCCAAAAGTAGTGAGAAATGTTCTATCCAATGCCTGGAGAACTTCTGTCTGAAGAAGACTTGGACTAAAATATGAAGGAAAGGAAGATGCTGGCCTTATAATGGAATTCAGTGTCCCAATTTGCTCTGTGTTGCTGCAATAAACACCTTGATCAAAAGCAACTCATGGAGAAGGGGGTTTATTCCAGATTGCATTTTATAGTCTATCATCAATAGAAACTAGGGCAGGAACTCAAGGTAGGAACCTGGAGGCAGGAACTGAAATAGAGACCATGGAGTAGCTCTGTTTATTGGCTTACCCAAGGCTCACATTCAGATATCTTTTTTATAAAGTACAGGCTTTCCTGCCTAGTCATGATACAGCCTACAGTGGGCTTGTCCTCCTATATCAATTAGGAACTAAGAAAATGTCCCACAGACATAACTACAGGCCAATCTAGTAGAGGGAGTTTTTCAAGTGAAGTTCCCTCTTCCCAGGCATATCATGTTGGCAACCAATATCACATATAGGGAAAGGTAAAATCAAGTGCCAGAGCCCTAAAGCAGAAAAATCTGTGCATGTCTAAAGAAAATACAACAGACCCTTACATCTGGATGACAAAAGATAAGCAGTAAGGGAGATCTTCCAAAAGGAGAGAGGTGCCAGAATTTATTGTATCTCATAAGAAATTTTAGTATATGTAGTGGTTTGAATGAATGTCCCTCATAAGGTTAGAAATTTGAACACTTGATTCCCAGTTTTCTCTGTGCTTCATGTTTGTGGTTAAAGATGTGAGCTTTTATCTTCCTGCCTGCCACTTACTGCTATGCCTTTCTGCTATGATGGACTCTTACTCCTGGAACTATATGACCAAATTTGGAACCTCCACAACCAAATTTTGAGCCTGTAAGCTGGGTGGTTGAAATGAAGGCTCACTAGGAGTGTACTGCCCTAAGGCTATTGGAAACAAGATAACAAAATTAAAAGACTAGTAAAAGACAAAGCAGTTTTTTAAAATACGTTTATTTATTAATTCAAGTTACATATCAATCACACCTCCTTCCCTCCTCCCCTCCCAGCCCTTCCCTCCCATCTTCCACCCCCTCTCCCACCTGATGTTGCATTCTTCAGAGAATAACACCACATAAAAAAAGGCAAAAATTGCTAATCTGGAGCAAGATAGTGGTTTAAAAATCACAAGAAGTTCCTGTCCTCTTCTCATAGGTTGGGACTTGCCTCCTTCCCAAATTTGCCATCTCACTGGATTTTTGACAAAAAAAAACAAAAACAAAAACAAAAAAACAAAATAAAAGAAAACGAAACCAAACAAAAAAACCAAACAAACCATTATCTAATGAACATTTGGGCTTGAGGCTACCCTGTTTTCTGATAGTGTTTTCACATAGCAGATAACTTATAGCTCTCCAGCTCTTGGAGTTCTGACACAAGCAGATGCCAACTGCCAGCTAGAAGAGAGAAAGGCCCAGTACCTCCTGCTCATCTGTAAATCCAAGGGCTCTAAGAGCACCTCACATTGAAAATAGCAATAATGTATTTATTACAGGAATGCTGTTGGCAACATATTCATGTTTCCCACTTTCCTTCTGATGTGCCACATACTATGGTCCCTGTCTAATCTCCTAGTATTCCCTCCCTGTGCCCAGCTCTGATGGCTTTCATTCTATTCCAGAAAACAACAAATTGGCTCTCTTCCTATAGTTCCTACTGTGTACCTGGACTCTATTTCAGCTGTTCCTGTATTGCTCAAAGATGCCTGCATTTGAGTAGCCTAAATAGAATAAGCTCTCCTCACTTGCCACTTGACTTTCCTCCTTAAGACTTGCAAAGGCTTTTCTTGTGTATCAGCCATTCCACTAATAAGGTTGTATAAAATAAGTCTTAAAAGTGTAGGGGGCCTCTTGCATGAAATTGGTTCTCAACACCCAAGATGACAACTAAAAACTATCTGTTAAATCCACCTGCATGGAACCCGATGGTCTTTTACAGTCTCTGAAGGTATCAGACACACATGTGGCAAACATATATACATGTAGGCAAATATATAAAATGAAAATGAATCTTTTGAAGTGGTAAAAAATAACAAAATAAAATATATCTTTACATTTGTATTTTTAAACTAAAATATAATTACATTTTTTACTCCATTTCCTCTCCTACCTCAATCTCTCCCATATACCCTTCCATGTTCTCTCTCTAATTCATGGCCTCTTTTTTGTTATTGCTCCATAGACATCTGAATTCCTAAACATATAATCAATTTATTTAGTGTTACTTGTATGTGTATGATTTCAGGGCTGTCTAATTTGATATTGAGTAACCAATTAGGGGGCTTATTCCTGAGGAAGAGTATTTTCTCCTTCTCTTAGCATTCATTAATTATCTGTAGTCTAAAAGTGGGGCTCTGTGAGATTTCCTTATTCCCCATTAGCATGTCTGTTGATGTCTCCCATTATTTGCACAAACATACAGTTGAGATATCGTGGTGAGACTTCCTTGTCCTTTTAAAAAGACACATCATTATAAGAGATTTCCTGGTTCTCTTACAATCTTTCTGTTCCCCTCTTCTATAATTTTTCCTGAGTCTTAGGTGCAGGAGCTGTATATAATTTGGAGCTTCCAGGCCCATGATCACCTGTTCTCTGCATTTTGGCTGATTGTGGTTTTCTGTAATCGTCTCAAAGACGATGCATAGACAAGTATCTTTGATAAGAGGTGAGAGTCACACTTATCTGTAGATATAAGGATTATTTCACCCTTAGGAATATCTTGTAGGGATAGTCATTACTGTGGTTGAACTATGTTTATGAACTAGTGATGCATATGAACTATGCATCATGGCTGGGTAGGACTGTTGATTGTTTTTGCAGCTTCTATGAAGTAAAAGAACAATCATGAACTTGAACTTGCTCTTACAATAAAGAAAAATCTCAGGAAAATTTTAATTTATATATTTAAATTTTCGTTCAAAAGTGTGAGAGAAAGGGTGAAGTTTGGTATATGGACTCAGCATAATTCCCACTTTACCCTGCTTGTCTTGCTGTCCAAGCTGTTGACAACCTCAGTCAAATATGCAGGCATTTTCTATCAGAGATGTATTGGCCCAAAGTTGTTTAAGATTAACTTGGCTTGGCAGATCCTGTGTGTCCAGAAGAGATCTCTCAGGTCTGAGATTAGATGATGCCTGTAGTTCTCAGGAAAAGTAATACCAAGAGGAGTTTACATCAAGTTCATCTTGTTAGGCTTCCCCCATGCTACTTATTCTGGCTTCCAGATGATGCTTAATTGCTGCCACATGGCCCACACTACAGTGGTGAATGGGGTATAGTAGAGCGATTCTAACATTTAATGCTTATGGTGATTTGAATGGGAATGGCCCCCAGAGACTCATGTGTTCAAATGGTTGGACTATAGAGGAAGGTGCTATTAGGAGGTGTGGTGTTGTTGAAGTAAGTATGTCCTTGTGGGAGGAAGTATGTCACTTTGAGGTTTCATATGCTCAAGCTGTGCCCAGTTTGTTACACAGCCACTTCTGCTGTCTGTACATCAAGATGTAGAACACTTAGTCCTTCTTGAGCACTATGTCTGCCTGTGTGCCAACATGCTACCCACCATGATGAGAATGGAGTAAACCTCTGAAACTGTAAGCCAGCCCCACTTAAATGTTTTTCTTTATGAGAATTACTGTAATTATTCACAGCAATAGAAAATCTAACTAAGACACTGCTGAAAGTTGGAACTCATTGCATACATAGACATGGGGCATCTTGTTTCTTCTCCTAACATTTTTGCCTAAGTCTAGAGCTGAGGAAGAATCAGGCCCTTACTGCTTTCTTTTCCAAATTAAGAGGTATGATGAGAGGAGGCCTGACTGCTACATTGCACTGGTTTTGCTCCCTACCTCCCCACCAAGGTCTCATTTGCTATTCAGAGACAAGAGAAGGAGGAGTAGCTTGTGCTGTCCTGAACAACCCCAACTGCTCAGCTGTGGCCCCATGAGCTTCATGCCTAGGAGGAATCCTGACTGTCTGTGAACTGGACAGATTTATTTGGTCTGTAGTGAGTGGACTTATTTCAGAGTCATAGGGAGCACCCAGTGAGTGTAATCATGTTTTCTAAGCAGTGGAAACTGGAAACAAGTGTTGAACCTTTTTTGTTTTTTAGTTTTGGAGACTTATAAAACTCAATGAACAAGAGTGTTAGTAGCAGAAGAATTATTTTTCTTTCTTGCTTCATGCCTTCCTCTTCTTCCTTTTCCTTCCTTCCATCCTTTTTTTCTTCCTTCCTCTTCTCCGTTGCCTATTCCTTTCCTATTTTGGTGTATCATTGATCATTTACTCATTTACAGTGTGGTAAGAAATATATATTTAGTCTTTGTCTTAGTTTTGGTCCCTTGGGATTTCCTGAATTACAGAAACAGCTTTTGTTATTTATTTATAAGGAGCCTCTTTGAACAAATCTAAGCTTGTGTTAATGCAGTGACTTTCAGATATCTCTAGAGGCTGTTGGGTAAAGACAGGGGCTGGCCTCCAAAAAGATCAAGGCTTCATTAGAGAGTTGGGCATTTCAGCTTTACACTCTCTCTTATTGGGAGGAGAGAGAGCTGTAAACCAAGTTCAGTCACAAATAAATAGTAATTTTTCGCCATGTCCATGTAATGAAACTCACTGAAAGTCCCCTAACAGACAAGATCTAAGAGTTGTGAAATCACTGACTACTATTGAAGTACTGGGGTGGAGGTAGGGTGCCCACAGGAGATATGGGCCCATGGCCTGCTCTATTCATTAATTCCTTTAAGATCCTTCTGAGTTGTATCCTTTATAATAAATAAGAAATATAAATAACTTTCTTAAGTTCTAGGAAAAATTCTAGCAAATTATTAAACCAAGAATATGGTTGTGAAAACCCTGAACTCAGAGCTGCTATTAGCTTTGAATACAAGATGTCTCCCAGAGGCTTGTGGGTTTGAACACTTGGTCCCCAGCTGGTGATGCTGTTCTGGGAAGCTGTGGGGCCTTTGGAACCTGGGACTAACTGGTTAGAGGTTATGTTTACTGCAGATAGATATGTAAGACTGGGGTTGGCATGCTGGACATTGTATTAGTTATATTTTTCATTGCTGTGATACAACACCATGACTAAAAGCAACTTGTGAGGAAAGGATTTATTTTAGCTTGCCACTCTGGAGTCACATTCCATCACTGAGGGAAGTCAAAGCAGCAACTCAAACAGGGCAGGGATGGGAAGATAGAAATTGATACAGAGGCCATGAAGAAATGCTACTTCCTGCCTTGATCCTTAGAGATTTCTCAGCTTGCTTCAATACGGAGGACCACCAGTCCAGGGCTGGTACTATGTAAAGTGGGATGCATCCTACCACATCAGTCATTAATCAAGACAATACCCCACAACCTGCCTACAGGCTGATTCCATAAGGCTTTTTGTTTTTCAGTTGAGATTCCATCTTCCCAAATATGCTTAGGTTTGTGTCAAATTAACAACAAGAAGAACAAAACAAACAGCATGGACATTCAGTGGGTGCTGGAGGATCAGAAAGTGTTTGCTATCTAGTGTGTCTCTAGTGCTATGAGCATTAGTAGAGAGAAGAAATACAAAAAACTCTTTGCTTTGCTTGTTAGCTGATGGGGGCTATATGTAACATCAGCCTCAGGAAGGTTTCACGGTGTTTAAAAGACTTCAGAATATGGGTAGGAGCTTTCTAGTAGAAAAGAAAAGAGTACTCAAAGCAGATATCATGATTTCTATGAAAGCACATGTCCTATGTTCTGCTATGATCCTTTGAAAATGGAAGCTAACCACATCTCTAGAATGATAAGAGTAACTGACATGGCAGTTATGTTTTCCTCTCCCCCATGTAGCTAACTCCAGGCTCTGCCCATGATTCTCCTTCACAAGTGCTGCCTTTCAGCCTTGACATTTGTTAAATCCTGCTTGTCTTCCAAGGTTTTGGTTCAGTTGGTGCATCCTCTCTCACAGCAGGTCAACTGTTTTACTATCTGTAGTCCCTGCACTATAGAGCTGATACCACTGTGCTTGGTGATGGAGTGATATACATATACATTTATCTTTGCTCCAATTTCATATTTGTGAATAGCCAAAATCAAGATGGTAAATGTTTCCTTTTCCATTGACAGAATTAGGGATTTCTGATCTGTGTGAATCAGAGGAGGTCATGGGCAACTGTAGAAAATCTTTCTCTCCTTTCTTGTGTACAAACTCTCAACAGTCTTTTTAGAGCCTTCAGAGGCTTATGAGATTCATCTAACTGCCATCATTACAGAAGGACCCTATCCTACATATTCTGGACAGGTGCTCTGTATGAGGCCGGGTACATGATTTTAGTCATGAGAAGGTATTATGCACACTTAAAACTACAAGAACACTGAGGAAGTGGTGTGTGGCATTTTGTAGGATCTGGGTGTAAAGCTCTGGACTGTTTGTGGTCAAAACTTGACCACATAACTCCTATATTGGGCAAGAGCATAGTATGTTCACGTTACAAACTCTAACCACCCATAGAGAGTTGCTCTGGAGAGCAGCCTGAGCTGTTCCTGTGGGGGAGATGATCCTGCCTCAGCCAGGTTTGCTTTCACATGAAAATATGTCAGGCTCATTTCACCTGGCCTTTTATTAAGAAGGTTTCTAACTAAAAATATTTTCTGCCCATTTTTTTCCTAAAACATTTTGTCCTTAATACTCTGTAATGAATAATGCCCAGAGGAAGTATTCTTTATTACAAAGGAATTAGTGCCATTTTTGAAACTTGCATGGTTGTTTCTTGCCAGTCTTCATGAAAGAACCCCATGTATTGGTATGTGGTTTATTATTGACATTGGCCCTGAGAATACAATGAGACTTAGGTTCTGACAATCTGTCTTCCAGAAGGAAACAATCTGAGTGCCAGTGAAAGACTCTGTATTTTCTGTCTGCAACATTCTTAGAAACCAAATACAATCAGCTCTGTACTCCTAAGAAAGTTTGTAAACATAGTCATTTAAAGTAGGTTCACAATAAGAACAAAGCCAGTGTAGAGTTCTGAGGATTACAAACAAAAACAACTCCCCCAAAAAACAAAAACAAAAATAACTAACAGCAACAAAAAGTCCCAAACAGCAATGATTTTAAGTAAAATAAAAGCTGCTTGATGCTTAAAAAAAAAAAAAAAAAGAAGCGAATGCTGCCTGCTCATGAACCCATGGTCATATCACTCTTTCTGCTGGCACACGGTCTCCCTCCTCCCCTATTACAATTCTCACTCTTACTTGTTCTTATGTGGTAAGAAAGATGATCCTCCCTCAGCTGATGCTGAACAGGCTCACATATCTCTGTACTGTACTCTGCCTAGTACACTTAGTTCTCATTACTCAGCTTTGCATTTAAATTTGCATGCCTTCATTCACTCTCCCCATACTGATGGTAATGCCTATCCTAATGTCTTTCTTTAAAAGAGCCACTTGAAAACTTTTCAAGGAAACTTCACCTCACTCCTGCAGGTGAGGCATAAAAGTAATGAGGGGATGTTTTTCAGGTTCCATAGAACCCCGATGCCAGCCAAGGATGCAAGCTTCTTCTGTTTGCATTGAATAGTGAAGGGAATGTCCAGGACTGTTCTCAATGGAGAATTTCTCCTAAGTATATTCAGAATGACTGAGAATAAATGGATCTTGGAATAGCTTTTCCTGTGTGATAATTTTATACTTCATTGTTCTACCACTGAAAGTTCTTTCTCTACCACACACAAGTTTTCTAGTCTCACACATTGAGAGAGACCTTATCTCCCATATCAGGACATCACAGGAAAATAACCTTTCTTGTAATTGTCTGTGGTTGCCACATAGTGTAGATTTCTGGGTAGAAACAACATAGTGTCATCACATTGTATTTAATAAAGAAACAAATTCCCTTGTTCTTTGATGACTTTGTGATGGGAAGTCACATAGTCAGCCTTCAGAAATGCATTGAGAGAGTGCACACATACAACAGAAGCTGAAATATATGAATTTACTATGTATTAGGTACTTTATGAATGGCTTGCTCCCGTGAATAATCTAGCCTTTTAAACCACCATAAAAGTCGGTGTTTGATTTTTTGAATGTTTGTTTTAAGACACATACTTGCCATGCTGCCAGGACAGGCCTTGAATGTACAAATCTCCTGCCTCAAAGACACTGTCATTCTAACAAAATAGCAACCTACAGATTGGGGAAACATCTTCACCAACCCCACATCTGACAGAGGGCTTATATCCAAAATTTACAAAGAACTGAAGAAATTAAATGTCAAGAAACCAAATAATCCAATCAAAAAATGGGGAACAGGGCTAACCCAAGAATTCACATGCTGGTGAGGTTGTAGAGAAAGGGAAACACTCATCCACTGCTGGTGGGAATGCACACTTGTACAACCACTATAGAAATCCATCTGATGATATCTTAGAAAACCTGGAATGGCCCTACCTCAAGACCCAGTCATACTACTTCTGGGTATCCACCCAAAAGATTCCTCACCAAACCACAAAGACATAGGCTCATCTATGTTCATAGCAGCCTTATTTGTAATAGCTAGAAACTGGAAACAACCCAGATGTCCCTCAACCAAAGAATGGATTAAAAAAACTGTGGTACATCTACACAATGGAATACTACCATCAGAAACAACAAAAACATACATTCGTGGCCAAATGCATGGAACTGGAGAAGCTCATCCTGAGTGAGCTAACCCATACTCAGAAGGATACACATGGCATCTATTCACTTATAATTGGATTTTAGCCATATAGTACAGGATAACTATACAACAACCAATGCACCAAAGGGAACAGAAACATAGACTTTGTTTCCTGTCAATCAGACACTTTGCCTTAGTGGTGTTGCCTTGTAGGCCCCCAGTGTATGAGGAGGCTCTTGGCCCTCATATGACTGCTGAACTGGGTTGGGGGACTGATATGTAGGGACACTCCACTCCAGAGGAGTGGGATGGAAGGGATAGGGGATAGAGGGTGGCACTAGGAGGGGAGAAAAGAGGGCATGGAGATGGAGATGTATCCTGAAGTAATACATAAACACAGATGTGGAAACTTCCTTGTGACTTGGTGAATAATCATTTGGATGTATGCCCAGAAGAGATATGGCTGGGTCCCAAGGAAGAGCTATCCCAAGTTTTCTAAGATATTGCCAGACCGACCTCCATCTTGGTTGCACAAGCCTGCAATCCCACCAGCAATGGAGGAGGGTTCCCCTTTCTCCACACCCTCACCAGCATGTGCTGTCATTTGAGCTTTTGATCTTGGCCATTCTGACAAGTGTGAGATGGAATCTCAGCGTCACCTTGAGTTGCATTTCTCTGATGATTAAAGATGCTGAGCATTTCTTCAAGTGTCTCTCAGCCACTAGGGATTCCTCCTTTGTGAATTCTCTGTTTAGTTCAGTTCCCCATTTTTTTTTAATTGTATTATTTGGTTACTTGGCATTTAATTTCCTGAGTTCTTTGTAAATTTTGGATATTAGCCCTCTGTCAGATGTGGAGTTGGTGAAGATTTTTTCCCAATCTGTAGGTTGCCATTTTGTTCAAATGACAGTATCTTTTGCCTTACAGAAGCTTTTCAGTTTCATGAGGTCCCATTTATTGATTGTTGGTCTTATAGCCTGAGCTGTTGGTGTTCTGTTCAGGAAGCTGCCACCTGTGCTGATGAGTTCGAGGGTTTTCCCCAATTTCTCTCCTAATAGATTTAGTTTGTCAGGCCTTATGTTAAGGTCTTTGATCCACTTGGACTTAAGTTTTGTACAAGGTGATAAGTGTGGGTCTAATTTCATTCTTTTACATGTGGACATACAGTTGGACCAACACCATTTGTGAAGATGCTGTCCTTTTTCCGTTGTATGGTTTTGGCTTCTTTGTCAAAAATTAAGTGAGCATAGGTGTGTGGGTTCATTTCTGGGTCTTCAATTCGATTCCATTGATCCACTGGTCTGTTTCTATACCAGTAACATGCTGTTTTCACTACTATTGCTTTGTAGTACAGCTTGAAATCAGGGATGGTGATATCTCCAGATGTTTTTTTACTATACAGGATTTATTTAGCTATTCTGGGTTTTTTGTTATTCTATATGAAGTTGAGAATTTCTTTTTCCAGGTCTATAAAGAATTGTTGTGGTGTTTGGTAGGAATTGCATTTAATCTGTATATTGCTTTTGGTAGGATGGCCAGTTTTATTATGTTGGTCCTACCTATCCATGATCATGAGAAATCTTTCCATCTTCTGATAGCCTCTTCAATTTCTTTATTCAAGGATTCTTGAATACAGACCTTTCACTTGCTTGGTTAGAGTTACCCCCAGGTATATTATATTGTTTGTGGCTATTGTGAAGGGAGTTGTTTCCCTGATTTCTTTCTCAGCCAATTTATTTGTATAAAGAAGGGCTTCTGATTTTTTTAATAGATTTTTTTCATCCAGCCACCTTGCCAAAGATGTTTATCAGCTGTAAGAGTTGTCTGGTGGAATTTTTGGGGTTGCTTATGTATACTATCATATCATCTGCAAATAGGGATAATTTGTCTTCTTCATTTCCAACTTGTATTCCCTGATGTCTTTTAGCTGTCTTATTGCTCTAGCAAGAATTTCAAGTACTATGTTGAAGAAATATGTTGAAAGTGGACATCCTTGTCTCATCCCTGAGTTTAGAGGAAATGATTCCAGTTTTTCTACATTTAATTTGATGTTGGCTACTGGCTTGCTATATATTGCTTTTATTATTCCTGGGTATGGTCCTAGTATGTCTATCCTCTCCAGGACTTTTAGCATGAAGGGGTGTTGGATTTTGTCAAATACTTTTTCACCATCTAGCAAGATGATCATTTTAAAGTTTCTGAGGAGAAGTCAGGTGTAATTCTGATGGGTCTGCCATTATATGTTATTTGACCTTTTTCTCTTACTGCTTTTAATATTCTTTCTTTGTTCTGTACATTTGGAGTTTAAATTATTATGTATCAAGAGCAGTTTCTTTTCTGATCTAGTCTGTTTGGTGTTCTGTATGCCTCTTAGAAATTTATTGGTATCTCTTTCTTTAGGTTTGGGAAATTTTCTTCTATGATTTTGTTGAAGATGTTTCTTGGACCTTGGAGTTGGGAGTCTTCTCTTTCTTCTATGCCTATAATTTTTAGGTTCCATCTTTTCATGGAGTCCTTGATTTCTTGAATGTTATGGGTGAGAACTTTTTTAGATTTATCATTTTCTTTGGTTGTTGTACTGTTTTTTTCCATTGAATCTTCCACACCTTAGATTCTGTCTTCCATCTCTTGTATCCTATTTTTGATACTCATGTCTGTAGTTCCTGTTCCATTCCCTTGATTTTCCACCTCCTGGAATATTTCTGTATGTGTTTTCTTATTGCTTCCACTTCAAATTTAAAGTCTTGAACAATTTTATTTGTTTTCGATGTTTCCTGCTCCAATTTGCTTGTTGCCTTGTCTCTTTCCTGTTCAAGTTGAGCCACTTTGGCTTGGAGGTCTTTAATGTTATTCTCCATTGCTTTCACTTATAAAATTGTGGAATCTTTGGATTGCCTTGGATATTTAACTTCTTCTTAAAAGGACTTTATCACTTTCCAGAGTATATAGATTTTTCATCATTTTCATGTGTTTCAGCTGTGGTGGTGTGGTCAGAGCTTGCTGTACTAGCATAGCTGCATTTTGTTGGAGTCATATTTCCCTGCCTTCTGTTGGATCTGTTCTTTCTCTGATCTTTAGCCATCTGGCTGTTCTTAGCTATTTGTTCCTGGTGCCTTCTAGGCTTGGTGCCAAGAAGGGTGCTTTGGTATAGAAATTGTGTAAGTTGATGATCTGTAGATCTCCACAGGGTGGATGGCCCTTGTGTGGAGATTTGATCTTAGTGTGTCTCCCTGAGCTCACCCCTTCCTGTTGTGTCCCAATTGGGGACTCAGGTCAGGGGCTGTGGTGGGATGTGTTCCTGTAGGTTCCAGATTCACCTGATCCTCATATCAATGAAGGTGCAGGTTGGCAGGGCACAGACTGTTGGGTGGGGCTGTAGTTCCCCTGCAGCTTACGTGTGTCAGACCATGTTCATGGTTCTCCCAAGCTGCTATCAGAGGGTTCTCAGATCAATGTGTATCTAATAGCCAGAAGCACTGTGATCTGGTACAGCCCACATCTCCCAGGCAATGAGGAATAGCCTGGGATTGTTTCCCTGCTTCCGAGTCAGAGCTCTCTGTGTTGTAGTCTGGGTATTCAGTGTGTAGCAGCTCTGCTTGTTTGCTCCTGGGTGTCCAAGCCCAGATGCTGTGGACTGTGGAAGTCCAAAGTTTAGGGTTTGAATCTGCCAGCTGGAGACCTGAAAGGATCCGACAGGGAGGCAGTACAGTTTCCCAGTGGGAGGCTCCCAATGTTCATGTCTGGTGACTCTGACCCTTTAGTGTCTATATTTCCAGTACTGAGTTCTTTGTTGTCCCTACTTGGAAGGCCCAGTTGGGCTTGCACCTGTCTAGATGGTCCCCAGGGCACCTTTGTGCCTATCTGCCCTAAGCACTAAGCCCTTGTAGTCTGAGTCACTCATGCAGAGCACACAGGTGAAGAACTCACTGCTCCAGGGATGAAACTATATATGCTGAAGATATGGTTTCCTGCCAGAGGATCCAGCACTAGCAAAGGGGTCCAAAATTAACCCCACAACCCATCCAGAGCTTGGACCCAGTGGAGATTCAAGTAGCCTTCCAATCCGGCCACCTACCTTTCAGCCCGCTCTGATCTCATTGCTCCTGTGTCTGTGCTGGACTCAATTTGGGTCCTTGAGCTGTCCTGTGGGTACTGGCAATTGGGGCCACTGTCCTCCAAGTCCCAGGACATTGCACTGGTGCTGGCAGTGTAGTCCTCTGCTGGAAGTGTATCCTGCTGCTCTGTCTAGCTGCAGTGTTCTTCCCAGTGACTGCAAATCCAATAGAGGGGCCTGTATGTTCAACACTCTTCTGGGCAAGCTCAAATATGCTATGTCTCCCTGACCATTGTTCTGCTGTGGTCCTGCTGCTGTCCCACAGCTCAGAACAGGCTGTGGCCCGCAGCCCCAATGGTTCTGCTGAGAATATATCCATTCCCACATCTCTGCTGATCATCCCCATGGTGTCAGAATGCCTGTGTGGATTCTGGGAGCCTAGGAGGCTGGTCAGTAACCATGTCTGGGGTTCGGAGCTGCTCTCTGGGTATTTGTGTGGCTCATATTTGGGTCCCTCTCCTGGTGATGATTCTCCTGCTTCCTGGAGTCAGAGGCTTCTGCAGTTTCTGCTAGTCTGTTTTTCTTAGTGTCCGAGAGAGGAGATTCTTGCCCAGGGACTTTTATTAGTCCCTGGGTTGCTGGGTAAAACCCAGCAGGTTTGTGCCACTCATATTATAGCTCAGTGTCTGATAACTCTGTGGTGTTATAACTGTTTTCCCCATGTTCAAAATGTATCAGTGTGGGCTGCCGCCGTCTTGGATTCCCCCCCCCCCCCCGTGACAACTTTTAAAAGTTTGTTTTGTGATAATTAAACCTTATGAGTGGGATAGAGATAAAGCACGCACCAATCTACAACTGGCAATTGTTCTATGTATACACACACACACACACACACACACACACACACACACACACATATATTTCTTCTAACTCAGAAATGAAGACAGAAATAGAAATATTGAGATAGCTTTTAAATAGAAAAGATTTTTTTACTTGAATCAGATAACTTGGATAAGTTGAATGCAACAGAGCCAGAAAGATTGTTTTTATTTCTTAAATCTGATATCCTTCCTAAGGATGAGAAAATGAGTTCCTTATTCCCTAGTGAACATTAGGAGAAACCAAGTCATAACTTTTTTTATCTCTCCCTGGCTTTGAAGTTAGAGAAGGTGACTCAGTTCCCCTGAATGAGGAGGATGCTGGGAATGTTATGCTTGCAGAAGACCACAATTGTGATTGCTAAAATTACTGCCATTCCCTTTCATTCATGTAGCGATGTTTTTAATTGGTGTCACAACAAATTCTTATACTAATAGCTGAGGACACATTTGCAGTTAAGGCTAATAGACTCCCATTCATGAAGGTTAAACTTTACCCACTCAGGATATACTCAGACAGTATGTTTCTGGCTTTTCAAGGTGGTTTGAATGAGAGAGCCCCTATAAGTCTCTGGCATTTGAGAATTTGGTCCTCAGTTGGTAGCCTTGTTTGGGGAAAGTTTATACTTGTGGCCTTCTGGAGGAAATATTTCACTGTGGGCCAGCTTTGAGGTTTCAAAAACCATATGGTACTACCAGTGTGCTCTCTCTACTTCCTGTCTGCATTTCAAGATGTGATTTCTCAGCTGTTCATGTCACCATGACTGGTACTTGCTGCAATACTTCCTTGACATGATCAGGAGGGGGACCCTCATCTCTCTGGAAACATAAGCCCCAAATAAACCTTTCCTTCTATAAGTTGCCTTGATGTTTTATCACAGCACAGCAATGGAAAAGTAAATAAGACAGGGGGTAAATAATAACACCTAGAATCTGAGCTATAGTTCAGAAGGAATCATTTCTTGTCTATCTACTGGGAAGCCATATCTATCCTGTAACAGACAGTCCCACCCTGGGACTAGGGGTGATGATGATGGATATAGGGTTTGTACATACCTTCCTTTTTAAAAAAAATTCTGTATCTGGTGTGTATTCTGTCCTCTATTATTATGATGACAAAAGTTTCAACTGAGGCTAGACTTGTTTGAATGCTCAGAATAGGCTTTCTATAAAGCACTACATTTATCTTGGGAAATCCATTACCTCCAGTCTGCAAGAGAATGTGACAACCATTTCCTATATAAGTATTCTAGCTAGAAAATTATGCTAAAATTTATCTAAAGTGACCCTTCCCTTCTCTTATACCTTCATTATATCCCCATCTCTCTCTGTGACTCCCTTCTTCTTCCTTCTGTCTAAGCAAGTTTATTCCACACATATTTGTGACCACCTGTTTCCAACACTGTTGCAGCTGCTAAAAATGGACATTAGCCAGTGTTGGTGAATGCAATCTTATGTGGCCCCACCTCTGAGATGAAGACCTATACACAATTTATGCTGAGAGAAGGAGAATCAGTCTTCACCAAGTAAGAGTCCCATGATAGATTATCCAATTTCAGATGGTCAGACAACACACATATACGGTAAAGCCACATGGACTGAATAGGACACACACACACACACACACACACAAACATACATGCTTCATCCCACCAGATCCCTTGATGATCACAACCATCAATACTTATCATATAGTACTTTCTAACAGTTCCCCTTCCTCTCATTTAACTGTCCCTTCATTGCATCCAAACAGACATTATCCACAGTCACAATTCCCTAGAGGTTTAACCCATGATCTAAGGGGGGAAAAACAAAGGAGATAGAGATCAATTTATCTAGGGTTGTTTGCTCAATATTTTGCTAGGCCCTGAGTTTTGTGATTCTGTATTTATTTTCTACAAATGAACCAGTCTTTCTAAGAGATTCCATAGTAAACTTTCTTCTTAAACTGTGTCTTTTTCCACAACAAAATCCTCTGAGTCAAGGGTGCTGCCCTACATTTATAAAAGATATTTATTAGCTCCCCAATGTAATGAAAAATGCAGTATTTGGAGACAGAGCACAACCTGGACGATTTATGGCTGAACTAATTTCTGAAGCCAGCGTCCCAGGCCTGGACTATATAAATGTGATCTCAGAATATCTCCCCTGCAGTGACCTGGCCTTTCTGCTGCAGCCTCTCCAGAGAAACCAAAATAAATACTTAGCTTCATTTAAAAGGCACACTTCAGAGGTGAAAAGCTCTTCCACAAAAGTCTAAGTGCAGCTCGCTTTGAGGACTTTTCATGCTCTGCAGCAAAGTAATGGTTTAGATTTTCCTTCTTGTTGAAATATTTCTGTTTGTTCATCTGTTGCTTTATTTGAAAGATGTTTATTTTTCATGTATATCTGAGGATACTGCTATAAAATCTTTAAAATCCATTATTATCTACCAGGAACTTATTCTGTGCTTCCTCAAAGGAGAATGAACTAAACAAAAAATAAATTAAAATGTAAAAAGAAGAGCTATATCAACAGAGTAAAAGTCAGGAAGATAATGCTAGGAGTGATGGAAGGGGTACACAGAAGAAAAGGCAGAGATTTGGAGAGGCCCAGAGACTCTCCTTATGGGAACAGAAGCTGAGATTGGGTGCATCAGCCCTAACCTTGGTGCTGTGGCAAAGGGAAGAGACACAAAACACAAACAAGGAGAAACACTACAGCATCAAAGCTCTTGTGACTTGTGGGGTGACTCAGTCAGTAAAAGTGCATGTCACACAAACATGAGGACCTGAGTTTCACTCCATCATAAGACACAGTGGCACATACCTGGAATTAGGATTAGAAAGGCAGAGAAAAGAGGATCCCGAATCTTAATGTATAACCAATCTACCCCAACTTGAAAGCTTCCAGTTCAATGAGAGACCCTGTCTCAAATATTCTGGAGTCAAATGTGAATGTCTATTGCCTAAGAACACATAACTAGAGTTACCTAAAATTTCATGTTCTAACATGGCAGAAATTTCATGACGTAGTAATGTAAAAAACAAAAATCATGAGTCAAGAGCTGTAAAATTATATTAGTGGAAACATTAGAAAGGCAAATTACAGAAGAGTGAAGAACTCTCTACTATGTGACTTGAATTGGGTGACATTCTTAGCCTTTGGGTTGGTCTCAAAGCTAGGGGCCTATCTGTACATTCCAAAAAGAGTTTAGTTGATAGTCACAAGGATGCTAGGCAGGCAATAAATGGCTACCTAGGGGCTAAAGATAGCCCATGATAATTAGCTCTTGACTCATCATCCCAGCTCTGCACCATCACAGAAGTCCTAATCAGTCAGTCAGCATTAGCAAATGTTTAACACAGGTGCAGCTTTTCCTGAGGCTTCAGCGCATAGTAGAAAACTTAGCACAGAAATAGATGCATAATAGAAAGGCAGTCAGAAGGTAGTGTCTTTATAAGCTACCAAGAGGCTAGCATCTGTAACTAGTTCTGTCCTTCTGTAAAGCACCATGTTGAGACAGGAAAGGTTCCAGGAGCCTAAGCTTGCTGTGTGGGGATGCCAGTCTCTGCATCTTCCTGTCACCTACAGCTGAGAGCAAGTATTACCATGAGGTCCTGAGTAGCATCTGCTTTGTGACTCCAGTGTCACCCTGTGGAACAAAGCTGAAGCAAGCACATTAAAGGATACAGTGGAATTTCTGTTAGCAGCACAGGGGTGGGTCCACTTTTTCTTTAGAATTGGTTCCTTTAGGGACATGCCAAGAGGATGGGGAGACTGAGTAGTTTGAGTTTGAGTGCAGAACGTGGACCATGGGAGATAGTACTTATGGGTTGTGGAAAACATGAGAATTGTTCTGGCCAGTTCTGGCCAGTGGAGGTAGTCGTCCCACCCTCCATGTGAACTTCACAGGGTTGCCTATGATCCAAACAGGAGATATAATGTCAGGTCAGTTCTGGATATTCATTGAGATGCTCTTTCTTCAGTAAATTCCAGCCAACAAATTTTGGTTCTATCCAGCCTTGAGCTATCAAACAGGGAAACTGAAAGTTATTCTTATTAACTGCATAACAAACTATGCTCCATGACTGATAGTGACTAACACACAAAAGAAGGAAAGGATGAATCTTCAATCTTTCCAAAGAGCACATACACCAATAAAAACCAGAAAGCGCTGACTGGCTAAGGTACTGAATGTCCACTATAACCTGAAGTGGACTCTACACTTTCTACTTTTCTCTGGATTCTTTCCTTTTCACTATTTGAATATTTTAACTTTTAAAAAATTGGTTTTCCAATACTGAACATCTATGCCCCAAATGTAAGGTCACCCAAGTTTGTTAAAGAAACACTACTAAAGCTCAAATCCCCCATTGAGCTACATACATTAAGAGTGGGAGACTTCAACACTCCACTCTCACCACTGGGCAGATCAATGATGAAGAAACCAAACAGAGAAATAATGAACCTCACAGATGTCATGAATCAAATGGACCTAATTGATATCTATAGGACATTTCATGCCAAAAGAAAGAATATGCTTCCTTCTCAGCACCTCATGAATCCTTCTCCAAAATCGACCACATAGTCTGTCACAAAGCAAGCCTCAACAGATACAGGAGAATTGAAATTACCTCTTGTAATTTATCAGACTATCATAGAATAAAACTAGACTTTAACACCAAAAACATCAGAAAGCTTGCAAACTCATGGACACTGAACAACTCTCTACTCAATGATCTCTGGGTCAGGGAAGAAGTAAAAAAGAAATTAAAGTCTTCTTAGAATTAATTGAAAATGAAGGCGCAACATACCCAAACTTATGGGACACATTGAAAGCAGTGCTAAGAGGAAAGTTTATAGCACTAAGTACCTTCAAAAAGAAATTGGAGAGGTCCATACTAGTGACCTAAAACACACCTGAAAGAGCTAGAACAAAAAGAAGCAAAATTCCCGGGGGATCAGATGACAGGAAATTATCAAACTCAGGGCTGAAATCAACAACTTAGAAACAAAAAGAACAATACAAAGAATCGTCAAACCAAGAGTTGGTTCTTTGAGAAAATCAACAAAATATGTTCAGGTAGACTTCATCCCAGTGATGCAGGGGTGGTTCAACATACAAAAATCCATCAATGTAATCCACCACATAAACAAGCTGAAAGAAAAAAAATACACATGATCATCTTATTGGACATTGAAAAAGCATTTGACAAAATCCAACACTCCTTCATGTTAAAAGTATTGGAGAGATTGGACATACAAAGACCATTCTTGGTGATCCACAATGGCGGCGGCCCATGCGGATGCATTTTAATCTTGGGGAAAACAGACACAAAACCGTGAATGTTTAAGATGAGGTACAAAAAAAAAAAATCTGAGAGACTCGACCCCCATGGGTCTCACCCAACTACCCAGGGACCACTAAAAGTCCCTGGGAAGGATGCTCCCTCCCACTCTCAGACATGCAGGGAAGCCACTGAATCTGGGAATCGGGATCCCCCCCCTCTCCACCAGGAGAGACAACGCACGCCAGGTAAGTTCCAATCTAATACCCAGCAGGCAGATTCAGAACCCACACAGAGATACTCTCCAACCTGCTGGCCCCCCAACCCCAGGTCTCCAACAGATGATCTGGCTATCTGGCAAAGGCTTGCAGACCTGCAGAAGTGTGCACGCAGCTCGGCTACAGAGTACTCATCTGGCTGCAGATTGTGACCCACTGCAGTGTAGGGAACTTGGTCAACTGTGATGCATGCCAGCTTCCAGAGACGGCTTCAGGGGGTGAAGGCGGATTTACATACCACAGGACCCAACCCTCGGCAAACCGTGAAGTCTTTACTATTAATTAATATTGGACTTTTTTGCTAATACGTGCACTTCTGGCAGAGAGCCAGAGCTTAAGCTATACAGATCTACCCCCTGGATAAGTGAAGCCTCCACCCTAGAGGCGGGGCAGAAAAACAAACTTTATAAGGAGGTGAGTGAGGCAATTAAACTGCTACACCAAAGTGCCCCCTTTGGATACAAGCCTAGAAGACAGGAACAGACAGCTAGATTTCCAAATGGCCAAAGGCTCCAGAAAAAGCAGGATTCAAGGAAGAATGACTCCAACAAAAGAAAGTGATGCTATTTCAACCAACCCAGATAACATCACCACAACTGAAATACATGAAAATGATAACAATACTATAATATGGAAAGTGATAGAGTCCCTTCAAGAAGAAATTAAATTTATGAAGGATTTCAAAGAATCCACATTTCACAAACAAAAACTATTGAGAATACCATTAGAGAACTTCAAAATAAGGTGGCTGAAATTGAACACAAAAAAGACAGGGCAATGGAAGACTTCCAGACAAAGACAAGCAAATTGAAGCAGGACATGTACAAAATGAATAAAACCATTCAAGACATGAAAATGGAAATGGAAACAATAAAGAATACACAGTCAGAGTTAAAAGTGGAAATGGAGAGTCAAGGGAAGAGAACAGGAACTATGGATATCAGTACCAAAAATAGGATTCAAGAGATGGAAGACAGGATCTCAGGCATGGAAGATTCGATGGAAGAAATCAGTACAACATCCAAAGAAAATGAGAAAGCTAAAAAATCTCTCACCCACAATATCCAAGAAATCAAGGACTCAATGAAAAGACAGAACCTAAGAATTATAGGCATAGAGGAAAGAAAAGACTCCCAACTCCAAGGTTCAGGAAATATCTCCAACAAAATCATAGAAGAAAATGTCCCAACCTAAAGAAAGAGATGCCAATAAAAATCCAAGAGGCTTACAGAACACCAAACAGATTAGATCAGAAAAGAAACTCCTCTCACCACATAATAATTGAAACTCTAAATGTAGAAAACAAAGAAAGAATATTAAAAGCTGTACGAGAAAAAGGCCAAGTCACATACAATGGTAGACCCATCAGAATTACACTGGACTTCTCCTCAGAAACACTAAAACCTAGAAGAGCCTGACAGATGTCCTACAAGCCCTGAGAGAATATAGGTTTCCAGCCAGACTACTATACCCAGCAAAACTCTCTATCAACATAGATGAAAAAAACAAGATATTCCATGACAAAATCAAATTTAAACAATATCTACCCACAAACCTAGCCCTACAGAAGATCCTAGAGAGAAAATTCCAACCCAGAGAAGATAACTACACCCAAGAAAACAGAGAAAATAGAAACATCCACAGCAACTAAACAAAAAGAAACACAAGACAGCCAGCTATACCAAAATAATGGGAATTAACAACCCCTGGTCACTAATATCCATCAACATCAATGGACTCAACTCGCCAATAAAAAGACACTACTTACAGACTGGATCCGTAAACAAGAACCATCTTTTTGCTGCATAAAAGAAACACATCTCACTATTGAAGATAGACACTATCTCAGAGTAAAGGGCTGGGAAAAGGTCGTCCAAGCAAATGGACCCAGGAAACAAGCTGGAGTAGGCATCCTAATATCGAACAAAATAGACTTCCAATTGAAGTTAATAAAAAAAGACAGTGAAGGGCACTACATACTCATTAAGGGAAATATTCATCAAGAGGACATCTCAATATTGAACATCTATGCCCCAAATACAAAAACACCTACATTTGTAAAAGAAACAATCACACATTGATCCCAACACTTTAGTAGTGGGAGACTTCAACACCCCACTCACAACAATGGACAGATCATGAAGACAGAAGCCAAACAGAGAAATAATGAGTCTAACAGAGATCATGAACCAAATGGACCTAACAGATACCTACCGAACGTTTCACCCAAACATAAAAGAATACACCTTCTTCTCAGTACTGCACGGAACCTTAACCAAAAGTGGCCATATAGTTGGACACAAAGATAGCCTCAACAGATACAAGAAAATTGAAATAACCCCTTGTATCTTATCAGACCACCATGGAATAAAGCTGGACTTCAACAGCAAAAGAATCAACAGAAAGTCTACACGCACATGGAAATTGAACAACTCTTTGCTAGATGACTACTGGGTCAGGGAAGAAATAAAGAAGGAAATCAAAGACTTGTTAAAAATCCAATGAAAATGAAGACACAACATACCCAAACCTATGAGACACAATGAAAGATGTGCTGCAAGGAAAATTCATAGCACTAAGTGCCTTCAAAAAGAAAATTGTGACAGCTCATATTAATGAATTAACAGCCAAACTGAGTGAATTGGAAAAAAAAAGAAGCAAACACTCGCAAGAGGAGCAGAAGGCAGGAGATCATCAAACTTAGTGCTGAAATCAACAACTTAGGAACAAAAAGAACTATACAAAGAATCAATGAAACCAAGAGTTGGTTCTTTGAGAAAATCTACAAAATAGATAGACCCTTAGACAAATTAGCTAAAAGGCAGAGGGAAAAAACCCATATCAATAAAATAAGAAATGAAAAGGG
Organism: Lophiomys imhausi; assembly: GCA_907164525.1. Taxonomy (NCBI): domain Eukaryota; kingdom Metazoa; phylum Chordata; class Mammalia; order Rodentia; family Muridae; genus Lophiomys; species Lophiomys imhausi. Next base: position 470,261 of record CAJQZJ010032819.1, read on the forward strand.
ATAAATAACAACAGACATTGAGGAGAACATTTGGATCCTACTTTAAAAATCCATACTCGACCAAATTTAAAAACATAAGCGAAATGGACAATTTTCTTGATAGATTCCACCTACTGAAGCTAAATCAAGACCAGATTAACAAATTAAACAGCCCTATAACCCCAGGAATGCAGGGATGGTTCAACATACAAAAGTCTATAAACGTCATTCACCATATAAAAAAATGAAGGAAAAAAAACACATGATAATCTCGCTAGATGCACAAAAAGCATTTGACAAAATCCAACACCCCTTCATGCTAAAAGTTCTGGAGAAAATGGGGATACAAAGACCATACCCAGAAATAATAAAGGCAATATACAGCAAGCCAGTGGCCAACATCAAATTAAATGGAAAGAAACTTGAAGCATTTCCTCTAAACTAAGGAACAAGACAAGGATGTCCACTTTCACCATATCTCTTCAATATAGTACTTGAAGCTCTTGCTAGAGAAATAAGACAACTAGAGAGATCAAAGTGATAAACATTGGAAACGAAGAAGTCAAATTATCCCTATTTTCAGATGATATGATGGTATACATAAGCGACCCCAAAAATTCCACCAGAGAACTCTTACAGCTGATAAACACCTTCAGCAAGGTGGCTGGATAAAAAATTAATTCAAAAAAATCAGAAGCCCTTCTTTATACAACAAACAAATGGGCTGAGAAAGAAATAAGGGAAACAACCACCTTCACAATAGCCACAAACAATATAAAATACTCGGGGGTAACTGTAATCAAGCAAGTAAAGAACCTGTACACAAGAACTTCAAGCCCTTGAAGAAAGAAATGGAAAAAGCCTTTAGAAGATAGAAAGACCTCCCATGCTCATGGATAGGTAGGATCAACAAAATAAAAATGGCTATCCTACCAAAAGCAATATATAGATTCAATGCAATTCCTATCAAAATACCAACACAATTCTTTATAGACTTTGAAAGAGCTATTCTCAATTTCATATGGAACAACAAAAAGCCCAGAATAGCTAAATCAATCCTTTAAAATAAAAAATAATCTGGAGGTATCACTATCCCAGATCTCAAGCTGTACTACAGTGCAATAGTAGTAAAAACAGCATGTTATTGGTATAGAAAGAGACCATAGATCAATGGTATTGAATTGAAGATCCAGAAATAGACCCACACACTTATGGCCACCTACTTTTTGACAAAGAAGCCAAAATTGCACAATGGAAGAAGCACAACATCTTCAACAAATGGTGCTGGTCCAACTGGATGTCCACTTGTAAAAGAATGAAATTAGACCCATACTTATCTTCTACAAAACTTAAGTCCAAGTGGATCAAAGATCTTAACATAAGGCTGGTCACACTAAATCTACTAGAAGAAAAAGTGGGAAAAACCCTTGAACTCATTGGCACAGGTGACAACTTCCTGAACAGAACACCAACAGCTCAGGACCTGAGATCAACAATCAATAAATGGGACCTCATGAAACTGAAAAGCTTCTGTAAGGCAAAAGACACTGTCATTCGAACAAAACGGCAGCCTACAGACTGGGAGAATATCTTAACCAACCCCACATCTGACAGAGGGCTAATATCCAAAATCTGCAAAGAACTCAAGAAATTAAATGCCAACAAACCAAATAATCCAATCAAAAAATAGAGCTAAATAGAGAATTCACAAAGGAGGAATTACTATTGGCTGAGAGACACTTAAAGAAGTGCTCAACATCCTTAATCATCAGAGAAATGCAACTCAAGATGACTCTGAGATTCCATCTCACACCTGTCAGAATAGCTAAGATCAAAAGCTGAAATGACAGCACATGCTGGCGAGGTGTAGAGAAAGGGGAACTCTCCTCCATTGCTGATGGGAGTGCAGGCTTGTGCAACCACTATGGAGGCCAGTCTGGCGATATCTGAGAAAACTTAGAATAGCTTTGCCTCAGGACCCAGCCATATCCCTTCTGGGTATACACCCAAAGGTCTCCTGATGGAATGATAAGGAAATTTCCTCATCTATGCTCTTAGCAGCCTTATTTGTAATAGCTAGAAACTGGAAACAACCCAGATGTCCCTCAACCAAATAATGGGTTAAAAAACTGTGGTACATCTACACAATGGAATATTATTCAGCTTTCAGAAACAATGAAATTATGCAATTTGCAATCAAATGGATGGAACTAGAAAAGCTCATCCTTAGTGAGCCAACCCAGAATCAGAAAGATGAATATGGCATCTATTCACTTATACTAGAATTTTAGCTATATATTAGAGGATATCGATACTACAACCAACACACCAAAGGGAACATGGACATAGACTTTTTATTTTTTATTTTTATTTTTTAATTTTTTATCTGTTTGCCTGCTTATTTGTTTCTTTGCTCTTTTTTTTAGTTCTCTCTCCCTGGCAATGAGACACTTTTCACCAGTGGTACTGCCTCATAGACCCCCATTGTATGAGGAGGCTCTTGGCCCTTATATGACCTCTGAACTGGGATGAGGAACTGTTATAAAGGGACACTCCACTCCAGAGAAGTGGGATGGAAGGATCAGGGAATTTGGAAAAAAAAATGAAATGTGAAGTTTTGGCCTTTTGCTACTAATTGTCATAAACTGTTTAAGATAATTAAGAAATGCAAACTAATAGTCATGCAAGCCTGTCATTTTGTTAGGTGCTATGACAGTCTACTATAGTTATTTTCTAAGCTAATCAGAAATCAAGTTGCTAAGAGACAAGCAACATTTGCTTATCCTAATATAAGAGATAGATAGGGCCTCTTCAAAAACCTCAAGAGATCTGCAGAATATGGCATTTAAAGATGTTCCCTTTACTTTAGATTTTTTTGATATCGAGACATGTCAACTCCTGACAGCACCCCCTATTCTACTCCAAGTAGAAGATGAGCATCGAAGAATCTCCAGTGGGAGATGATTGAATTAGTGGCAAGCCTATATCTTGGCAAGAAAAATCCCTTGCTTCAGCTGTAGACAGAATGCTGTCCAAAAAGGACAAAACTTGGAAGTAGGTAAGTCGACAACCTAGCTCTGCCAAGACAGGGTAGGCAAGTCCTTCATAATTCCTGCTCTACAATCAATGTCTGTCAGAGAAACGGGGCCAAACGACTGATGATCGATGTTGTAATGTATGGAGAGAAAATGGGAACTGTCGAGGCAGCCACAGTTATGTCATTTCTTTGTTTTGGAAGCTGCAGGCCCTGCACCTCCTATATAATCAGATATATTTATCCCTCTCGGGTCTCTGAGGTGGTTGAAGAATAGATAGCTAGAGTCTCATAATTAAATTTTGAGTTGTTTAGGAATCAAGAGAGTGTTATGGACCTAAGAAGATGTTTTTAAAATTTTGATGCAAGTTAGTATGAAAGCTGAGTTAGATATAGAACTTTAAACTCATGGAGATGGTTAGATAGTAGAATGTTAAAGTTAGGTGCCAAATACATATTGCCTGGACATTGGGAATGTATGCTAAGCCACATAACTCTCATAATTGTGACCTAATTACCTCTGTTGTTTTGTATTGTATTTATTATTATAACAGAAAGAGCCATTTGTTGGACTGAAAGGGGGAGCTGTTGGGGGGAAAAAGATATACCTTAAACTTAAAAAAAAATGAAGGGGATGTGTGGGTTGAGGCAGAACAGGGTGGGAAGATGGGACTGGAGAGGGGAGTAGGAAGGGGATTGCTATTGAGATGTAACTTGAAGAAATCAAAAAGACCATTCTTAAACATAATAAAGTCAATTTACAATAAGTCAATAGCCAACATCAAACTAAATGGAGAGAAACTTAAAGCATTTCCTCTAAAATCAGGGATAAGGCAAGGCTGCCCATTCTCTCTGTATCTCTTCAACATAGTACTTTAAGTTTTAGCTAGAACAATAAGACAACTAAAGGAGATCAGGGGATACAAATTGGGAAGAAAGAAGTCAAAGTATATCTATTCAAAGATGATATGATAGTATACATAAGTGACCCAAAAATTCCACCAGAGTACTCATATAGCTGATAAACTCCTTCAGCAAGGTGGCTGGATACAAAATTAATTAAAAAATATCAGTAGCCCCTCTTTACACAGAAAATAAATGGGATGAGAAAGAAACTAGGGAATCAACAACCTTCATAATAGCCACAAATATTTTAAAATACCTGTGAGTATCTCTAACCAGGCAAGTGAAAGACCTGTATGATAAGAACTTCAAGTCCCTGAAGATAGAAGTTGAAGAAGATATCAGAAGATGGAAAAATGTCCCTTGCACATGAATAGGTAGGATCAAGATAATAAAAATGGCCATCTCACCAAAAGTAATATACAGATTCGATGCAATTCCTATCAAAAGACCTACATAATTCTTTACAGACCTTGAAAGAAAAATTCTCAAGTTAATATGGAAAAACAAAAAACTCAGAATAGCTAAATCAGTCTTGTACAATAGCAGAATATCTTGAGGTATCACCATCACGGATTTCAAGTTGTACTACAAAGCAATAGTAATAAAAAGAGCATGGTACTGGTACAGAAACAGACCAGTTGATGAATGGAATTGAATGGAAGCCCCAGAAATAAACCCACACACCTACGGTCACTTAATTTTTGACAAGGAAACCAAAACTATATAATGGAAAAAAGAACACATCTTCAACAAATGGTGCTAATCTAACTGGATGTCAAAACATAGAAGAATGTAAATAGAATCATACTTATCCCCCTGCACAAAACTTAAGTCTAAGTGTATCAAAGACCTCAACATAAATCTGGACACACTAAATTTAATAGAAGTGAAAGTGGGAAAAAGCCTGGAACTCATTGGCACAGGTAGCAACTTCCTGAACAGGACACCAATAGCCCAGGTTCTAAAACAAAAAATCAATAAATGGGGCCTTATGAAACTGAAAAGCTTCTGTAAGGCAAAGGATACTGTCATTAGAACAAAAAGCCTGCATATTGGGAAAATCCCTTCACCAAACCAACATCTGATAGAGGGCTAATATCCAAAATATATAAAGAATTCAAGAAATTAAACACCCAAAAAAATCAAATAACCCAATTAAAAAAGATGGGGTACAGAAATATACTGAGAATTCACAAAAGAGGAATATCTAAAGGTCAAGAGGTGCTTGAAGAAATGTTCAACATCTTTGGTCATCAGGGAAATGCAACTCAAAATGACTCTGATATTCCATCTCACACCGTCAGAATGGCTAAGATCAAAACCTGAAATAATGGCAAGGATGTGGAGACAGAGGAACACTCATCCATTGCTGGTGGGATTGCAAACTTTTACAACCACTTTGAAATCAATCTGGAGATGTCTTAGGAAATTGGGAATAGTTCTACTTCAAGACCCAGCCATACTCCTCCTGGGTATATATCCAAAAGATTCTATACCAAACCACAAGGACATTGCCTCAAAAATGTTCACAGCAGCTTTATTTGTAATAGCCAGAAAATGGAAACAACCCAGATGTCCTTCAACTGAAGATTGGATTTAAAAACTGGTACATGTACACAATGAAATATACACAGCTATCAGAAACAAGGAAATCATGCAATTCACAACCAAATGGGTGGATCTAGAAAAACTCATCTTAAGTGAGCTGACTCAGTCCCAGAAAGATTAACATGGCATATTAATCCTATATCACAGGACAATCATCCTACAACCCATAGAGCCAAACAGATAGGAACCTAGCATAACTATCTTAGGAAAAACTCCACCCAGCAGTGAGTCATGGAACCTGCTGCAGGTTAGTGGAACACCTTACATTAGATAGAGTGACATATCAACCCCCAATACAAAAGGAAGCTTTTGGCCCTCACTTGACTGATGAACTGAGGCAGCATGATATGTGGGGGCCCACTTCATCTGAGGAGAAGTAGAGGACTGAGTAGAGGAATAGTGAGTGAGTGAGTGAGTGAGTGAGGGATGGACTTGGAGGGGATGAGGGAGGAAACTATGTTCAAGAGGTAACTTGAAAAAACAAATTATTTTTTGTAAAGAAGTGGTAACTAAGCATAAAAAATATAATAAAAATAAAATATAAGATTTTCAAATGATAATTTACCAAAGGCATACTTACCTTACTGGCGTGAAAAGAAAAATGGTCTTAATTTCAGGTTAGAATGTTAGACTGCAGGTGGCCACATAACTCACTTACTCTTGGGTATCACTTATAAGTGTTTTTCCTATATATAAAAGATATTTTTGTTGTTTGGTAGTAAAAATGCAATTAAGAGATTTAAAATGTTGTAAGTAAATTAAGGGTTACTACAGTTCAAACTGGCTTTCTAAATCTCTAACAATTGAAGTAATTTGGAGCTAAATAAAATAATCGAAAAGGGAGGTTTTAGCCCACATCTTTAATTACAGCAGAGACCCAAGGATCACTATAGAGTTAGTTGTCTTTTAAATCCTAGAGTTACAATGATGAGGGTTGTGATGGTTCTCACTTTTAATCCCAACACTTGAGAGGCATACACCTTTAATCCACACACACTGGAGACAGAAACATACATATCTCTGAGTTCAAGGCCAGCCTGACACAGAGCAAGCTCCAAATAAAGAAAATTTTTGATCCAGGGTTGATGGTGCACAACATTTAATCCTAGCAATTGGGAGGCACATACCTTTGATCTCAACACTTGGGAGACAGAGTCAGGCACATAGGATTTACATTGACTTAAGTCTAAAAGCTGCTTGCAAAAGGAATGCTGAAATTCAAGGTGAATTGTACTTTGTGATCTCAAAATATATACACTTAAAGTTCAGTTCAAAAATATCAAAGTGTTTTTAAATCTCAATTGAAAGAAATAGTTTTTATATTGTCAAAAAAAAAAAACCAGTTTGCTGTAGGAAAAATATTACCTGTCAAAAAAGTAGCACCCCAGATTTAGGATTAGGGCAGGGCTCTGTTCTTATCTTTCCAGGAGATTGAAAGCATCGATCTAAAAGGAGTCCAGGGACAACTGAAAAACTGAAACTTCTGAAGAGAAGGGAGCAGACACCAAAGAAGACAAGTAATCCAGATGATCCAGCCTCACTGACTGTCTCAATATCCATTTCCTCAAAAATCTACAAACAGAACACCTCAAAATAGCGAACTAAGATGGTTTAGCCCCACAGACTGTTCAAGGCAGGACTTCAATAAATCCCTGAACTACCCACACTCCAAAGTTCAGCTTCTGACTACAGACTTCTTATATCTTTGTGTATTGATACAAAATTAAGGTTAACTCTTTTTAAGGTATTGTACCTATATAATGGTTAAAAATGCAATGTGAAGTTTTGGCCTTTTGATAGAAACTGTCACAAACTGTTTAGGATAATTGAGAAATACAAACTAATAGTTATTTAAACATGTCATTTTGTTAGGTACTAGCCTAGTGTATCACTGATATTTTCTAAGTTAATCAGAAATCAAGTTGCTAAGAGACAAACAACATTTGCTTATCAAAATATACAGAAATAGATAGGTGGTCTTCAAAAACCTCAAGAGATCTGTATAATATGGCATTCAAAGATGTTGGGCGGCATCCATGGCTGGGGCGGCCACAGCACAGTGGACCATACAGAGGCAGCTACGGTGCTGCGGCTACGGGGGAGGCGCCTTCTAGAAGTTGAGTTCTGAATGCCAGCCGGTGGCGGGGCAGCTCCTCCTCCTCTCCCCTCCGCCCCAGGTGCCCTTGGGGCTCAGCCGCCTGCCCTAGGGGGCCACAACCCCCCCCCACTTGCCTGCCTGTCCCCCCCAGGCGGACCCGCCCCCCCACTTTTGTGTTACAGTCATTGATGGACTCTATTTTCTTTATTATTACTTGGACCTTGGTCGTTTTTATACTAGCAAGATGTCTTGATTTAATTTGTGGTTCTGGGGGCGGGGGGGGGGAGGGAGGGAGGAAACTTGCTGATTTTGTAGCAAAACCCGGGCGGGGGCGGGACGGGGTAGTTGACTTTGTTGTAAGGACTTGATACCTGGCTACGGCGTTTTCTATGAAACCCACTTGGATCCCATGCCTGTAATTTGGAAGCACATGTACAAAAATCATTTTTACGTTTTATTTTTAATAAATCATTGTGTTTGACCATACATGTTTAACATATTTTTTTTTCCCTAGGATCAACTCCTTACCGTTTCAAAGGATATTTTTGTTAGGTTTTGATGTGTACTTTGAGGAACTTAAAAGAGGTCTTGTGGGTTATTTTTTCCCTCTTCCTGTTTGCCCAGCTAGTGATGTGTTGAATTTACCTTTTACAGAGAAAACTTTTTGAAGTGGTGGATGTGGCTGTTTAAAGTTTCTTCTGTGCATCCACCTCTTTGTAATAAGCAGTTTGCTTATCATCTTGACATGGTCGCTTCTTTCTATGAGAACTTCAAAATATGTACTGTGTAGTTTTAAGAGAAATAGTTTGTGTTTAAGCATGTGTTCTCATTCATATAAACTGTTTAAAACTTTTTTAGATGACCTAGTTTCATCCTTATTGCTTTGTCTGTAATAAATAGTTAAAAATAAGGGTTATATTTTACCCTAACACTAAATGAACCTTTTTTTAAATGTATTTTCAGAGCAGGTTTAAAAACGGTTCTTCCCTAAATCTGAACTTTGTCCTTTGAAGTCCAACCTATGTAGCACCATCTACTGGTCGAGTGGCAGTATAGCTGCAAGACAGTTGGTCTGAAAAAAAAAAACATCTTATTTAGGACAATTTTATCAGATTTAGCAGTTTGCCATCAGAAGTCTGCAGACTTGAAAGTTCCCCATTGACTTGTAGCTGACACGGGCTTCCCAGGAGTGTAGTTAACAGCCTGGATCAGTCACATTTTCTATGTGAGATCTGAAAAATGTAAACTGCTATGCTTAGCTTGGGCAGTAGCCTCAAACTGCTCTGATAGCTACTGAAGCAGCTATGTGTACCGGGGTTGAGGTGCAAGTTGTAAAACAATATCTGCTTCTGCTTGGTTAACGTGTATTTGTAGCCCTTCATGCAATAGAATTCAAGTTGTTGTTTATAAAACCAAAAACAAAAAAAAGCTGATAATAGGAGAAAATTGCCTTCCTTGATAGAAATATAGAATAGCAATGTTTATGGATATCACAAATAAAGAATTCAATTCTTTAAAAAAAAAAGATGTTTTCTTCTTAAGATTTTTTTGATACTGATACATGTCAGTTTCTGACAGCACCCCCATTCTACTCCAAGTAGATGATGAGCATCGAAGAATCTCCAATTGGAGATGGTTGCATTAGTGGCAAGCTTGTCACTGATAAAAAAAGAGCCTTTGTTTCAACTATAGACAAAATGCTGTCCAAAAAGGACAAAATTTGGAAGCAGGTAAATCAACAGCCTAGCTCTGCCAAGACAGGGTAGGCAAGTCCTTCATAATTCCTGATTTACAATTAATGTCTGTCAGAGATACTGGGCCAAAAGGCTGACGATATTTGCTCTAATGTATTGAGAGAAATTGGGAACTGTCCAGGCAGCCAGTTGTCGTCATTTCTTAAGTTTTTGGAAGCTGCTGGCTGTGCACTTCCAGTTTATTTAGATATATTTATCCTTCTTAGGTCTCTGATGTGGTTGAGGACTAGATAGTTCTAGTCTCACAGTTAAATTTTAAATTGTTTAGGAATTAAAAAGATGTTCTAGGTATAAGAAGATGTTTTCAAGTTGGTAATGCAAGTTAGGATGGAAAGTGAGTTAGGTATAGAACTTTAAACTCATTGAGATAGATAGACAACAGAATATTAATATCAGTTGCCAAATACATATGGATTGGATATTTGAGTGTATGTTATACCCTATAATTTTCATAGTTGTTGTCTAATTGTTATTAATTTTTTAATTATATTTATTGTTATAATAAGAAGAGCCTGTTATTGGAATAAAAGGGGGAGCTGTTGGAGGGAAAAGATACAACTTAAATTTTTTTTAAAAAGCATATAGGAGGGTGAGGGAGAAGAGGGTAGGATTGTGGGACCAGGATGGTGAGGAGGGGGGAATAAGATTGAGATGTAACTTGAAGAAATAAATGAATGTTTTAAAAAGTGGTTTTTCATTTATTATTCTTTTATTTCTTATTTTCTCCTTCCTTTCCTGTCATTTTTAATTGTTTAAAGAATTATTTTTATTTATGTGTATGTTCACCACACCCCTTCCTGTGTATGTGTGAGAGATTCAAACATGCAACACATGCATGCAGTATCAGTAGAGGCCAGAAGAGGGATCAGATTCTACAGAACTGGAATTATAAAAAGTTGTTAGTTCCCATGCAAGTATTGGGGACCAAACTGGAGTACTCTGAAAGAGCAGCAAGTGCTCTTAACCACAGACCCAGCTCTCCATCCCAGATTTATTTATTTGTACACATTTTTCACTGTTGTGAAAATTATGTTGTTGTTGGGGATGTGGATGTTGAATTTATACCTGGTTTTGACTTTATATATGTATCTGGCTCATTGTTGCTCCTGTTGCTAATTCATCTTCTCCTATGCAGTGCCAGGAATCAAGTACTTTGCCAAGTTCTTTGGTATGGGGAAACAAGTTCTATTATGAAACTCCCCTTCAAGCCCACCTAACAACCAGTGCAAACTTCAGAGGCCCACATATGTCAAGGTACATAGAATAAGACTGAAAATTGTCAGCCCTACATTGAACATCTATATCACGCCATCTCCTCCCAAAATATTAGGGATCAGAAGAGGTAGTAGAAAGATTGTAAGAGCCAGGAGCAGTGAACAACTAAGTATAATAGTATTTTATGGACAGAACAGAAGGGCTGCACATATAAACTCAGTAGCTGTGACAGTGTACACAAAACATACATAAACTCAAGCCAAATAAAATTCCAGTATGCAGATGAGAGGTGGGAATGAAGTATCAGCCCTAGTTGAATAGCTACTGGAAATTAATAGCTGCTGGGAGAGGGAGAATCAGTTTTCTTTAAGGATGTGGCCCAAGGCAGGTTGAGCATAATCTAGTGGAAGGCCACATGTCCAAAGTATATGGGCAGTGCAAATTGGACTTGATTGTTTAAAAAAAAAATGGAGACAAGATTGGGTGAGTAGGGAAGGAATGAATCTATCAGGACTTGGAGAAGGAAGTGAATATGATTGAAACATATTAAAGAACTAATAAAAAATCACATTCATGTAGGAAGCAAAGATTCCAAGAATATGTTTAAAAAAAGACTGTCTCTCTAATTAACAGTCCTGGGAAAACAGGATGTCCATATGTAGAAGACGGAAATGAGGTCCCTATCTTTAACACTTATACACAAAGCAACTTTAGACTGTTGATACTTCTATAGGAAAACATAGAGAACATGTGAAGATACTGGGCATGGGCAAGGACTTTCTTCAATAGCTCAAGAGATAATAGCAAAATTTAAGTGATATTGGAACAAGGTAAAAAACTTCCACAAAACAAAAGAAATAGATAGCAGAGTGAAAGGACAGCCTATACCATAAGTGATTATCTTTGGTAGGTACTCTTCTGACAGGGAATTAAAAGCCAGCTACATAAGGAATTAGTACACATAAAATGCCAGAAGAAGAAGTAATCCAGGAAGTAAAAGGGGCAATGAACTATATTCCGATGTTTCCAAACAAGTGACCTGTTTGTTTCCAAACAAGTGAGTATGTAAAAATTATACATTATCTTTAGTCATCAGGGAGATCCATATCAAAACTATTGTGAGAGTCCACCTAACCCAGGCAGAACGACTGTCCACGAAAACAAAACAAAACAAAACAGATGCTGGCAAAGGTGTTGGGGAAGGATACCTATTAGTGATAATGTAAATTGGTTCAGTCATTGTGGAAATAAGTAGATCTACCATATAACTCAACTCTTCTACTTACTTAGAACAGAAGATTTGTATGACCGTGCTTATTGTGACAACCAAGATGCTTGTGAACATTACGTGGATAAAGAAAATAAGGTGTGTATTCACAATTCAAATTTATTTGGCCATTTAAAGTGAAATTATGCCATTTATAGGAGGATAGTTGGAAGGTTAGATGGTTATGACCAGCAAACTAAAGGAGACTCACAAAGACAAGTAGGTTGCCTTTGTGGAATTTAGCAGGAAAGGAACACAAAGGAAAAAGAGGTACTGAGAGGTCCACCACAGATGAAAAAGGACAAAGAGGGAGATGGGCAAGACAGGCAACTCCAACTGAGTGGTTGAATATCATTATATCATTAAAGTTCTGTATATCTGAAGTTTACAAAAAATCCATTATTTGTATAGTTTATATGTGTTCAAAAGAAAACAAAACAAGAGAACCAGCAGCAACAACAACAAAACATCCTGAAGATGATGTGGGAACACAGAAATGATTGTGCACTGTTAAGGGAATGGATATTATTCTAACCACTTTAGAAATCAATGTGGAGGCGCCTTAGCAAAGCAACAATAAATGTAACCCAGCCACAGCACTTCTAGTCAGGCATTCAAAAAATCAGTCAATTTGTAAAACACTAGCATTTCAAAGTTATTTACCAAACTACTCCCAAGAGCTAGAGTGTGCAATCATCTTAAGTGCCCACCAGTGAATGAATGGATGGGACACACACCATCTATACAGAATGATGTATTAGGCAGGCATCAAGAAGGATTGAATCATGTCATTGGCAAAAAAATGGATGGAACTGGGTATCATCATGTTAAGCAAAATAAGCTAGACTAAGAAAGACAAATGCCACATGTTTTCTCTTATGTGTGGAATCTGAGGATGGGGTACAATGGGTACATGGGGATGGGGTACAATAAAAAATTATAAGGGGGAATGTTAGTAAGAGGAAAGGTATCAGAAGAAAGGAAAGGAGATTTAAGGGATGGTAATGGGAATGTGCTGTGATTTGAATGAGAATGGATCCCATAGGCTCATATGTTTGGGCGCTTACTTACCAGTTGATATAATGGTTTGGGAAGGATTAGAAGGTGTGACCTTGATGGAGTATTACTGGGAATTGACTTTGAAGTTTCTAAAGTTTTAACTGGCTCATGTCATTCCCAGTTAGTTCTCTGTACTTTATGTTTGTGAATCAGATGTAGGTTGTAAGGTACTGCACCAGAACTATGCCTGCCTTCCTGCTGCCATGCCCCTGACATGATGTCCATGAATTCAACCCTCTGGAACTGTAAACACCAATAAACTCTTCTATAAGTTGCCTGGGTTCTGATGAATTTCACAGAGATAGGAATATAACTAAGAGAGAATGAATATGATCAATCTATGTTGCATGTGCTCATACTATAAAAAATTTTGACATGTCAATTATAGATAATACTGAGGTTCAGAGAGACACTGCTACATTACATACCATGCACTGGTCAAATCGAGGACCCTCACTTCCTTTCTCTAGTGGTATTCTTTTATATTCAGGTTGAGTTTTTAATTTCCACATATGCACATGAGTAAACAACACAGTATTTATGTTTGTGTTTCTGGATTATTTCACTTACCTTAGTATTCTTCAGTTCCATCCAATGACAGAAATGTGTTTTTTTTTTTCATTGAATAGTATTCCATGGTGTACATACATCACATTCTCTGTCCATTGATATGTACCTAGGCTTACTGTTGGTATTGTGAATAGAGCTGCCATAAGCACAACTGTGCACGGGTATGGTATATTTATTTGAGTTCCTTTGGGTATATGACCAACAAGGGAAGACCTAGGCCATATGTTTGATTTCACCTTTAGACCATTAGTTTTCTTATTAGATGAGTTTTATATGAAAAACTGATTTTTCATGAACTTGGGGATGTTTATGATGATACAAATGCATTTTTTTTTTTTTTGCTGGATGTGGTGGTGCATGACTTTAATCCCAGCACTAGGGAGGCAGAGGCAGGTGGATCTCTGTGATTTCAAGGCCAGCCTGATCTATAAAGTCCAGGACAGTCAGGGATACTCAGGAAAACCCTGTGTTGAAAAAACAAACAAACAACAAAAAATTACATAAATGCAAATTTTAATTTTCTATGGCCATTTTAAAATTAAAGATTTTTGGAAATGTCATAAATGAGTATTGGATTTACATCACTTATACCACCTTTTCTCCTTTCTCAAACTTTATGTGCCCCCACTCTCTCTCAACTTTATGACCTCTTCTACAATCATTATTGTTAAATATATAAATACACACACACACACACACACACACACACACACACAACTTGCTAAGTCCATTACATGTTGCTCATATGTATCAATGTTTAGGGCTAGCCAGTGGGGATTGTATAACTTATCAGGGGGCTTTTTCCTGGAGAAGATGGACACCCCTCTCTCAGCAACTTGTAGTTCTTCATTTAGGTGTGGGGTCTTGTGATATTTCTCCATTTATGGTGGGATGTCAACCAGTGCTGCTATTGCACAGGTCTTGTTTAATTGACCATAGTTTTGAGATTTCATGGGTGTAGCTTTTCTGTCATATACTAGAAAACACTATCTTACAGAAGACTTTCTGTTCCTCTGTCTCTTATAATCTTTCTGCTCCTTTTCCATGGGCTTTGGTTATAGGAGTTGTGCTGCAAATGACCTTTTAAAAGCTTATGATATTCTTTCTATTGAGTTTGGGACATTAATGGGTCCATCAGGAATACGTTTTCTGTCTGCATTATTCTCCATAGTTTCTGCACTGATTTACATCTATTTCTAGACTGTACAAGAAGTCCTTTATTAAAATTTCATGGACATTTGTGTGTTTATTTTTGACAGTACCTCTTCTAAGTGGGGTGAGATGGCATATTGGTTTTTGGTTGGCATTTCTTTGGTGACTGATGATATAGAATATTTATTGGCCACTATTGGCATTATGCATTTCTTATTTTGAGAGTCATATATAAGACCATTTGTTCATTTATAAATTGTATTACGTGTGTGTGCGTTTTCTTTATATATTCTGGGTATTGTGCAGTCATACAAATAGTTGACTGTTTTTAAGCTATTACCTGGCATCTCTCATTTTGGCAATCACTTCTTTTGTTGTTTGGAAACTTTTAGTTTGTTATAATATTATATATAAATTTTGATTTTATTTCCTGTGTTTTGGGGGTTCTATACAATCCAACTAGCTTTTGAGTTCTATTAGTTTCCCTTGAACAACAAAACAGGCAGTTCCATGGTTCAGACAGTTATAACTCTGAAATTTTGTCACCATGCATATGCCTCTGGATGTTTGTACCTTGATGTGTGTGTGTGTGTGTGTGTGTGTGTGTGTGTGTGTGTGTGTGTGTTTATGTGAGAAAGAGAGAGAGGCACACAGAGATAGACAGAGAGATCTTCATATGAAAAGCACTATTTTACATGGTTATCAGTACTTATAGTACCATGATCATCATAGTAGAAAATTGTTGATGTTACAACAAATTCTAATAATAACTGTAGCTTATTGAATATTAATTGAGTTCTGACACCTGATACACATTGACTGAATAATATTTATTATTTAGGTCTCAAAATTCCAAAAGATAGATATTATTCCAAGCAGGACAGGTCACACTTCAAAAACTAAATAAATGAGAAGCCTCTGCTGGACAGCAAGATCAGGACTCACTCTGGCCTTGGTTCACATCTCACAGATTCCATGATTATTCTGCACCTACTGAAGTCACTGTTTAGTTATCCCTCTTGCCTCTCTGCAGTTCTGGGCTCTTGGGTTTTTTAACTCCACACCTGCAAGCAAAGTGCGATGAACACACATGTTCTCATAGCTGCATCAGGTCAGAACCAGCATGCTTTGATCTCATAAGTGATTAGCCAAATAAAGTCAGAAGCCCAGGAGAGCTTTAAGGTGGATTCTGAAATGAAGGGAAGCATGGCTGTTTAAGGATCAGTACCCTCAGTCACTTTGCATTTCACAGGCAAGGTGTCAGAAACATCGAACAGATAGGATCATCATGTTAAGTGACATAAGCCAGACTCAAGCAAATATCACCTTGTTTCCACACACAGATTATAGATTTTCTTAAAATGCACACACATGGCATGAAAGTAGATGGGGAAATTTAAGTTACAGAAAAAGGAGGACAAGATAGGTTGGCAGATAAATCTGAACATATTGAAATATTTTAAGTGGTTGAAATTAATCTTTCCAAAATGCTAATTGTTTAAAAAAAAAACCCAATGGGCTTAAGGCAAGCATCTTCTTTGCCTCCTGAGGACAGAGGAGAGCAAAGCACAGGGAAACATTTAGGTCAGAGTTGACTTCATGAGTTCAGATTCCTTCTGTGCTTGGGAAAGTGGCCAAGATAGGATGGTGTGAAGCATGTGTGTTCTCTCTAAGGCAACTTTATAGAAAGTAGTATGGGAAAAAAGGATAAAAAGCAATATCGGAAAGGTTGCGAGATAACCCTCACAGTAAGATGAGACCCAGACTAGTTCTATATTCTTAACCACAGTGCTGAGGGGACTTAGTTTGTATCATTTCCAAATAATTGGATTTCAGTTTTTACTCTACCATTCCTTCTCTCAACTACTACTCTATTTCTCCAACCCTTCTTCCCCAGCCTTCTTTATTCCACACTACTTTCCTTTTAATTACCTAAAACTAGCTGTCCCTGATGCTGCCCAGGGGACAATTGCAGTAATGCTGCATGACCTGCAGAGGTTATTAATTGTGTCTGTGGTCAGGAGGCAGGAGGCTTGGTAGTGATCCAGGAAACTGCATGAACCACTGTCAATGAAAAACAGAAGAAAACAAACAAACAAACAAAACCCCAAAAGCATCACTCTGTGGGAGTTAATGCAATAGACATATCTACTTCGAACTGAAGGAAAGTTGTTTGTAGTGGTCTTGATGGATTCAGCCAATAAATTTGTTCCTTGTAGACTCAAGCATGCTTCAGGGGTCCATGAATTCAGGTGACATGGGCAGAGTTCAAATTGGTTGCAAGCAAGATAGGGGAGCATTTGCTCATATTCCTGGCACTTTGAAGATGGATTTAGGTCTGAATACCCCATATTTGAGACTATCCTGGGTTAGATAACAAGTTACATGCAGCCTTATATATCTAAAACCAAAACCAAACAAACAAACAAAAAAAAGAAACAGCCAAAGAAGAAAAAACTGTTTACCTTCATGAAAACCTTCATGTCACAGGGATCCTTGCCTGTGTTAATGTTGTTTTTGTTTTTAATGTTTATTTATTATTTCAAGTTACATCTCCATCACAGTGCCCTATTTCTACCCTTCCCGGTGCAACCCTTTCTTTCCTCTCTCTCCTATCCCCCTCCTCTGGAGTGGGGTGTCTCTACATATCATCCCCTCCCCCCAGTTCAGCAGTATGAGGGATAAGAGCTTCCTCATGTACTGGGGCCTACATGGCAGCACCACTAAGGCAAAGTGTCTCACTAACAGGTAACAAAATCTATGTTCCTGTTCCTTTTGGTATGTTGGTTGTAGGATAGTTATCCTGTACTATATGGCTAAAATACAAGAAGTGAATAGATGCCATGTGCATCTTTCTGAGTCTGGGTTAGCTCACTCAGGATGAGCTTTTCTAGTTCCATCCATTTGGCTGCAAATCACATGATTTCCTTGTTTCTGATAACTGAGTAATATTCAATTGTGTAAATGTACCACAGGTTTTTTTTTTTTATTTAAATCCATTTGTCAGTTGAGGGACATCTGGGTTGTTTCCAGTTTCTAGCTGTTACAAATAAGGCTGCTATGAACATAAATAAGGAAACATCCTTGTGGTTTGATTAGGAATCATTTGGATGTATATCCAGAAATGGTATGGCTGGGTCTTGAGGTAGAGCTATTCCAAGTTTTCTAAGATATCACCAGACTGATTTTCATAGTGGTTGTACAAGTTTGCACTCCCACCAGCATTGGAGGAGTGTTCCTCTTTCTCCACAACCTCGCCAGCATGTACCCAGATTTCAAACTATCCCACAGAGCAATAATAATAAAAACAGCATGGTAGTACTATAGAAACAGACCAGTTGATCAATGGAATCGAATTGAAGACTCAGAAATAAACTCACACACCTGTGGTCACTTAATTTTTGACAAAGAAGCCAAAACCATACAATGGAAAAAGGACAGCATCTTGAACAAATGATGCTCATTTAACTGGATGTCAATATGTAAAAGAATGCAAATAGACCCATACTTATCACCTTGTACAAAACTTAAGTCCAAGTGGATCAAAGACTGATACACTAAATCTAATAGAAGAGAGTGGAGAAAAAACATCGAACTCATTGGCACAGGTGACAACTTCCTGAATAGAACACCAATAGCTCAGGCTCTAAGACTAACAATCAATAAAGGGACCTCATGAAACTGAAAAGCTTCTGTAAGGCAAAGGACACTGTCATTGGAGCAAAATAGCAACCTAGAGATTGTGAAAAGATCTTTACCAACCTCACACCTGACAGAGGGCTAATATCCATAATTTACAAAGAATTCAAGAAATTAAATGCCAAGAAACCAAATAATCCAATCAAAATATGGGGAACAGAGCTAAACCAAGAGTTCACAAAGGAGGAATCTATAATGGCCAAGACATATGTGAAGAAATGCTCAACATTCTTAATCATCAGAGAAATGCAACTCAAGACAACACTGAGATTCCATCTCAGAATGTCTAAGTCAGAATGGCTAGTCAGAATGGCTAAGATCAAAAACTCAAATTTATTCTTTTCATCTGATAGTTTCTGAGGGGTTTGCCCTAGGGATGTTACTACTATCCCACACATGTGAAATATAGGAAATCTTGTTGTGGTCAACAGCCAGAATTAGTGTTCTGTACCTCTGAGCACTCATGTGAGATGCTGAATTTAGTGAGAAGTGACAGTACCTTGCTTTGAAGAGTGAGGATTTGGTGGAATATATGAGAATTGCCCCCACCCCGTAGGCTCATGTATTTGAACTTAATCATCAGTTAGTGGCACTATTTAAGGAGATTATGGAACTCTTAGGAGGTGGAACCTTGCTGAAGGAATTAGATCACAGGGGGGCAGCTTTGATGATTTATAGCCTTGACTCACTTCTTCTCTCTCTCTCTCTCTCTCTCTCTCTCTCTCTCTCTCTCTCTCTCTGGTTCCTGTGTGGGGATAAAAATATGAACATCCAGCCATGTTTTCCATGCCTCTTGTTAAGTCTTCTCTGACAAGATGGACTATACTCCTCTGAAACTTTAAGCCAAAATGAACCTTCTCCACTAAATTGCTTTTTACCAGAGTATTCCAGTATAGCAACAGAAAAGTAACTAACACAGGGGATATCTTTCAGTCTGAAATGGTGAAGCAGAAATCCAGATTAAGAATGAGACTGTACAAGTTCCTGTAGGTGATATTAGAACTGTCTACAATGGCACTTAGAATCCTTCTATCATTGAGGTTGTTTTCAAATATGGAAACTCCCTCCCCCACTGTCATGCTTTCTATAAACCTGTATGACCTGTTCTTTGCAGCTAGAGCTGTTCTTCCAGAATTGTAACAGAATTTGCATTATTTGCCCTCATTTATAGGCTAAAATTACCTTTGCCAGAGAAATTTGTAGATTACTGTCAATGATGGTTTTCAATCATCAAGGGCTAACAAATCTTAATTCTGCTAAGCTAATGTTTATATTTTGAAAAGTGACTTTATCTTCATTTGAACAGTAAAATGAGTTGACAGATTATTCTTTGTGACCTCAAGCCTTTCCATTTAAGTCAGCTAAATATGGAATAAATTCTTATAAATAAAAATGAAACAATTAAGATTAAAATGGGGTTAATTTAAGTATTATTTCTTGAGACTATTCAAACCACTTATTCAAAATTTCAGATGATAATTGAATTTGGACAGCTACGAACTTATCAGTATCATAATAGATTTTTCATTAAAACACCTCCTCCAATCTATTTTTCTTTCACAACCTGTTTTTGAGTGTGTGGTTTTGTGAAAGCTATGATGAGAATGTCTACTAAGATTCTGCATTGATCTGGATCTGAGTCTTGCCAAAACACAAATTGGCATTTTAAATAAAAAAATAAATAAATAAATTGTGTGTGTGTGTGTGCACATGCAGGTGTCGGTCTCCCATTTTCTCAGGGACTGTTGGCTACCAGTCCAGGAGGACAAGGGGAGCAGGAGAGGAGGGGGAGGGGTAGGAAGATTGGGAAGTCAGGGTTCAGATAGCCACTGGTAACACTAGTAAAATGGATTAACAATCCAGGATCAGCTTCAGTGAGGAAGTTCAATTTCATTTGGGGTGAATAAGGTTATACAAAACTTTGGGGAGTGTGTGGGGGTTTCTGGGTGAATGTACATCACTGGTTGAGGATGTAGGGTACTGGGATACCTCATTTGCATGGAGAGGCCTCTAGGAATCCCATGTGCTTGCTGAACAGGCTCTTATTAGGAGAAAGGAAGTTGAACCTGACCTGTAACTTCCCTAAAGCCTACATGACAGTTCTCAAGTAGAGGGTGTGTGGATCTGGGCTCTCCATGCAGAGGAGAGGATGCTCTGCTAAAAAAGAGAGTCCTCCATTTTGTGCCGAGCACAGGGATTTCGAGTCATGGTAGAGTACCCCCTAGCAGCAGCGTTTCCCAACATACAGGTGTGAGTAGTTGCCTATGGAGGCTTGAAGACAGGATCAGAATCACCTGGATCTGGTGTTATAATCCATTGTGAGCCACCTAACATGGTGAGTGAAGTTTCAATCCTCTATAAGAGTAGTATGTATTCTTAACATCTTATCTATCTCTTCAGCCCCTCAGAGTGTCACTTTAAGTAGTGCATTTTAATTCAGGTCTTAGGACACACCTATAATCCCACCACTTCTTAGAAGGTTGAGTCAGGAGATCTTGAGTTTGAGGCCAGCATTCAAAACACAATGAGACCCTGTCATAGAGCCAGGGTGTGCAGACTTATCTTAGGAGCAAAGCACTTGCCCAAGTGTGTGTAATACTGCATTCTATATCTTGTCTGGAAAAAAAAAGTGTCTTTTATTAAGTTAAGCACTTATTTTAAAAATGAAACTTTTAGTTGATGTAAGAAATATATCGTGGTTTACTGTGATATTTAAGGAAAAACAAGAGAATAAATTTCATGCCATCAGCTAATTAAGACTAGTATGTTCCTAAAGACTGCAGAGGTGCTGCTTGCTTCAGGAAGGGCATCAGGAGGCAACAGATGTTCACATACGCCAGTACTGCTTATTTTTATAAAATGGGAATTTATGGGAATAAATTTTGTATAATTTGGCAAGTGTGGTTGTCTAATTACAGCAACTTTTCCTGAGGGTGCATTGGTACTTAACTGTTAGATAAGACTACTGATGCAAGAAAGCCAGAAACATTCAAGATTGTTCAAATGACTAAAATTTCACCCACTGTACCTACATTTTTTTAGGGCAGTGATTCTCAACTTTTCTAATGCTGCAACCCATTAATGTAGTTTCTCATGTTGTGGTGACCCTCAACCATAAAATTGTTCTCATTGCTATTTCATATGTAATTTTGCAACTGTTATGAATCAAATGTAAATGTAAACACAAATGCTAGGATAGAGTACTTGCCTAGTAAACTGTATGACCTGTCCTTGATCCCCAGCATAGAAAGAAAAGTTTGGCATAATTTTGAGTATATATTTTATTGTGCTCTTCAGACCAAGTTTTATTAGTACTTAAATATATTTTCTGGTTAATATTTAAGATAGTGGTTTACCCATGATTCAGTCATTATACAGGTGTTCAGAAATATAATAGAAATGTGCATGTGAATAAAAAGTTGGTAGGGTAAAAACTTGTTCAGTGGGTGAAGATGTCTGCAGTCAAATCTCACAGTCTGAGTTCAACCTATGGGATCCACCTGGTGGGAGGGGAGGGATGTCTCCCAAAAGTTTGAATTTTCCAAGCATGCTTGGCACATGTTACAACCCCTCTTGTTGAAGTAAATAATTTAATTTTTACCAGTATTTATATTATGGTTAATTACTCAATGATATTAATTCTTAACCCACCATTATAAATAAACACAAAGAGAAACCTGATGGATTTTATCAAGCCTTAACATGGATTGTGCAGTCTTAGCCCATCTAAAGTAACTTATAATTTTATCCACAAATAAAATCCCATAACATATACATATATCCCCTTGGGCAGTTATTCTCCATGCTATGCCAATGTTTCAGGCCTCGTGGAATGATATTCTTCCATATAACCTATGGGATGTCTTCTCCTCCTCCTGCTTCACTTTCCTGTGATCTTTTCCGATTGAAAAGCCTGCCAAACTTTTCCCCACCTACCTCTCTTCTACCCAATCCAGACTGCAGTGTTTATTCAACCAATTTAAATTAGGTACAGCCAGGTTTACACAACAAAGACAAGTATACGTGACTAGATCTTGGGTTCAGTAATCAACAATAGAATAAACAGCTTTTAGGCCACCCCAACACCCTCTCCTCAGATAAATAAATAAATAAATGTGAAAATAATTTAAATCTTCTACAATTTGTCTACATTCTTCTCTTTTCCCAAATGCGACTCCTGACAAACACATGTTTGCTTTGAGAAAATCATAAACTATGCTCCATTTCTGGGGCAAGTATGGTAGGAGGTGGTTGCTTAGGAAAGTTCTTGATGCTTATCTCTCTGGCTGACTGGTACAGAGGTGTTTGGCTGGTTCAGATCAATTTGATGTTTTTAGTGATTCTATAAACAAAACATTGATATTTTCAGAGCAGCCGTGGCAAGGGGTATATACCATCCCTGGGGTCTGTGACACCAAAGCCCATGTGACTCTCCAAAGCAACTGCCTAGATTCTGGGGATATGTTTAGGTCATTTTGAATTAACTAAGTCACCAGCTCTTTTCCAATTAGAAATAGCTATTTTCTTGTACAGATAAAGAAGTATTTTATTGGTTGTTACAAAAACATCTGATACTTTTAAGTAGGAAAAAGGATTTGTATTTCTTTCTGCAGAATTGTGATATCCATCAGATCCTGGGTCTTGAATGTAAATTGCCCCCATCATTTGGCAGGGACACAGCATACACTACAGCTAATGGGCTTGCACATAAGCCCTCTCCGAGATTCAGACAAAAATTGCATCAGTCTTTTCTGGAACTGTGGTCAGTTTTGTGAGGTTCAGCCATTCAGCAGAGAGGCAGACTGACTTAACAAAAAAGTATTTTTTTTTTTAATGTCTTCAGGACATTGACTTTCTTATACTGTGAAGGGCCAAGATAGCTTCACAGCTTCCTGTGACCAAAGACTTTTGCTTGCTGGGTCATTGCTATGTAATAATCATAGTTTCTGGTGGTTTTTTGTTCATTGAGGTTATTAATCTCAAGGTCTGTGGATGACTCAGTTAAGAAAGTCTACAACTGATGGTTGCCATGCAGCACAAGCCTTCCTTCCCATCTCTGCACTAACACTCCCCAACCTGTTCAGGACCCTAGGCATCTAGCACCTCTTAACTCCAAGCTATCTGTGCTAGAGACACTGACTCCCTGCTGAAACCTCCTCAGGAAGTGTGCTGTTGGAATTCATAACTGGCTCTGTATATTCTTGGGATGACAGTGTGACCTATGTCTCATAAGCAGTTACAGAAAGGCATGAATTCACTTGCAGTCCCAAAGGTTTAACTAATAATGTTTGTAGTGTCTCCATCTTTAATTAGCCTTTTATAAAAACAAAATTACTTGATTTCTTTTTCCTGTTTATTCTGGCTTTAACTAATTAGATATTTCCTGACTTTTGATTCTTTTAATTGTGAAGAAATTTGCTTTTCCTTCTTTTATAATTTTCACTAGCCTAAATTAATTGTACAAAGTAACAGTTTTCATCATTACATTTTTCTACATGTGTACAATACACTTGGATAACATTCTTCCTCTGGCTTCCTTTCTTACCCCCCTTTACCCTTCTCCCTCCCTAGCAGCCTTCTTCTTTACTATATGCATATATGAGAAAAAAAAACATTCAGTAGCTGAGGCTGTGCATAGGACAACTTTAAATCATAATATTGTCAAGTAAGACCCTGATTTCCAAAAAACTGGCCCCTAAGTCTAAGATCAACATGGCATTATCTTAGTAGCTGATTTAGAATGGTTGTCTTCATATCGACCATGTGCCTTAGCTTTCTTTAGTGCATCTCACATTCATAGCAGGCTTGTTCAGTGACCATCCATATGAGGAAGAGGTGGGGGCAAGCAGAGGAAATGTGACACACAGCTTTGGAAATTGTGTCACTTCTCCAGCCTGGCAGCTAATGTCACAAGGTCTTCTCAGATCCAAGGTGTCAAGGACAGCTTTACCTCTTCCTGGAAGGACTGGAGAATCCCTTCCACATCCTGCAGAAGAAAAAAACTTAAGTCCACATTCTCACCCTAAACAAAAATTAATTCAAAATGGATGAAAGATCTCAATTTCAAAACACAGGGAATACACTTAAAGTTGTAGATATAGGAAAAAGCTTTCTGAACAGGACTCAACAGCACAGAAAATAGCCCAAAGAGTCAACAATGGGACCATGTGACATTTAAAGTTTCTGCACAGCCAGAGAAACTGTCAGTAGAGCTAGAAGAAAGCCTACAGAATGGGAAAATAGTCCTTGCTGGCTATGGCCCAGACATGGGTTGATATCGAGAATATACAAAAATACTTCAAAAATTAAGCAGCAAAACCACAAAGCTACCAATCAATAAGTGGGATAATGAAATGGACAGACAGATCTCAAAAGAAGAAACAAAATTGACCAATAAATATTTTTAAAAATGTTCAACAACCGTAGCTATAAGTGAAGCTGTGGAGAAAAATACTTTTCTGGGGGTTGGGAGTAAACTACATTGACAAGCCTTAAAGCTACACATGCCTATATTTCTATATTGAAATTAAATTAGAAATTAGTAATAAAAAGATATCTATAAATGCTTGAGTAATTAAAGGCTAAATTACTTAATTTTAGTAAACAAGGAAGAAATGGAAAAAAAGTATAACTAGAAAATACTTTATTTGAACATAATGAAAAAGTTGGGTATGGTGGGTAACACTGATAATCCCAGTGAGAAGCTGGCCATCAGTTAAAAGTCAGTTTGGGCTACATAGTGAGTTCCAGGTAAGCCTGGACTTAGTTAAACCATATCTCAAAGAGATAATACTAACAAAAACTGAAAAATAAAGAAAACTCACCATTGAACACTGGATGGATCCACACTCAGGAGCATATGGGCAACACAAATTGAAGCTAATGGGCTATTAAAGAGAGAGACAGAGAAGGAGGGGGAGGGGTAGGGGGCTGGGGGAAGGTAAGGAGGTAAGAGTAGATCTGGGAGAAGTTAGGCTTAGTACTTGGAGGGTGAAAATGATCAAAATACACTGCTTGAAATTCTCAAATCATGAATAAAAATACAGAAAAGAAAATATAAATTTAAAACATTTTAAATTATAGTAAAATTTTCCTTAGTAATACCACCAAGTGATAAGAAACATTAGAAAATTTATTAATTTATTAATAATATCTGTGCAAAGACAATTACACTAAGAATCAACAACAGTTGCTTTAGAGAAATGGAAAAACTGAATGAGATGATAATAGTTTAAAACACCAGTGTTTTCTGCTTGTATTGAAATGCAATTCAAATAAGTCCACTAAAACCATCATGTAGTGTTTTCTAAGTGGTTCTGAGGTATGTATGGCACATACACCCAAGCTATTTTTGAAAAGGAATGTAGAGGAAGGAGGGTTTTTGTGTGATGAAGGCAAGGAGAGGGCTTCTGACGCTGTGTGATTTCAACATATATTTTAATGCACAAGTAGTCAAGAGAATGTCGTTCTGGTGTAGGACAAGCAAGTAGATCAATGGACCACCAAATGCAGAAGTGCATGCATATTATCAATTGATTAGCATGTGAAGGCACTTTAATAGGGGAAAAGAATGTATTTTTAATAAGTGGAACAGGAACTCTAAGCATTCACATAGGTCAACGTGAATCTTAACTCTTTCTTCACATCATTTAGAAAATAATCTTAAAGTGAGCCACAGACCTAAGTGTTAGTATTTCCTGGGCCTCACAGTTAAAATCAAAACTCTAAAGTTCTGGAAGACAGCAAAAGAAAATCAAATTCCTCTGGCTGAGGACAGGCAAAGATCCATTAGAACACAAAGTACACCAGCTGTAAAAGAAAAAGAATAATAAACTTGAGTTTTCCAAATTAAAACATGTATTTCTAAAGATACCATTTAGAAAATGAAAATGTAAGTCACTGACAGAATATTTTTGGCAAAATACAACCTGAAAAAAGAAAGAAGGTTCTGATTACAGAATGTTTAAAGGACACATAATTCAGAATAAATAGATGAAAATCTCAGATAAAAGATGGTCTAATGAGCAAATGAAAAATGTTCAATATCACTCATCATTGAAGGAACATAATTTGAAACCATGAAGAGAGCCTTATGCACACCCAGGAATGTGTGTCAGATGACTGCCATTCATATGACTGATCCTCACCAGACTCATCACATTATTCATCCTCCTCCAGGTATCACTTCTGCAAAAAGCCTTATTTGAGCTCATATCTAACAAACTCCCTTTAATGGCTCCTCACAGTCTCTCTTCCTGACATCTGAGTCTATAATCTAAGAGTTGTGTGTGTCATGCTGTCTTGGTCCTGATTCTGTCTTAGGAGTGACAGAGTGACGCTATTTGATGCTCAGAAGAGTCTCAGAAAGATATTGGTTTAATAAGTCAATGAGTGAAATCCTTGAGAGAAGTCATAGGGTATTTATAGAGCAAGCCTCTACAGGTGTGTTTTAATCGAAGTTGAGAAAGGGGAATTGAGAGATTATCATCCTTTTAGCATCTTGAATGAAAACCCTGCCCAGAGTAGTGATTTAGGACATTCTTCTCTTCAGGCATGAGGTAAGTTTCTGAGGCTTGGTAAAAGTTGTCTTCATCTGCTTCTTGGATACTTCAACTAGGTGAAGGCACTAGTTATGCTATATCCTGGCTCTAGCAGTTTGATGTTTCTGTGGTTGGACATTTCTAATCTCAGTGCTAAACAAAATGCCACTTGAAGATAAGCAGGTAGGTAACATCTGGAGTCCCAGATTTGGGAGGCTGGGGAAGGGGGATATTGAATTTGAGACCAACCTAGCAGGCCACATAGATACTGTGTCTCAAAAAATTGAATAAAACCACTTCCAGTGGTCTTTTCGACCTAGGATATACTTAATAACAAAGAGGAGTAGATGGACTCCTACATTTTAAGTATATCTTACTGGTCTGCAGCAGACTGTTTTAAATAAACTTGATTAAAAAGATCTGGCTTTCATAAAGTCTAGATGAATGCTGTGATGTTTCTCATAGTTGCTGCCAGTATTGTCACAGCACAGGGCATCCCTCATTAGATTAGGCCAAGTTCTTGGTGTCTGTGCAGATCTCTCCCCTCTGACACTCTACCCATAGATGCACTCTACAATTCAGCCTTCAACAGTCATCAGGGTACTATGTTTCATTCTCTCCCTCTTTTTCAGTTTTTCCGGATGCTGGCAGGGATTAGCTGGGCTTCCACATACTGTCTATAAGCACACCGTGTCTCTGTAAAAGCAGATGTTGGTGACCAATGAGGGTGCCTCCCCTTCAGCCTTCACACATACTTGAGGGCAGACTCAAGGTTAGGATCAAGATTACTTTCAGAAACGTTTGTCCAAGTTTTAAGAACACATATGATTGAATGTAAATGCTGCAAATTATATATTCTTAAGTATTTAAAATGTTCAAAGGTGAGATACAAACCTCAGAAATATGTATATATTAATATATTCACAAGTGATCATCAACATCCTCTAATTCCACAACACATCCATCTGTGTACAAAAAGAACATGTGTTTGTTACAGTGGTACTAACACATAATCCCAGCAACTGCGGGGCATAGACAGGAGGGCTACAGGTTTTATGTGCTGATCATATCAGTTTGGTGTCCCTATGGTTGGATACTTTTAAACTTATTTCCAAGGCCAATATAGACTGCATAGAGAGATTATGTCTCAAAAAAAAATTAAAAAGAGAAAGGAAGAAAAAATATGTATGGCTATTGCATATTGGATCTCAATCTAACTCCTACTGTGGAAACTCCTCGCAAGGTTTCTGCTCTTAAAAGCTTGCATATTCTGGACATTGCATAGTGATGCAATATATATCTGGCTTCTTTTACTTATTTTAAAGTTTTCAATTTTCATCTATATTGCAGCAATACACATACTTCATTCCTTTTTAGAACTGAAAAGTATTCCAAGGCATAGGGAAATATGTTTAATTTCTAAATATTTTACTGGACTCTTAGAGAGTCTGCATGGTCACTGGATGATGAAAGGGACACTGGGGTCATCCCTTGGGGTTCTCAGTGTTAATAATAAAAAAATAAGAATGGATTGAGTACAATTTTATTAGAGCTAAAAAGAAAAAGAAACCTCTCAATGAAGATAATTTATAAACCTGAGCTTCTGTTTGAAAGAGGAGAACGGAGGAGAGAAGGGGGGAAAAGCCTACATGGAAGCCAAGCAATAGTAAATAAGCAGTAACATGACAGAGAAGGAGTTTTTTTCTTAAAAAGAGTAAGAGAGTCCAAAATTGTGGGGAAGACCAGAGTAAGGCTCAGCAAATAGAGAGAAAGGGAAAATGGAGAAATTATACTTTTCTGAATAACTTAGAAGACTGTGCAGGTGTAAAGCTCTATTATTGTGACCTAGTAAGCTGCCCTAAGGGCAGGGAAGTACACTCTCTTGTGATGGGGTTAGTGATAGCATTTAGCAGCATAAGGATCTTGGAATAGCAGAAACCCGGCCTCTCAGGTAAAAGATTTATGTCTGGACATGATTATCATTGAAGGTTGTGCCTTGAAAGCCCGCCAAGAATAGATGACATCATTGATTACACACAGTTGTGGAGGAGCGTGCCTTTGAAAGCCTGCCAGGAACTATGGCAACAAAATGCTGGAATTCATGCCTAGATCATTACAACACATTATGACACAAGAGATTTAAAATCAGAAGTCCACTCTGCCTCAGCCCCACCTTCCTCCTCATCTCTCTCTGCCAACACATGCCAAGAGACTTCACCACACTCCACTCCTCATCACCACTCTGTGCTGACCTGCCAGGAATCCTTGCTCATAGAGAAAGTAAAGCCAGACCCACCCCTGGTATTCCAGAATGCTGGCCTCAGAGCATCAGATGGTCAAAACATCAGGATGGAGCACTTGGAGGCCCAGCGCATCAGAAGGTGAGCCCAAGAAACTTTTTATCTTGCAAATAATTGGGACCGTAGAGACAATTCTTGGCTGATTAAAAGGCTGCCCCACTTCAATGATCAAAACAGATCAAATTTATAAACTGGGCTTAAGATCTGACGAATAAGACTCACAGACTTTAAGACTGAAAGATTTGGGGGAAACAAGCCACCCAAAGGGATCCATGTCAAAAATTAAACTGAGAGAATTAATATCATTTTAAGAAACTTAACTTAGTATTAAGTGCTTGTTTTTTATAGCTTAGTTAGTTTATAGGCTTTAGTATTAGGGCTTGTGTTTTAGGAATTAGGAACTTTATAAGTATTTGTTAAGTATTAATAAACAGGTAAGTATAAATAAAAATTTACTGTTATAGTATCTCATTCAATAAATATTCTGCCATCTCTGAAAAGCATGGCTTAAGGTGAGCCAGCTTTCCTATGTGTAGGACCTTTGATCAGGTAATTGACCCAGCCCAACTGGAATGTTAGGTCTCAATCAGACCAGAAATTCTAATATCTTGATCAGACCTCATTTTTCCACCTAATGAGCCTTTATTGCTACTTTAACAAAACATAGGGAATTACCTAAGTATCTGTTATTGATTTCTAATTTGAGTCTTTCAGGATCCAAGAGTACATTTCATAAAATTCTAATATTTTATATTTCTTAGGATTCTTCTATGGTCAGATCATGCAATATCTTGGTGAGAATATTCTACTCAACTTGACTGGAAGTACTGTATTGGGCACTCAGTATCAGTTAGGGGAAGCTGGCTGGTACTCAGATACCACTCAAGTCTCCCTAGAAATTACAAAGGGAGGTGTGTGGACAACCACAATGATAGATCCTGCATGTCTAAGTTGCTTTGGTATTTTTTGTCACATATTTTGAAGCTCTCTAAGTTAGTGCATACATGCTTAGGGTTGATATGTTTTCTTTGAAAGTCAAATCCTTCAGAAAAACAGAATTTTGTTTTGAGGTCTACTTTGTCACTCACAACTACTCCAGTTGTGGCATCAGACTGTTGATAGTTTTTTAACCCATCAGAGAGCTGGGGCATTGGAGTAGCCTGAGACACTCTTACAGAGGCACAGGAACACTGGCCTAGCTCAAATGGAATTAGAGATGAGCTGGATAAAGCCTAGTGTGGCTATCAGGTGGTTACAGCAGGCTCCCTCCACTAATGACAGGAGCTATCCCCAGAAAAGTTTTAAACTTCAGCTCAGTGGTGTCAGGGTGGAGCCATCTTTTGTTCTCATGAAACTATGGATTAAGGTAGGCAAAATGTTTG
This sequence comes from Lophiomys imhausi, assembly GCA_907164525.1. Taxonomy (NCBI): domain Eukaryota; kingdom Metazoa; phylum Chordata; class Mammalia; order Rodentia; family Muridae; genus Lophiomys; species Lophiomys imhausi. Next base: position 500,824 of record CAJQZJ010032819.1, read on the forward strand.
TCTTAGTTACTGTTCTACTGCCACAACAGAACTCTTATGGAAGAAATATTTAATTGAGGGTTTATAGTTTAAGAGGTTTAAACCATGATCATCATGATGGGGAGCATGTTGGCAGACTGAGAGCTTAGCCCTGATGCAATAGTAGTAGGTAGAGAGAGAATGAGACTTGGCCTGGCATTGGCTTTTAAACCCACCGTAACTCATCTCCTTCCACAAGGCCACACCTCCTAATTTTTCACAAACAGTTTCACTAACTGGGGCCAAGTATTGAAACATAGGAGCTTATGGTGGCAACATTCATTCAAACCACTCAATCCACCACAGTCTCAGTCAGTATTTTTCAGATCTCTCGTGCTCCCTTACCCTTAATAAGTAGGGTTTTGAACCCGGTACATGTTCCCATATCACTGCTTCTCCCCAGAAACAGGTTGATTTGCCCTCTGGTTTCTTCCTCAATCCTCTTGGGTTTTAATCATCCCTCCCTACCCCCAACCCTTGCATTGTTACGGGTTTACTCCACAGGGGAACAGGCAGGGAACCTTAGCTGACTTTCTTGGCCCTTCTAGCAGATGCTACCCTCATCCATTGGTCTGCATTGGAGTATAAATTTCCAAGCTCCTGACTTTTGTTCGGTGTTGTTTTTAATTGTATTTTGGGACTTATGAACCAGGGAACGAGCTTGCAGGGAGGTGATTTAGTAAGATTCTGCCCTTCCCCCCGGGGAAGGAAGTGTTTCAACTACTACTCCAGCTCATAGAGAGCAACCATGGTTCAACCTCTGAATTTCTGACTCAACCATCTGTGTCCACTCCTGAGAGCAAATGTTCCTGTCTCCTCTCTCCTCCAGATGGCACCCTTGCCTCAGATTCGGTGTCCAGTGTCTACTCTGTGAGTTCAACTCTTTCAAAGGGTTAAAAAATAAGTCAGGAATTAGTATTATTGTTGCTGTTCTGAAGGAAGGGGAACTTCCCTCCTTCTGCTAAATTGCTAGATGGCAGAGTAGTTGAGTCTTGATACTATACCACCACCACTACTCCGCCTCCCCCCACCCCCACATGGAAGCACCTCAGTGATTGTTCCAGGAGCCAGAAACCCTGTTGAGTGGCATCTGGAGTAGTTTGGGGGCCCTGTTCAAGCACTGAAGGCTTGCTCCTGCTCCAGCTCTTACAGTACTGTCCCTAAACAGATTGTGCCTTATGCAGGTGAGCTTTCTTTGGTCAAAGTGGCATACAAGGTCCCACAGGACCTGGTTGGCAGTAGTAGAGCTAAGGGATGATTTCTCTGATGCTCTGGTTACAAATGAATGGATGGATGGATGGATGATGGATGGATGGATGGATGGATGGATGGATGAATGGATGATTGGATGAATGAATGAATGAATGAATGAATGAATAGATTAATGATTAGTTTTCCTCAGGCATCAATCTCTTGTTCTTGGTTGTGGATTTCAGGGTATCTTCCCCTCACTCTGTATGACTCCTAGCTCATTGTGTATTCTTTGTACAGAAGTAGGGATATTTATTCCTTTTCCAACTGCAGTGAGTTTCCGAAGTGCAGTGAGGGTGTCAAGGTATCAGATTTCCCGTCTTTTTTTCCCACATGCACAAATGCTTTGATCCTAGGGGCAGAGAGGAGGCAGGCTACTTATCAACCCTTATTGCTCCCTGTCCATCTACTCCAAGTTGTAAGGGAGTTTTCTTCAGTTCTTCCACCTGTTAATCTTCCCTCAAACATAGTTCCTAGTACAATTTGTGGAGAAAAATCCAAAACCCAACAGGAGTTTATTCTTTCCTCTTCCCACATTTGTGACATTAAGGAATTTTTCCATTCACAAGCCTACAAGTACCCTCATCTCAGCTTTCCTGGTTGGGTTTTACCCATGACAGCTGGCTATTCTGTTTTCACAAACCCATGCTCACATCTCCCTTCTTCTGCACACCTATCCCTTCTCAGACTCAAGGGAGAAGAAAATAGCAGCTGACAGCTCTCAATGTTCTAACAGGAAAATGGAAGCTGTCACACTACATTTTATAAAAGTGTCTTTTTCTGTAACCACTACCCATCAATAAATGCAATTTTTTACAGGGCCTTTCACTAGTTACTAATCCCACAGAGATAACCACTTCTCTGGCCGTCAGTACTGCCACCCTTTGTGCTAGATACATATTGGTCACTGTGACAAATATCAAAGGGAACTAATTTGAAATTTGTTTGGACTTACAGCTTCCAAAGTTACCAGAGCCTGTGGTTAGCTGCCTATCTTGTTGGGGGATTGAGGTGAGGCAGAAATCAGGGTAGAAAGTGTCTGGCTGAAATGGCTGCTTGTCTCATGAAGGCCAGCTGGTAGAGAAGAAAGATGAAGTACCTGGGATTCATATTTCCTATGCACGTCCCTCATGCCCCACCCTTACTTAAGTCCTATGTCTAACCTTTCCATCACTCCCAAAACACTATCAGATTCTATTAGAGGAATTAATCACATTACATCAGGGGAATTAATCCATCCCTGAAGCCAGAGCCCTCTGTATCCAATCACTTCCTAGAACCTCAACAGCTGACAATTGTGCTCCCAAATGTCCTCATGGGGACACTTCATATTTAAACCATAACACCTGATCTTGGATTTCAAATCAAAATCCAAACATCTACCAAACTTTTGGTCTTTTGTTTCTTTTATACCACATTATATATCTTTGTATACACACATATATGTGTTCTGTTGCTCTGAATATCTCATTAAATGAAAACTGTTCAATTCACTATCCATTTTCCAAAAACGATGGAAACTTGAATATGTGGGGGTTTTTTTGCCTGGTGTACAGCTATTGTGAATAAAACTGTCTTCTTGAAATTGTAATAATGGCAAAAGAATGGTACAAACAGTAAAAATTGAAAATATAAATTAAGTGAATTATTTTCCACATCTGAAAGGATTTCAATATTCAAGCTGCAAAGCACCTCTATAAAATTAGCCTTGATTGGCACATTTTGTGCTGCAGTACTTCAAGAATGAATATGGGCTTGGGGAATCTAGTGGGATTTTATTTTTATTTTATTTTCCATTTTCACCTACCCTGCATCTTTGCAGGCCATTTTCAGAGTCCTTGTTGACCTCTGTCCTTCCTGATAGCTCTAAAAAGCACTGAGGAATGGGGACCACATTTGTTTAAAATATATCCATCATATGCACAGATACATTCTTTAGGATTTGAAGCATTTCACTGACACTGTAGACCATTTCCTAATCCACAGCACTTGGGGAAATAATTCCACCATCAAGTAGTGTGGCACACTGGAAACACCCTATAAAAGTCTTTCATTCCTTCCTGTTACTATAATGCCCCTAAGTCTGTAATGACATATAATGTTTTATCTCTTACCAACTGCTTTATAGTCATGTGGGGGTCAGAATGAATTCTTAATCATTGTAGCCTCTGGGCATTATGTAAGAGATGTATAGCACATTCAGCCAAGGTATGAGACACTGGGAAAAATTTTTAGTTCTGGGGCTGAATAGATGACTCATTGGTTAAAAGTATGTACTATTCATGCATAGGTTGTAAGATGAATTCCCAGTGCCCATTCAGGAAGTTCACAACTTCAGCTCCAGGGATATCTGTTGTCTCCATGAGGACTATACTCAAATACATGAACACACACACACACACACACACACACACACACACACACACACACACAC
>CAJQZJ010032819.1:507677-525113 GCA_907164525.1 Lophiomys imhausi
GTGTGTGTGTGTGTGTGTGTGTGTGTGTGTGTGTGTGTGTGTGTGTGGTGTGTGTGTGTGTGCTGGGTCTCCCAGGAAAAGATAGATTTAAAGGATTAGACACTGACATTCTTTATCTTTTCCCAAGTGCATTCATAAATCATTACTACAGTCTCTACAAGCACTATGAGTGTGGGCCCAGTTTTCAGCAACAAGGCCTGGGCAACACTAATGGTTTCCGTATGGAATGTCTCCTATGGCTTATGTGTTAAATACTTTTTTCCAGGTTGATGGTACTATTTTGGGAGATGAGTTGTGATCGTTCTTGCAAAAGTAACCTATTGAGTGTGAAAAGATCGCAGAGGCTGCTGATTTCACATATGTGATCTTCTAACATAGACTCTCATCATGATACACTCAGCCATGTCCCCTTGACAGGGTGGACTGAGGTATGAGCCATAGTAACTCTTCCTTCATTTTGATTTTTTCTGTCAGTCACTTTTTGCACATAAAAAGTCACTAACACAGGATCAAAGATGAGTAGAACTATGTAATGCAAGTAGTTGGAGATATGAATGGGTTGTTTAGCCTCTTCCTGTCTTCTCTTTTAAATAAGACCTCCTTTCTGAATGATGCCTGGATGTCAGGTGAATACTTACTGCATACAGACTTCTCAAATTTGGTCATTATTACAAATTTCTGTGAAATCAAGCAAATCAAACTTTTGAAGGAAGCTGGCCTTCACCATATTTTCTATTCTATCATCCCAACCATATATTAAATATTCATTTATTTGTCACTATAGTTTCATTTAGCTGAATGTTTTGCTCTTATATGTCTACATACTGAATTAAGTAAAATTTAAAATGTGATTTTTCCTTTTTATTATATTTAATCTATTTTGATGGTAGTGGTAGTATAGACCACACCATAAATATAAATGTCAGAGTAGCTCTCTCCTTCTACTGCATAAGACCCAGGAATTGATCTCAAGTCATCAGGTTTGGCAGCAGATGCCTTCTGCTGAGCTACCTCATTGGCCCACAACCGATGATTTTTCCTGTTGAGAGCTTGCCTCTAAACTTACTTCATGGAGAGAATGTCGTGGTGGTTTGAGTAAGAGTGACCCCCATAGGCTCATATATTTGAATGCTTGGTCCGCAGTTGGAATTGTTTAGAAGGGCTATGAGGTGTGGTCTTGTTAGAAAAGGCATAGCATGGGAGGAGGTATGCCACTGAAGAAGGACTTTGAGGTTTCAAAAGCTCAAGCTGGGCTCTCTCTTTCCATACCTTGTGCCTGTGGATCAGAATATAAAGCTCTCACCTACTGCTCCAGTGCTATTCCTCTCTGCATCTTGCCATTTTGGTCATGGACTAACCCTCTAAAGCTGCAAGCAAGTCCCTAATTAAATGCTTCATTATATAAGAATTGCCTTGATCATGGTCTCTCTCTTCAGAGTAATCAAACAGAAACTAAGAAAGGGCTTTACAATAAGGTATCTTTCAGAACTGACCTCTTTGGTATGACTGCTTAAGCCAAAGGTTCTCAACCTTCAGTTCCTCTTGTTCTGGTGACCCCTAACCATAAAATTTTTTTCTTCATCACTTATTACCTGTAATTTTGCTACCGTTATGAATTGTAATGTAAAGATATGTGTTTTCTAATGGTCTTAGGTGACCCGTGTGAAGGGGTCATTCAACCCCCAAAGGGTCCCAACCCACAGGTTGAGAACCACTAGCTTGAGCAATAATATCTCTGGCAAAGACCTCTGCCTCATAGCCTTTGCTAAGTTTCTGGCAATATCAGCATTTTGCTAGACTGACTAATATGTATAATGGTGCATTCTGGGTTGGTGAAACTCCTTTTCCCAGTGCTAAGGATGGAACCCAGGAATTTTCAATGGGTTAGGTAAGTGCTCTATTTCTGAAATATGATTCCAACAGATTTTCCAGCTTTTATTCTCAGACAGGATTGCACTAAGTTTCCCAGGATGGCCTTGAATTCATTCCATATCCCAGACTAACTCTGAACTTGTGATTCTCCTCCAACCTCCAAGTACTTGGAGCTACAGGCCTTTAGCAGTAGGGCCTGTTTTCATATTTTTTTTAAATAATTTATTTTTTATTTCTTCAAGTTACATCTCAATCACAATCCCCTCCCTACTCCCCCCTCCAGTCCCACCCTTCTACCTTCCTCCCACTCAACCCCCCATCCTCTTCCCTTTTTTTTTTTTAGTTTAAGGTATTTCTTCCCCCCCACCCCAACAGCTCTCCCTTTCAGTCCAACAAATGGTTCTTTTACTTATAACTATAAATACAATACAAAACAACAGAAATAAATAGGCCACAATTATGAGAGTTATATGGCTTAGCATACATACAGTCCATATGTATTTGGCACCTGACTTTAACATTCTACTATCTAACCATCTCCATGAGTTTAAAGTTCTATATCTAACTCAGCTTTCATACTAACTTGGCTCACAATTTTAAAAACACCTTCTTAGATCCAGAACACCCTCTTGATTCCTAAACAACTCAAAATTTAACTATGAGACTCTAGCTATCTATTCTTCAACCACCTCAGAGACCTGAGTGGGAAAAATATATATGATTATATAGGAAGTGCAGGGCCTTCAGCTTCCAAAACTAAGAAATGACATACCAGTGGCTGCCTGGACAGTTCCCATTTTCTCTCCACACATTACAGCATCAATCTTCAGCCATTTGGATGGATCCATTTCTCTGACAGACATTGATTGTAGAGCAGGAATTATGAAGGACTTACCTACCCTGTCTAGGCAGAGCTAGGCTGTCGACTTACCTACTTCCATGTTTTGTCCTTTTTGGACAGCAGTCTGTCTACAGTTGAAGCAAGGGGTTTTTCTTGCCAAGAGCAAGGCTTACCACCAATTCAATCATCTCCCACTGGAGATTCTTCGATGCTCATCTTCTACTTGGAGTAGAATAGGGGGTGCTGTCAGGAGCTGACACGTCTCGATATCAAAAAATCTTAAGTTAAGAAAACATCTTTGAATGCCATATTCTGCAGATCTCTTGAGGTTTTTGAAGATGCCCTATCTATCTCTTATATTTAGATAAGCAAATATTGCTTGTCTCTTAGCAACTTGATTTCTGAGTAGCTTAGAAAATAACTGTGATAGACTGTCATAGTAACTAACAAAATGACACGTTTGCATGACTATTAGTTTCCATTTCTTAATTATCCTAAACAATTTATGACGGTTGGTAGCAAGAGGCCAAAACTTTACATTTCATTTTTAAGCACTACTAGGAACAATACCTTTAAGAAGCATTACCCTTAATTTTGTATCAATATACAAAGATCAATACCAATGTGGTCAAATATAATCTTAATTTTGTATCAATATACAAAGATCAATACCGATGTAGCCCAATACAATCTTAATTTTACATCAATATACAAGGGTAAATACCATTGTGGCCAAATATAATCTTAATTTTGTATCAATATACAAAGATCAATACTGATGTAGCCCAATACAATCTTAATTTTGCATTAATATACAATGATCAATACAGTAATACTTTACCTATTGTCAAAAAAACAAATTTGCTCCAGGAAAAATATTACCTGACCCCCCCCCCCCAAAAGGTAATTGTCCCAGAGTTAGGATTAGGGCAAGGCTCTGTTCCTATCTTTCCAGGAGATTTAAAGCATCCATTCAAGGTATCCAGGGACAACTGGACAATGGAAACCTCAGCAGAAAACAGATCAGACACCAAAGAAGATGAGTGGCCCAGGTGATCCAGCCTTGCAGACTTCCTCAATAGCAGTTTCCTCAAAAGTCTACAATCACAACAACTCAAAATCGCTAAGATCGTTCAGCTCCACAGACTGCTCCAGCCAGAACTTCAGTAAAGCCCTGAAGATCAGCTTCTGTCTATGAACTTCTTAGGACATCTAAATAGCTGAGCACAAAAGGACTGAACATCAAATGTTTCTATTAACATTTTTAACCATTCTTCCATTCTTATTTGGGCCCCAAACAGGTTTACTACATCCCAAATCAACAGGAAGTCATTTTAAGGGAACAACGTCCCATCCCCAGAAGGTGGGGAGGGTGTGCCCCCCCTTTGGTTATTTGATGGATAATAGAAAATTTTATTACTTAGGGGAAAAGACTACAAGCTGTTAAATGGTCTTCTTAAATGGGTTTTGGAGGTTATACCCAGGGACTTCTCTCTTTTTCTTTTCTGTATCCTTCTTTCTCTCCTATGTAGGAGTGAACATACTTGAGAAAAATTGGAAATAGACATAGTATAGGAAAGATCAAGAAAAAAGGACAGATTATTGAATATGGCCTTATACCTTTGTATATTGATGCAAAATTAATATATTTGTTTTCATAATTTTTTAAAGGCAGGATTTCTCTTTTCTTCTGTCTGATTTGCTTATAGGATGATGTGCAGACTGGGGTGATGGGTAACTTTAAATGAGATCTACTGACTTTTAGGTCAGTAGATTTTTATTTTCTTCTAGTAAAACTCTACTTTTACAACCTTGGTTCTATTGATGCAAATTCTCATGAATAACCTCAGATTCAAGAAGGTCAAGGCAGTGTCCTGGGCCTCTGAGCCAATAAGAGATTGTTCAGCTCCAAACTCCATTTGCTTTTGTTAGGCAATTCTACTCATAATAAGCTGGCAAGTACTTGAACTTACTGGTCGGACACATTAGGCAAAGCTCTTGCTGAAGCATACTCTCCAGGACATTTTTTTTTTTTGCATTTTGTCCATCTGGTTATTTTGTTTGTTTGTTTTTGAGATAGAGTCACATTACTGTTTCCCAAACTAAGTTTGAATTTGCAAGGATCCTCCTGGCCTTGCCTTCTGAGTGCTAGGATTACAAGTGTACACCATCATGCTAGGCTGGACTTTGGCCATTTTATTACAGTTTTCTCTTAGGTTTGGTATCTAACTCACCTTCTGTATTGCATTATTATACAAGAGAAGCACATGGACAATGCTCAGACATTAGCAGTTTGTCATTTCCTATTGTGTTCAGTAACATTGCAATTGAAAAAAGATACCCCAGGGGAACCATGTGAAAGAACCAAAATTCATAATGGTATAAATTACTCAAGGAAGTAATTCCAACCTTGGGTGACTTCTATATAACCCTAGTTTGCCTGGAACTCAAACTGATTTACCTGCCTCTGTTTCCTGAGTGTTAAGACTAAAGGCATGTGCCACTATACCCAGTTATTTATTTGTTTGTGTGTGTGTGTGTGTGTGTGTGTGTGTGTGTGTGTGTACATGAAAGCATGTGTGCAACAGGGCATGTGTGGAGGTTAGAGGAAAACACTCAGGAGTCAGTTCTTTCCTTCTGCTATGAGTCCTGGGAATCAAACTCAAGTCATCAGACCAGGCAGCAAGCATCATTACTCACTGAAGCATCTCACCAGCTCTAATTTGATGGTTTACATACACTATTTATTCTGACCTCTCTGAGTGAAGCCTGCGAGGTTAATTATATAATCATGATAAATGTACTTTTCTGGTAAATAGTTGTTTGCTTGCCATACCGACTTAAAAGGCAATGGCTTTTTGACAGCAAATTAAGAAGTTTTGATACTCAGTGGGGAAGAGTACCTGGAGAAGGTCAAGTGTCTAAACATAGATAGTTTTTCAGACATTCTTTTTTAATGAAAAGAAATGGAGAGTGAAGGACGGAAGGAAGAAGGCTAGGCGGAATGGGACAAGAGAAGATAGGAAGAGTGACAGGAGAGAAAGGGGAGGGTTTGAGGTAGATGAGTAAATACAAAGTACATGGTATACAAGGAAGAAACTATCTCTATGAAGCCCATAACTCTGTTAATCAAATATACACCAATAAAAACTTTAAAAGTTGATATGTAGTCTTGGAGATAGCAAGTAGTGACAGGCAAGCTTTCATGATCTTAATATCATTCCAATTATACTAACAATAGCAAACACTGACTGAAGCCTCCTACAGGCCAAATATCACAGGAGACCCTAGACATGCAGAATTTCAGTTGACTCTCTGTGTGGCCTGTGAAGCAGTGCATGGAGCCGCTGCAGCTGCTGTTGCAGAAGGAACTGGGGATCCATATGTAATACAAAGGTAGAAGGTCAAATGTCACTGAATAAGAAGTTTGTATGGTGATAAAATAAATTGTATTTTCTGACTGGATATTATAGAACTCTTTAACTAAGGGCCAAAATAGTCTTTGAGTTCTAAACCAAATGACATTGAATTTACTGGATTTTATCTACTCCTCATACCAGATTTTTATACCTTATCAGTCCAAAGGATGGTTTGTATTTATATTTTTTAAACCTTACCCTCTATAATTCACTGTCTCATACACAGGCTCTAAATATTGTTTCTTCTTCTTTCTCTAGGACCTACACTTCAGCTCCACTGGATCAAGGTCACACTGAAGAAACCCAGGCTGCCTTAAAAGACTGCAAACCCATATCTTTCCTCCTTCCACTTTTGCTAATGGTATTTGGGGTGGTTTGAATGAGGAATGTTCCCTCCCCTTAGGCTCTGGTACTTGAACACTTGGTCCCAAGTTGGTGGTACTATTTGGGAAGGTTACAGAATCTTTAGGAGAAGCAAGCTTGCTCAAACAAGCACATCATTGGGAATTGGCTTTGAGATTTTATATCCTCAGTCTGTTTCCAGTTTGTTCTCTGCTTGCCTTTTGTGGTTGAAGGTGTAATCAACCAGTTTCCTGTTCCTACCATCAGCTGACATACCTCCTCACCATCATGGACATTATGCCCCTGGAACTGTAAGCCAAAATAAGCTCATTCTTCCATAAGTCACTTAGGGTCATGGTGTTTCATCACAGGAACACAAAGTAACTAATGCAGTAGCCAACGTTCAGGCTCTTAGACTTGACATTTGAAACTCTCTGGATTCTGACCACATCATCAACTCTTTGTTCTGCTGTTGTACAGCTTGCCCTCCCTCCTTTCCCACCAAGTTTATTCCTTACCGTTGTGCCTCTCTTTTTACTACATGTATTTGCATTGCCTGGAATTCCCTTTGAGTCCCATCCCTTCCTATCTAACTATGACATCTTTCCAGACTCACCCTCTCATTCTGGGGAAACTTCTCATTGCTCATGTTCCCCTGCAAGAGGGAATATCTTCTGAACTATTTTAGCTCTTTGATTAAATATCACATATTGCTCTCCTCATCATGCCATTATATGGAAGAAATTGACAGAGACAGACAGAATGACACACACAAACATTCACACACATACACACATACATATACACACACATACACACATATAAATACATACAGAGAGAGAGAGAGAGATTAAGCTCAGAGTATCATGTATGCTCATCACTAAGTACATTGTTACCGAGTGACATCTCAATTCTATGCAGTTTTCAGTGAATATGATTTAAAATAGAAAAAAAAACCTGTACTTCCTGGTGATGAATGCAGGAGGTGACAGACGTAACTTAGTTAGGGTAACTACTGCTGTTATGAAACAACATGACCAAAGAAACCTGGGGAGAAAAGGGTTTATTCAGTTTACACTTCCACAGCATTGTTCATCAACAAAGGAAGTCAGGATAGGAACTCAAGAAAAGCAGGAACCTGGAGGCAGGAGCTGTTGCAGAGGCCACAGATGGGTACTACTGACTGATTTGTTTTCCATGGCTTGCTAGCTTGCTTTCTTATAGAACTCAGGACCGCCAACCCAGGGATATCACCACCCAGAATAGGCTGGGCCCTCCCCAATCAATCACTAATTAAGAAAATGTACTATAGATGTACTGATAATTCTGGAATTTGGTTTCTTTAAAAAACACAGAAATATTCTGAGAATGTGCTTTTATTTTAACAATAGGTGTAGGGATGTGGTTCTCCTTCAGACTGTCCACTGCAGCTGACTGTGATTTGCCTCATACACCAGCATCTACCAATTCTGGTTTTGCCAGCTGTAGACAGTTTCTGTAATTGTAAGATGTTTGGAATTCTGGGAACTTTTCAGAGGGTATATAAATGCTAGAGCCTCCCATAGGTAGGATCAGTGATTGTTGGTTGTTGTGGGGGGGGTGTTATTGGTTGGTTTGAGGCTGTTGTTGGTCACCATTTGTTAAACAGTTGTATGAAAAGAAGAAACAACAACAAGAAGAAATTAAATATCCTGACTGGGAAGATCAAACTTGCCCCAAGGAACTCAATATCCCTAATCAGTAGGAAGCAGCCTAACAATAATGTCATTATTACACATATCTAACAATATGACATTATAACCATAATGTCCAGTCCATATGTATTTAAGGGGGAGCTCTTGGGGGTGAGAAAAGATTTACTTTAAATTTTAAAAAAGGGGAAGAGGATGGGGGGTTATGGGGAAGAGGGTGGGAGGGCGGGAATGCAGGGGGGAGTAGGGAGGGGATTGTGATTGAGATGTAACTTGAAGAAATAAAAATATATTTAAAAATTATGTATTACACATAATTACATCATTGCACCAGAGATCCAAAATCCCCTTTCTGACCCCTGACTTTATTCAGGGATATCTTTCCTTTCTTCTCTATCCTCTTTTTCAGTGTTAGAGGGTTTAAAGGGTAGAAGAAGGAGTGGAGAAAGGTGGAAGAAAGAAGAACCCATATAGTAGCAAAGGCCAGCTACATATGGGCTTTCCTATAGCCCAATCTTATGGAGGCATTTTCTTAATTGAGGTTCCCTCCTCTCAGATTACTTTAGTTTCAGTTAAGTTGATATAAAACTATCCAGTCAGGATAGTTTTACAGCAGGGCATATGGAAGTCACCAGCAAAGACCATGTTTTCAAGAAAGTACCAATGTCTTTGTTTTCTGATTTTACAATAAACATACTAAAAACAACTTGGGAATGAAAGGGTTTATTTGGGTTTTGGATTGCAGTCCATCACTGAGGGGAAATTGTGGAGCCTGACTAAATCCACCTTGAGAAAAGATTTCATTTCATATTAAGTTTGGCTCAGAGCTGACCTCCAGTTCCAGAATAACAACAAAATGTACCTGACCTTGCATTCTAGGGGTGTTCCTTCATTATCACAGGACAGCTCACTCTGAGAAAGCATCCAAAAAATCTAAGACTTTCTGGTGGTCAAACTTACAACAGCTGGTTAGTCAGTGACAATGATCCAATCAGAAATGGACATGACTAGTCTCCCAAATGTCATCCAATCATGATAGAAAGCCTGTTTCTTTATCTAAGCCCCTATATAAACCCTGTATTTTTGGATTTGGAGAGCTCAACTCAAACTGCTGTGTTGGTGAGCCTTGAAAGTCCAAACTCTGAGCTCAAATAAACAACCTTCATGCATTTACATCAGAGTTGGCTCCTGGCTGGTCTTTGGGATCTCAAGAACCAGGTAGAACAAAACCAAGGTATGAACCAGGAGGCAGGACCTGAAGTAGAAACCACAGAGCAATCTTGCTTATTGGGTTCCTCTCCATAGTTTGCTCATCTACATTTCTTTTTTTTTAATTTATTTTTTATTTCTTCAAGTTACTTCTCAATCACAATACCCTCCCTACTCCCCCCTCCAGTCCCACCCTTCCACCCTCTTCCCCCTCAACTCCCCATTCTTTACCCTTTTTTTTCAGTTTAAGGTATATCTCTCCCCCTCCAACAGCTCACCCTTACAGTCCAACAAATGGTTCTTTCTCTTATAACAATAAATACAATACAAAACTACAGAAATAAATAGGCCACAATTATGAGAGTTATATGGCTTAGCATACATTCCCAATGTCCAGTCCCTATGTATTTGGCACCTGACTTTAACATTCTACTATCTCACCATCTCCATGAGTTTAAAGTTCTATATCTAATGCAGTTTTCATACTAACTTGGCTCACAATTTTAAAAACACCTTCTTAGATCCAGAATACCCTCTTGATTCCTAAACAACTCAAAATTTAACGATGAGACTCTAGCTATCTATTCTTCAACCACCTCAGAGACCTGAGAGGGATAAATATATATGATTATATAGGAAGTGTAGGGCCCTAAGCTTCCAAAACTAAGAAATGACATACCAGTGGCTGCCTGGACAGTTCCCATTTTCTCTCCATACATTACAGCATTAATCTTCAGCCATTTGGTCCTGTTTCTCTGACAGACATTGATTGTATAGCAGGAATTATGAAGGTCTTACCTACCCTGTCTTGGCAGAGTTAGGCTGTTGACTTACCTGCTTCCAAGTTTTGTCCTTTTTGGACAGCATTCTATCTACTACCTTTCTAATATAGTCCCAATTCAACTGCCTACAACGATGGTCCTCCTCCACCAATTAGTAACTAAGAAAAGTACCACAGACGTGCCCACAGGTCAATCTGATGGAGGCAATTTTTCAACTGGGACTTCCTTCTTCTCAGATATATCAAGATGACAATCAAGATTAGCCATCACACCCAGAATCCTTTGCAATTAGGTTGTGCCCACATGACTAGCTCTAGATTCTGGAGTGTGAGTAGTAGCAACTATGTGTCGCTTCTGGAGTGAGATGTGGCAGTTGAGGGCTGCTATGTCTTCCCCATCTGTTTCTTGTCTCAGTAGCTAAGAGATGACTAATAACCTAGAGATTACAGCACAGAGATCCAATAATTCAGAAGAATGACCTTTCACCTGATAATGTGATAATTTTATATTGGTGCTAAAAGCATATGCATATTATTTGAAAATATTGCTCTTTATATTCTAAAAAAGATCTTCATCAGTTTAAACATTGATGTTCAAAACACATAGGGAGATATTTATACTTTGAGGTAAATTCCTTGGTTATAGAGATATTTATTATTTCTATCTTTTTAAGTCCATGGTTTCCTTGTGATATTTTTATAGATGCTTCATTGTCATTGGTCTGTCCTCCCATGCACGCCCCTGGCCTTTCTTACTGATATACTTCCTTCCCCACCCCAAGTGTTCCTCTGCTTTCATGTCACACACTTTCCTCTTTTCTTTACCCCAGCCTGAAGTATTACATTCTTGCTTTGTATACCAGGCTGACCTTGAACTTACAGAGATCCGCCTGCCTCTGCCTCCCAAGTGCTGGGATTAAAGGCGTGCGCCACAACCTCCCGGCAGTATTACATTCTTATTGTAGAAAATTTTCAAGTACAGAAAGGTATTGATAATAAAAGGCATGATTCTAGCACTTAGGAGCAGAGACAGGAGGATTGCTACGAATTGGAGTTTACATAAAGAGTACCAGATGTGCAAATGTCTCTGTAGTGGGACATAAGATTTTTTTTTTTTTTTTTGCTTATGTACCCATGTGGGACAGCTGGGCCATATGATAATTCTATTTTTATTTATTTATTTATTTTGACAACTCAGTGCTGATTTTTATAGTGGCTGGACCAGTTTACATTCCAACCATTGTATATAAAAGATCCTATTTTTTCTACATTCTCACCAGCATATGTTGTCACTTATTTTACTTTTTAAAGATTTGTTTTTATTGTTTTTAATTTTAAATTAAAATATAATTATATTCTTTCACACCTTCCCTTTTTTCCTTTTAGGCCCACCCATGTCCATCACTTTATTTTGTTATTTTAAAATTATATGTGCATGTTTTTGTGTACAGAGAGTATATGCATGTGAATTCAGGATGTAGAGAGTCTAGAAGAGGGCATCAGCACATACAGCAGCTGTGGGTTGCTTGATGTGGGTCTTGGCAACCAAACTCATATACTCTAAAAGAGCAGTCTCCACCTTTATTTGTTTTCTTGATGTTAGCCATTCAGAATAAGGTGTGACAGCCTCTTAAATAATTTTAACTTGTAATTCTCTGGTGGTTAAGGATTTTGAACTTTCAAAATTTGGGTCTCTTCTTTTGAGAACTGTCTACTTATTGGGGGATTGGGACACTTGCTGTTTAATTTAATTAGTATTTACATATTCTAGATATTAACCCTTGTCTGATGGATAGTTGCTAAAGAGTCCTTCCCATCTGTAAATTGTTTCTTCACTCTTGTGGTGGTTTATCTGCTGGACAGAGACTGGTAATGTCATATAATTCCACTTATTAATTCTTAGGATTATTTTGTTCCAGTATATAATTTTTTGGAAACTTTTTGCCTATGTCTGTCTTTGAATGTTTTTCACCCAGCACTTTCCTTTTTTTTTCCTTTATTTTTTATTTCTTCAAGTTACATCTCAATTGCAGCCCCTCCCTATTCCCCCTCCAGTCCCACCCTCCCACCCTCAACCCCCCCCATCCTCTTCCTTTTTTTTTTTTCTTTTAAGTTTAAGGTATATCTTATTTCCCCTACAATTTCCCCTTCCAGTCCAACAAATGGCTCTTTCTCTTATAATAACAAATAAAATACAGTACAACAGAGGTAATTAGGCCACAGTTATGAGGGTTATATGGCTTAACGTACATTCCCAATGACCAGTCCATATGTATTTGGTACCTGACTTTAACATTCTACTATCTAACCATCTCCATGAGTTTAAAGGTCTATATCTGACTCAACATTCATACTAACTTGCAACACAATTTTAAAAGTATCTTCTTAGATCTATAACATTCTCTTGTCTCCTAAAGAACTCAAAATTAAATTATGAGACTCTAGCTATCTGTTCTTCAACCACCTCAGAGACCTGAGAGGGATAAATATATATGATTATATATGAAGTGTAGGGCCCTCAGCTTCCAAAACTAAGAAATGACATACCTGTGGCTGCCTGGACAGTTCCCATTTTCTCTCCATACATTACAGCATCGATCTTCAGTCATTTGGCCCCGTTTCTCTGACAGACATTGATTGTAGAGCAGGGGTTATGAAGGACTTACCTACCCTGTCTTGGCAGAGCTAGGCTGTCGACTTACCTGCTTCCAGGTTTTGTCCTTTTTGGACAGCATTCTGTCTACAGTTAGGGCAAGGGGCTTTTCCTACCAAGAGATAGGCTTGCAACTAATTCAGTCATCTCCCACTGGAGATACTTCGATGCTCATCTTCTACTTGGAGGAGAATAGGGGGTGCTCTCAGAAGTTGATATGTCTTGATATAAAAAAATCTAAAGTTACGAAAACATCTTTGAATGCCATATTCTGCAGATCTCTTGAGGTTTTTGAAGAGGCCCTATCTATCTCTTATATTAGGGTAAGCAGATGTTGCTTGTCTCTTGCCGGTTTATTTCTGATTAGCTTAGAAAGTAACTATAATAGGCTGTCATAGTACCTAACTGAATGATCGGATTGCATAACCATTAGTTTGCATTTCTTAATTATCCTAAACAGTTTATGACAATTAGTAGTAAAAGGCCGAAACATCACATTTCATTTTGTTTCTTGACCTCTTAACCCTTTCATCCCATTTCTCTGGGGTGGGGTGTCCTTATATAACAGTCCCTCATCTCAATTGAGAGGTTGTATGAGGGCCAAGAGCCTCTTCATTCATTGGGGATATACGAAGAAGTACAATCAGTGAAAAGTGTCTCGTTGCCTGGGAGAGAGAACTACTAAACAAACAAACCAATAAGCATACAATAGATAAAACAGACTAAAAAATAGAAAAAAATATAACTAATATATAAAAAAATAAATAAAGAATAAAAATTAAAAATAAGAAGTCCATGTCCAAGTTCCCTTTGGTGTGTTAGTTTAGTATCGATACCTTCTACTATATAGCTAAAATCCTACTATAAGTGAATAGATGCCATATGTGTCCTTCTGAGTCTGAGTTAGTTCACTCAGGATGAGCTTTTCTAGTTCCATCCATTTGTCTGCAAATTGAATAATTTCATTGTTCCTGATAGCTGAATAATATTCCATTGTATAGATGTACCACAGTTTTTTGACCCGTTCTTCAGTTGAGGGACATCTGGGTTGTTTCCAGTTTCTAGCTATTACAAATAAGGCTACTATAAACATAGATAAGGAAACTTCCTTATGATTCCATGAAGAGGCATTTGGGTGTATACCCAAAAGTGGTATGGCTGGGTCCTGAGGCAGAGCTATTCCAAGTTTTTTTAAGATATTGCCAGACTGACCTCCATAGTGGTTGCACAAGCCTGCATTCCCACCAGCAATGGAGTAGGGTACCCCTTTCTCCACACCCTCGCCAGCATGTGCTGTCATTTGAGTTTTTGATCTTAGCCATTCTGACAAGTGTGAGATGGAATCTCAGAGTCATCTTGAGTTGCATTTCTCTGATGATTAAGGATGTTGAGCATTTCTTCAAGTGTCTCTCAGCCATTAGGGATTCCTCCTTTGTGAATTCTCTATTTAGCTCTGTCCCCCATTTTTTGATGGGATTATTTGGTTTCTTGGCATTTAATTTCTTGAGTTCTTTGTAGATTTTGGATATTAGCCCTCTGTCAGATGTGGGGTTGATGAAGATTTTCTCCCAGTCTGTAGGCTCCCGTTTTGTTCGAATGACAGTGACCTTTGCCTTACAGAAGCTTTTCAGTTTCATGAGGTCCCATTTATTGATTGTTGATCTCAAGTCCTGAGCTGTTGATGTTCTGTTCAGGAAGTTGTCGCTTGTGCCAATTAGTTCGAGGGTTTCTCCCACTTTTTATTCTAGTAGATTTAGTGTGACCGGCCTTATGTTAAGGACTTTGATCCACTTGGACTTAAGTTTTCAACAATGTGATAAGTTTGGGTCTAACTTCAATCTTTTACAAATGGACATCCAGTTGGACCAGCACCATTTGTTGAAGATGCTGTCCGTCTTCCATTGTGCCGTTTTGGCTTCTTTGTCAAAATTAGGTGGCCGTAAGTGTGTGGGTCTATTTCTGGATCTTCAATTCGATTCCATTTATCTACTGGTCTGTTTCTATACCAATACCATGGTGTTTTTACCACTATTGCTCTGTAGTACAACTTGAAATCTGGGATGGTAACACCTCCAGATTATTTTTTATTGTACAGGATTGATTTAGCTATTCTGGGCTTTTTGTTGTTCCATATGAAATTGAGGCTAGCTCTTTCCAAGTCTATAAAAAATTGTGTTGGTATTTTGATAGGAATTGCATTGAATCTATATATTGCTTTTGGTAGGATGGCCATTTTTATTATGTTGATCCTACCTATCCATGAGCATGGAAGATCTTTCCATCTTCTAAAGGCCTCTTCCATTTCTTTCTTCAAGGGCTTGAAGTTCTTGTTGTACAGGTCCTTTACTTGTTTGGTTAGAGTTACCCCCAGGTATTTTATGTTGTTTGTGGCTATTGTGAAAGGGGTTGTTTCCCTTATTTCTTTCTCAGCCCATTTGTTTGTTTTATGAAGAAGGGCTTCTGAGTTTTTTGAATTAATATTGTATCCAGCCACTTTGCTGAAGGTGTTTATCAGCTGTAAGAGTTCTCTGGTGGAATTTTTGGGGTTGCTTATGTATACTATCATATCATCTACAAATAGGGATAATTTGACTTCTTCATTTCCGATGTTTATCCCCTTGATGTCCTTTAGTTGTCTTATTTCTCTAGCAAGAACTTCAAGTACTATATTGAAGAGATATGGTAAAAGTGGACATCCTTGTCTTGTCCCTGAGTTCAGAGGAAATGCTTCAAGTTTCTCTCTACTTATTTTGATGTTGGTCACTGACCTGCTGTATATTGCCTTTATTATTTCTAGGTACGATCCTTGTATGTCCGTTCTCTCCAGAACTTTTAGCATGAAGGGTGTTGGATTTTGTCAAATGCTTTTTCTGCATCTAGTGAGATTATCATGTGGTTTTTTCCTTTCATCTTGTTTATATGGTGAATGACGTTGATAGACTTTCGTATGTTGAACCATCCCTGCGTCCCTGGGATGAAGCCTACTTGATCATGGTGTATGATACTTTTGATGAGTTCTTGAATTCGGTTGGCTAGTATTTTATTAAGTATTTTTGCATCTATGTTCATGAGGAAGATTGTTCTGAAGTTCTCTTTCTTTGTTGGGTCTTTGTGTGGCTTAGGAATCAGGGTGATTGTGGCCTCGTAGATTGAGTTTGGCAATGTTCTTTCAGATTCTATTTTGTGAAAGAGTTTGAAAAGTATTGGTGTTAGCTCCTCTTTGAAGGTCCGGTAGAATTCCGGGCTAAAGCCATCTGGCCCTGGGCTTTTTTTGGTTGGGAGATTTTTAATGACTGTGTCTATTTCCTTCGGGGTTATAAGGCTGTTTAATCTGTTTATCAGATCTTGATTTAGCTTTGGTAGGTGGAATCTATCAAGAAAATTGTCCATTTCACTTAAGTTTTCAAATTTGGTGGAGTTTAGATTTTTAAAGTAGGATCCAAATATTCTCTGGATTTCCTCAATGTCTGTTGTTATTTCTCCCTTTTCATTTCTGATTTTGTTGATTTGTGTTTTCTCCCTCTATCTTTTGGTTAATTTGGCTAAGGGTCTGTCTATTTTGTTGATTTTCTCGAAGAACCAACTCTTGGTTTCAATGATACTTTGTGTAGTTCTTCTTGTTTCTACGTTGTTGATTTCAGCCCTAAGTTTGATGATCTCCTGCCTTCTGCTCCTCTTGGGAGTGTTTGCTTCTTTTTTTTCCAATTCACCCAGTTTAGCTGTTAATTTGCTAATATGAGCTGTCACAATTTTCTTTTTGAAGGCACTTAGTGCTATGAACTGTCCTTGTAGCCCAGCTTTCATTGTGTCCCATAGGTTGGGTATGTTGTGTCTTCATTTTCATTGGATTTTAAGAAGTCTTTGATTTCCTTCTTTATTTCTTCCCTGACCCAGTGGTCCTCTAGTAAAGAGTTGTTCAATTTCCATGTGAGTGTAGACTTTCTGTTGATTCTTTTGCTATTGAAGTCCAGCTTTATTCCATGGTGGTCTGATAAGATACAAGGAGTTATTTCAATTTTCTTGTATCTATTGAGGCTATCTTTGTGTCCAACTATATGGTCGATTTTGGAGAAGGTTCCGTGAGGTGCTCAGAAGAAGGTGTATTCTTTGTGTTTGGGTGAAACGTTCTGTAGATATCCGTTAGGTCCATTTGGTTCATGATCTCTGTTAGACTCATTATTTCTCTGTTTGGCTTCTGTCTTGATGATCTGTCCATAGTTGTGAGTTGGGTGTTGAAGTATCCCGCTATTAAAGTGTTTTAATCGATGTGCGATTTAAGTTTTAGAAGCATTTCTTTTATAAATGTAGGTGCCTTTGTATTTGGGGCATAGATGTTCAATATTGAGATGACCTCTTGGTGGATGTTTCCTTTAATGAGTATGTAATGCCCTTCTCTGTCTTTTTTTATTAACTTCAATTGGAAGTCTATTTTGTTTGATATTAGGGTGGCTACTCCAGCTTGTTTCCTGGGTCCATTTGCTTGGAAAACCTTTTCCCAGCCCTTTACTCTAAGGTAGTGTTTATCTTCAATAGTGAGGTGTGTTTCTTGTATACAGCAAAAAGATGGGTCTTGTTTACCAATCGAGTCTGTAAGTCTGTGTCTTTTTTTTTTTTTTTTTTTTTTTTTT
>CAJQZJ010032819.1:525213-551235 GCA_907164525.1 Lophiomys imhausi
TCAAAGATCCGCCTGCCTCTGCCTCCCAAGTGCTGGGATTAAAGGCGTGCGCCACCACCGCCCGGCAAGTCTGTGTCTTTTTATTGGCGAGTTGAGTCCATTGATGTTGATGGATATTAGTGACCAGGGCTTGTTATTTTCCATTATTTTGGTATAGCTGCTTTTTTTTTCTTTTTGTTTAGTTGCTGTGGAGGTTTCTATTTCCTCTGTTTTCTTGGGTGTAGTTATCTTCTCTGTGTTGGAATTTTCCTTCTAGGATCTTCTGTAGGGCTGGGTTTGTGAGGAGATATTGTTTGAATTTGATTTTGTCATGGAATATCTTGTTTTCTCCTTCTATGTTGATAGAGAGTTTTGCTGGATATAGTAGTCTGCCTGGGCACCTATGTTCTCTCAGGGCTTGTGGGACATCTGTCCAGGCCCTTCTAGCTTTTAAAGTTTCTGAGGAGAAGTCAGGTGTGATTCTGATGGCTCTGCCATTGTATGTGACTTGGCCTTTTTCTCTTACAGCTTTTAATATCCTTTCTTTTTTTCTCTACATTTTGAGTTTCTATTATTATGTGGCGAGAGGAGTTTCTTTTCTCATCTAATCTGTTTGGTGTTCTGTAAGCCTCTTGGATTTTTACTGGCATCTCTTTCTTTAGGTTTTGGAAGTTTTCTTCTATGATTTGTTTAAGATATTTCCTGGACCATGGAGTCGGGAGTCTTCTCTTTCCTCTATGCCTATAATTCTTAGGTTCCGTCTTTTCATTGAGTACTTGATTTCTTGGATGTTGTGGGTGAGAGATTTTTTTAGCTTTCTCATTTTCTTTAGATGTTGTACTGATTTCTTCCATCGAATCTTCCATGCCTGATACCCTGTCTTCCATCTCTTGCATTCTATTTTTCATACTCACATCCGTAGTTCCTCTTCTCTTCTCTTGATTCTCCATTTCCTCTTTTAACTCTGACTGTGTTTTCTTTATTGTTTCCATTTCTATTTTCATGTCTTGAATGGTAGTGTTTGTTTTGTACATTTCGTTCTCCAGTTTGCTTGTTTTTGTCTGGAGATCTTTCATTGCTTTATCCTTTTCCTGTTCAAGCTGGGTCACCTTGGCTTGGAGCTCTTTAATGATGTTATCCATTGTTTTGACTTGTAAGATTGTGGCTTCTTTGAATTCCTTCATAGTTTTAAGTTCTTCTTGATGGGAGTTTATCATTTTCCATACTGTAGAATTGTCATCGTTTTCATGTGTTTCAGTTGTGGTGAGGTGGTTCGGGTTGGACGGAATAGGGTTGTTTTCTTTTGTTGGAGACATTTCGCTCTGCTTTTTTTTTTTTTTTGTCTGGGGCCTCTGGCCATGTGGAATTTGCTGTCTTCTGGACTTGGGTCCAAAGGGGGGCACTGTGGTGTAGGATTCGAGTTGCCTTACTCCACCCCTATAAGGTGAGTCATTCAGTCCCACCTCCCAGGTGGGGACCTAATTAATTCAGGTGCCAGAGCTGTTTACAAGTAAGCTGTGATTCCCAGCCGGAAGGGCCTGTACTAGTACATAAGACCGATATACGACCATTTCAAATATCTCGTAGTTTGCCTGGGGTTGGTTCCTGTAGCAGGTAAGTCTGCAGTTCAGCTGCAGTAGCCTTGCTGCTCCCGCGGCTTGGAAACTGGCCAGTGACATCACAGACTGCGATCTGTGGTCTGAAGGCACTTTGCAGGGGATCTCCTGCTCACTTCCAAGGGTTGCAACCTTTTGCTAGATAATTGGATCGTCTGTGTGAGACCTGGGAGTGCCCATCAGGGTGGGGATTATCTCTGCATGGTTTCTGAATCTGCCGGCTATGTATTAGGTTGGAACTTACCGGGGATTTCTCCTTTTGGGGGGATGGGTTATCCTGATTCCCGGGTCCAGAGGCTTCCTAGCGTGTCCGAGATTTGGAAGGGGCATCCTGCCCAGGCATCTTCCATGGTCCCTGTGTAGCTTGGTGAGATTTAAAATGGGTCGTGCCCTTTTTACAGTGTCCTGGAATGCTTTCTGCCTTGTGATTCTTGACCCTGAAATCAAAATACGTCCGCGCCGGCCGCCGCCATCTTGGATCCCCACACCCAGCACTTTCAAAATCTAAGTTTCTGTTGCATTTTAAAATGATTTTGTTTTGTACAGAGTGAAACACATAAGTCATTCTTGTTTATGAAGTTACTCAGTTTTCCTGCAACCATTTATTGAACACCCAGTTTATATTTCTGATACCTTTGAAAGTTATAGTTGTCTGCAGATGTGTGGGTTTATTTCTGGATTTTATATGCAATTCATTGGTTTCCAAGTCTGTTTTTGTGTCAACACCATGCTCTCTTTGATGTCATAGCTCTAGTACTGAGCTATCTCAAGCATCAATCATCCTGCTTAGGATTGCATTACTATTTGGGAATTTTGTGTTTTCATTGGAATTTTAACGTTTTTTTATACTTATGTGAAGAATGTCATTAAAATTCTATTTTGGATTGCATGAATCAGTAGGCATTTTCAGTAAAACACTGTTTTCACATTATTAATTCTGCTAACTCACGAACATGGAACATATTCTAGAATCTTCATTTTCTTTTTTTAGTAATTTTTCATTGTATAAGTTTTTAACCACTTTGATGAAGTTTAATCCTAGATAATTTAATTTTAAAATTATCATGAATGAGATTTTTTTCCTGATTCATTTTTGAAAGGTTGTTGTTGGTAGATAGAAAAGCTACTGATCTTTGTTCATTTTGTATCCTCCAACCTTTCTGAAACCATAAGCCCAACTTCTTTCTGTATAGGTTTCCTTGGTAATGATGTTAGTTATTAATGCAAAGGGGATTAAGTCTGAATGTGAAGAAAAAGTATGTGGGTTAGAGCTAAGAGAAGTAACAGAGAAAATATTTCTAGAGTATATTCACATAGAGGAAGGGCATATTGACAAAGGGATTGAGTTGAAATTGCAGCTGCCTGAAGAGTAGCGAGATAGCTAGTAGTTTAGACTACTGGCTACCATTGCAGATGTTCCATCCTACCACCCACATGGCTACAACCATCTGTAACTCCAGTCCCAGGGGATCAGATGCCCTCTTGTGGCTTCCCTGAGAATCAGGCACATGCATGGTATGCAGACTTACATGTAAACTGAACACTCATACTCATTACATAGGTAAACAAGTAATTTTTTTAAAAGAAAGAAAATATGGCTGTCTGCTTTTCCAGATTCTGCAGCTGGATAGTTTAAGCAATGAGTGATGATTTTTCTGGGAGACCACAGAAGAACTTTGGGAGAGTTCTGTACTAGCTTTGGAGCTATCTTAGCAGAGAGGCAGCCCATTTACATTGCATTATAGACTAGATCACATAATGACGGAGGTGTTGGATATAAAGGATGGAACTTGTACCTTTGGGTCACAGAGAAAACTTCTACCTTTTAGCTAGTGACCCAATCCATTCATCTATTCTAAATTATCTTCTTTGGTGGCAGAATGAAGTTTAGATCTTTTTTTAAAATTCATTAAGTATTTTCTTATGAATTTTGGAGAAATTTGCATTTATTAGCTGGAAGTTACATGTTGTGAGCAATACAACATGGTTAGTTTTCAGAATTTGAATGCTTTCAATTAGTGCTGTAGGTAGAACCAAGGGTCTTGTGCATATATTCTATCACTGAACCATACCCATGTTCTCACTTGTAAGAATGTTTTTAAACAGGGTGTTTGTCCTTCAATTTCCATGGCTTCACCATTTTAGTTTGTTAGCCTGGTCACTTTCACTAGTTTTCCTTCCATGACTAACAGCTAGAGAAAATTTACATCACAACTTTAAAGAGCAACAGCAAGCATAATATGTCCATTTGTGTGTATCACCCTAGACATATATAAAAATGCTAATATTTCTAGCTATGTAATAAGTTATGGAAACAAGCTCAGGGATGGCATTTTGAAATTCAATCAAAAACATCACAATATGGATGCCAGGGCTTCTGGTGAGGTTTTATATGGGCAGTGACATTGTCAGTGAGAATCTCTGCTGGTCCCTTGAAGTGTTACAGTGCAGTCACTCAGGAACAAGTCTTCGTTGCATGTCCTCTGACACAGCTCTTAAAATACTCTATAATGCCCTGGAGTGAATGCAAGGAGCCCAGGTTCAGAGAGCAAAAGTAACACTGAACACTGTCCATGTTAGAGTCAAAATCATCTGAAAGAGGAGATAGGTCTCAGTGCTGAATGCAAGCCTCTCCTTGTGTAAAATTACTGCTAGTCACCATTCCTGGTGGTTGAGGTAAGATGGGTCAATCATGAAGGAAGATGAAATCAGAACTGTGCAAAAACAATTTTCTCCTGTTTTGAGAGCTTACTGACTGGATTCCTTTGGGTTTTCACAAAAGAGGTGGAATTGGGACAAAACTGTAGGACAATAGAAGCAGGATGATCATTATTTGCATGCTACTTTCAAGATGACCAAAGCTGAGGGACAATATAGTGGAGTCTGCTATTTTAGCTTGTTCCAAACAAGGGTAAATGAACATAAAATAAGGTTTCTTTTTCCCTAAAGTGAAGAATAATTAAAATATCAATTTTATACAAAAGTTACTATATGCCATGTACATTTTATTATAAAACATGCCTGTTTCATTGAACACTTGCAGTCTTTGCATGTGGCCAGCATTGTTATGACATTGGTATAAAAGGAGTCTTCAGAAGCCCTGGGAAGCCATGTGCTTCCCAGAAGCACAACCGATGCAGTTGTGCACTGCAGGTGATCTGTGCCAATCACTTCAGTCATAAAACTCTGGTTGATCAGCTGTGTTACTCATCTGAGCTACTGAGATCCAAGCATGGCTGGCTGCCACACTCACCATTGCTGCTCCATCCACACATGGACAATCTCCCATGGACAATGGACAACATGGCAGCAAGCTTATTCCAGTTAACACCCTCCTCTGTTCCTGAAGTTCTGATCTTTAAGTCACCCTCTTTGATCATACCCAACTTGAATTCATTAAGGCCCACTTTTGCTCCCTACTCAATACTACTCCCTGATGGACTCTGGAATGATTCATGTTTAACCAAACAGTGATGTTTATCAAGGGGAAGGAATCCATTTTTCATATATCTCAGAGTTACATAATATGACTGAACTTTCCACCTTCATCTCATCTTTCTCTAATTACTCAACACCCATTCAAGATCCCCTGAGGCTTCTGCTGCCCAAATAGCCACATAGCAAGTCAACACAGCATAGGTGGAAAAGGCAAATTACTTTTGCCAGAAATGTGAGCATTGAGAGCCCTACTGAGTCATTTTGAAGATGGAGAAAGCTTCCCTGATAACACTGTCCTGCTCAACTCCCTTAGAGCCCCATTCTCCTGCTGGCTGGGACTTTATCACAAATGCTTTCATTCCCATCTGCTAATGGCCAGTCCTCACTCTATTTTGCTTAGGTTCCAGGCAAGGGTTGCCACTCTTCTGTACCAAGTTGGGAGTGCATACATCTCTTAATTTTTCCTTTGTTTTCCTAATGGAGAATTTTATAAACAAGGGTTGTAAGGAACCCCACCAGTTCATGAATCTCTACAGCAGCTCCTTTCACAGTGCTTGTCCTGTACTAAGGTATATAAGAGTTCCTGTGTGTTATTCTCTTCCCACGTCCAGTCCTCCTATTTTCATTCAAGTCATAGAATACTGGCCGAGGTGAGGTCACTGATACCTCTATTTCTCATTTGTATGTATTGCTTGTTGATCTAGTATGATCCCGCTACAGCACCTGACACCATCTCCTTTCTGGGTTTCCTCACATTATCCTACTTGCTTGGTCTGCTCTTGTTCTAAACCTCCTAGGATATCCTTCTTTTCCAGTCCCTCTGTTTTCTCAGTCTCACCCAATATGCATGCCAAAGCTTAGTAGCTCATTCTTCTAATTATCCCCAAGGCTGAAAGGAGAAATGTAAGACAGCAGGATGCTGGAGTCAGGTAGAAGCTACTCCATTCCAGTTCTGTCCAGACACAGGACAACTTTATAGAATTAGATTCTGAATTCATAAACTGGAGAAATATTACTAATATACAACCAATAAAGTACCTGAATGCCCTCAGCAAAAGATTCTGGGGTATAGATCAGTGTTAGAACACTTGCTCTGTATTCATGAGACTCTGAGTTTGAATCCCAATGCATGCACAGGCAGGCACAATTTCCCCCCCAAAACACTGCTAGTCAGTCTATTCTACCCTGAATTCATAATCTTCTCAAAGGAAAACAGGCTAACACACTTCATTCTGACTTCCATTTTTAACTCTGGGCATTGGAAGATTTGACCATTTCCTTTTTTGTTGTTGTTGTTGTTGATAGAATTAAAAATATTTCTATGAGTATTTCATACATGCCTACAGTTGTATACAGTATATTTTATTCATACTCACCCCTCTCCTTTCCAAGTCCTCTTAGGTATCCTCTATTCCATTTCCTTCCCAACTTCATGTCTTCTTTTATTTTGTGTTGTTTTCTTTTCCACTGACTCCAATTTCTGCTACGTATAGGCATGAATATGGGGCCATCTACTAGAATATGGTTGACCTAAAGAAAACTGACTCTCCCTTGCTTAGTAGCCATCAGCTGTCAATTGTTATTCAGTTAGGGATGGGTACTCAGGAGCTCTTAATTCATGCTAGATTATTGATTGGCCTAATTTTGTGCAGGTTTTGTGTTGCAGCCACATCTGCCAAGAGTTCATGAATGCTGCAGTTCTGCTACATCCAGAAGATACGGTTTTGTCTAGTCTTTCCCAGCTTCTGGCTCGAAAAATCTTTTCTGTCACCTCATCAACAATGTACTCAGAGTCTTGAGTGGATGTTTGTAATGTAAATGGTCCACTTATGGCTGAACACTCTATAGATGCTTACTTTCCACACTTCGACCAGTTGCGAATCTCTGTGCACTGCACAAAGACACTTCTCTGATGAGAACTTAGAGGTACACTAATTTGTGGGTATTCTATCAGCTTTAAAGAATAGCGATACATATTTAGGAGGGAGATTGATACTATGTCTATTAGCAAAATATAGTAGTAGGTTCACCCTTATGAGATTCCCAGTCACAGACTCTCAGTCAATTTTACAGTATTAGGCATGTGTTTCCCATGTAGATCACGTTTTAAATCCACATTTTTAAAAAAGTAGTAGGTTACACTTATAACATTCCTGCCAATGTTACATAGCCTGGATGTATCTTTCTAGGCCAGTGATTATTATAGCTCACAGGATTAACATAGTGATAAGAACTGTGGGAACTTGTAGGTGGCCTGTGTTTTTGATTTGGGAACGAATAGCTTCTAGTAGTAGCACTATCTCCCATGTAGGGTAGGCCAAGAAAGACAAACATTTCATGTCCTTACATGTTCTCTCTCTTATAGTGTCATGGAAGCCCACTTTTTCATTTTATACACACACACACACACACACACACACACACACACACACACACACCAGCACGCACACATGTATACGCACAGTCATACCCACATGCACACGCATATGCACATGCGCATGCGCGTGCACACACACACACACACACACACACACACACACACACACACACATATTTAAGTGGAGTTACCATTTCCTACTTACATGATTCAAAATGGTTACTCTTTATGTAATTTCCAGAATTGTTTTTCTCTGTGTTAAAAATGGGGAATCTGGGACCCAGTAATTATTCCTAGCCTAAAAGCAAAATAAGGCCTGCATCTATTTATGAACAAACCATGATTAGCCTTTCCAGAAGTAGAAGACTACTCAGCCTACCTCATTCCTTTTATCCATCCAAATCTGACCCAAACTGATTCATCTCTCTTCCAACATCCTGAAGAAAGTCTACTGGTCCCTCCTGGTTTTCTGTGACTCATGCTTTACCCCTTCCTTCAAACCCATGTCCTTCCTTTCCTGTGTTCCTGGTCTATATCTTCCTCAGGACCCTTGATCTTGTTCTTTCCTTACTTCATCCCTCTTGCCTTTCCAGCCTCTCCTCATCATTAAGTAATCAATTTATTGACACTTCTCTATAGATTCCTTTCCCCAGAGATGTTTCAACAGCAGCTCTGCCTCTGACCTGTATGCTAACATAATAGCTTTTTTTGTAGCATGCCTCTTTATTGAAAATGATTTTGTTCTAGTTTTTAAGATGTCTTTATTATCCTTTGTATTAGTAGTCATTGCAATGACAAGTACCTAAAACAAATAATTTACAATCTTGCTATACATTTTCAGAGACAAGTTCATGAACAGCTAGTTCCATGCCTTTCAGGCCAGTGACAAGGCACAAACATCATGGCAGAAGTGGAGAGAACTGTATACCTCATGGTGGTCAGAATCAGAGACTGGAACAGGAAGGGACTCAGGACAAAATATGTATCTTTCAATGACTCCTATACCCAGTGACTTGATTTCATCACCCAGGCCCAACCTCATAGTTCTTATCATCTCCCAACAATACCATCAAAGTGTGACTCCATCAAAGGGTGAATCCATTGGTTAGATCAGGCCCTATGATTTGTGATACATTCACCTCTTAGGATCATCACCATCTAGAAACAAACTTTCAATGCCTGATCCTTTTGGGGACACTTCATACTCAAACCACAGCACCACTGGTGGTATCAAAGTCTGGAGACAAAATCTATCTTATCCTACTCCTTGAAATCCTGCAGTAGCTATCTGCTACATAAGTGCTTATTACTGGGAGAGTCGATTTGAATTCCATAGCTTGCCCTCTCTTCTCCTAGCTCTTAGGTGCTGAGTGTTCTAAAGGGAGCCATAGCAGAACAGACATTCATTCCCTTTAGAGACTCTGCACAAGTTTTTTTTTCACTTTATCCAAGTTCAATATTGGAATGTCATCAGTGAATACTTTTCCCAGCAATCCTGTCCACAGTGAACAGCTGTGGTGGCCTTTTTACTAGTATGACTTGGTGGTCTTACTGTAGGTGACCTGTCCTTCTGAGTGGCTGGTAATGGCAATGTGGACACTGTAGAAATTTCTTTTGGCATCTTGTCTCACTTCATGCAAGCACGTGACTCTTCTGGTCCTTGAGAAAGGAGGGTTTGAAGCCAGATGTGAAGACATCTAGCTCTCTACCTCAGGAGACCTCCTTGATTATAACAGACAGCCAGATACAGTGAGAAAAACTTCACTTACAGTCAAGTACTGAGGACTCAGTCTGCACTGCGTGGAATTATACAAAGATGACCATGTTTCAGCATTCTGGGTGTACAGTTCCTCTCCACTGCATATTGCAAACATAAGATGTTGGAGTCAGAATCTACTTTACTCTTTCCTGAGTTCCCCCTGAAGCTTCAGCTGGAAGCCATCACAGATGAAATGGAATGTGTGTCCAAGTCATGGCCATTTCTGTCTTGAACTCTTTCAGAGTAACTGATGTGCCAGAGGCATGCTAGAATGAGGAATGTGAACTAAATTCCAATATCACCTTAATAGAACCTTCTCTCTTCTCTGTTGTGGGACATCATTGTTCTACAACACAAGTCTGTGGGTTTTAGGGTGGAATCCAGGGCATCACTGTCTAGAGAGCAGGATCTTTCTCCTGATGCATCCTGTGCTGCAGTGATGTGGCTTATCTTCTCCATTGGTTCTCAATTGGTTTGTATTCCAGTTAGGTTCTTGATAGGGTGAGATCTTGAATATTGTTTTCCTTCTATGAAGAAGAAATGTGTTTGACTTCTGGAAAAATCTCCAGCTGAGAAAAACTAAGCACAGTAGCTATCAGCAGAGTTGTTTACAGTTAAGTCAGGGTCTTCCTTCACTGTTAGTCAAAGGATACTGAAAGAATCATCTCTCTGAGCCAGAGAGGCATCATAGCTGTGTTTTGTGTTCCAGGCTTAGGGTGAAAGATTTGAAAGCAATTGAATAACACTTAGCACATTGCAGCCATCACAGTTAAAAATAAATACTTGTTCTAGAGATGAGTCAATGAACTAATCCATTAGTGACTGTATAAATGGATAAACAGGTTGATACATATCAAAGCACATGCATATTATTTACTGGCTTTGCACTCAGATGAGTTCAGATGTTTTGCCTCGGGAAGATCAGTAATGATGCAGTTTATACGAAATCTTTTTAACTTCTTTTTCCTTCTGTCTATGTATTTTAGGTATTGACAGAATTTTCTTTGATGTATAATTCTTTTATTTTTAAACAAAAGACTCCATTTGTTCTCAGTATATATACCTTTAGCACTGGAAGTCCTAGCTGGGGACCTCAGGTGAATTTTTATGTTGTTTGTGATGTTTTGATGTAGTCAGTGTGGTAAAATATTAATTTTAACTTTGAGGTTGGGTCATCTGGACTCAAATGTCATCCTGCTCCTCCTTAGTTATGTGTCTTTGAGGAAATTATTATTCTCTATGACCTTTAGTCTCTTTTAGAGGAAACAAATGATAATGGTAACTTATCTTAGATATAATGAGAATCAAAAAAGATAATTCATGCAAAGCATGGAGTGGAGCATTGGTCAGATCCAGCAAGTATTGTTTGTCTACATCATTACAGTGACTAGGATGCAAGAATACAGTATATGTGATTAGAGTTCACTAACTAAATAGTTAAATTTGAAGTGTATTTGCATGTATTTGATAATTTATGTATTTATGGTTAAAGATAAACATCCTGGGAATTACAAGATTCCTTTTTTTTTTTTTTTTGTCTATTTGACAGAAGCTAAAGTCATCTAGTCATCTTGGAAGAGGGAACTTCAATTGAGAAAATGCTTCCACCAGATTGGACTGTTGACAATTCTGTGGGGCATTGTCTTGATCCATGATTGCTGTAGGAGGGCTCAGCTTGCTGTGCTGTGGCTGGCGCCACCCCTTGGCAGGTGGTCCTGGGTTGTATGAAAAATAAAGCTAAGCAAGCCATGAGAACAGGGTAGTAAGCAGCATTCCTCTGTGATCTCTGCTTCAGTTCCTGCCTCCAGGTTTCTGTCTTTACTCCCTGCCCTCCATGTTTGGTATACTGTGACAAGGAAGTAAAGGCCAAGTAAACCCTTTCTTCCCCAAGTTGCTTTTGGTCACAGTCTTTATCACAGCACTAGATAGCAAACTAAAACCCTTTGTCAAACCAAAAGAATAAAAAAAGAAAACCAACCAACCAACCAATCAAACAAACAAACAAAACAATAACTAACACTCAAGATGGTAGATCAAAACATTCATTGCCTTTGTTTTCTAATCACTCATCCAATTTACATCACTCCCTGATAATAATGGGATTAATTTTTAAACAAAGGCAGAATCAGAGGAGAAACAAAACACCAGATAAGAGAAACAAAATGCTAGAACCTGGCAGAAGAACTCTGAGTGTAGTAGCAAAACAAAATGATGTATACACAGGTGAGAGTATTAGCATAGTTATGAGTTATCCAACCACAAAGTCAAAAATAAATGAAAGGTAGTAAATAGGAGGGAAAATAAGACATACGTGGAAGAAATGATTCTAAAAGTACACGAGAGAGAGAGAGAGAGAGAGAGAGAGAGAGAGAGATGAAGATTCTGGGCTATAAGTATTTTGTTATTGCTGTTGTTTTGAGACACCAAGTACCTTAGCTGGCACAGTGCAGTGGTAGCCCACAGCAAGGACAGTGTGGCATTCAATTGGTCACTTCATGGCAGCAAAGAAACATGAAGGGACTGGGCTCTCAGTATTTGTGTGTGACTTGAAAAGTCATCCCTCTAGTTTTGTTTTGTTTTTTTTCATTATAGTTCAAAGATCTCAAGATATTTATATTTTTTATTTTATTTTTTCACCATTGATATTTTATTTATTTTTTATTAATGAGATTAAGGCCATTATATCTGACCAGGTTCTTAGAACACAAGAAACAAAACTCAGTGAAGTCTGTTCAAGGAATATTAAATAGCCCATACAACTGTACAGAAGTATGTACACATACATACACATAAATTACAAATAAATGTCTTTTTTAAGTAGCAAATTTCATTTATAGGGAGGAATTCTGTTACACAATCTGGGAATAATATAAATAAAAGTTGATGTTATAATTCGGACTTAAATACCCCCTAGAAATGTTCTTATTTTAAGTAAAAGCTTGGCTCCCAACTTGAGGTGTCATGGGGGTTGGGTTAACTGGATCTCATGAGTGCTAGAGTTAACAACAGATTTAATCTTTCTATGAGTTCATTTCTAGGATGAACTAGTGATTGTCCTTTTTCTGCCTCCTTCAGAAAATCCTACCAGCATGCACCAACACAACTAGATATATTATTTCATTTCTAAATGGGCTGTTAGAATCCAAAGCATGATTAGAGTGTTCCTTTGAAACATAGATCTTGTCTTCAGTCCAATTCCTCGTGGCTTTTTTGGTCTCTCCTCTTCTTTCCCTCTCTTCTCTGATCTCTCCATTTAATTTCTTTTTTTAATTGATTTATTTATTGCTTCAGGTTACATCTCCATCATAGTGTCCTCTTTCCACCCTTCCCAGTCCCACCTTCCCACCCTCTACCCCCTAACCCTTCCATCCCACTTTTCTGGAGTAGAGTGTCCCTACATAACAGTCACCCGCCCCAGTACAGCAGTCATATGAGGGCCAAGAGCCTCTTCATACACTGGGGGCCTAAAAGGCAGTAACACCAGGGAAAAGTGTTTCATTGACAGGGAGAGAAAACAAAAAACAAGCAAACAAAAAGTCTATGTCCATGTTCCCTTTGGTGCATTGGTTGTAGTATAGATATCCTGTATTATATAGCTAAAATCCGACTATAAGTGAATAGATGCCGTGTGCATTCTTCTGAGTCTGGGTTAGGTCACTCAGAAAGAGCTTCTCAAGTTCCATCCATTTGGCTGCAAGTTGCACAATTTCTTGTTTATGATAGCTGAGTAATATTCCATTGTGTAGATGTACCACGTTTTTTTAATCCATTCTTTGGTTGAGGGACATCTGGATTGTTTCCAGTTTTATGTATTACAAATAAGGCTGCTATGAACATAGATGAGGAAACTTCCTTGTGATTCGGTGAGTAGTCATTTGAATGTATACCCAGAAGTGGTATGACTGGGTCCGGAGGCAGAGCTATTCCAAGTTTTCTAAGATATCGCCAGACTGACCTCCATAGTGGTTGCACAAGCATGCACTCTCACCAGCAATGGAGGAGGGTTCCCTTTTCTCCATGCCCTTGTCAGCATGTGCTGATATTTGAGCATTTTATCTTAGCCATCCTGACAGGTGTGAGATGGAATCTCAGAGTCGTCTTCAGTTGCATTTTCTGATGGTTAAGGATGCTGAGCATTTCTTCAAGTGTCTTCTCAGCCTTTAGGAATTCCTCCTTTGTGAATTCTCTGTATAGCTGTTTTTCCCATTTTTTAATTGGATTATTTGGTTTCTTGGCATTTAATTTCTTGAGTTCTTTGTAAATTTTGGATATTAGCCCTCTGTCAGATGTGGGTTTGGTGAAGATTTTTTTTTCCCAATCTTTAAGCTGCCAGTCTGTAGGCTGCCATTTTGTTCGAATGACAGTGTCTTTTGCCTTACAGAAGCTTTTCAGTTTCATGAGGTCCCATTTATTGATTGTTGGTCTCTTGGGTCCTGAGCTGTTGGTGTTCTGTTCAGGAAGTTGTCACCTGTGCCAATGATTTGAGGGGTTTTCCCACTTTCTCTTCTAGTAGATTTAGTGTGTCCGGCCTTATGTTAGGTTTTTGAATCCCTTGGACTTAAATTTTGTACAAGGTGATAAGTATGGATCTAATGTCATTCTTTAACAAGTGGATATCCAGTTGGACCAGAACCATTTGTTGAAGATGCTGTCCTTTTTCCATTGTATGGTTTTGACTTCTTTGTCAAAAATTAAGTGACCAGAGGTGTGTGGTTAATTTCTGGGTCTTCAATTCGATTCCATTGATCCACTTGTCTGTTTCTATACCAGTACCATGCTGTTTTTATTACTATTGCTCTGTAGTACAGCTTGAAATCTGGGATGGTGATACCCCCAGAAGGTTTTTTTTTTTTTATTATGCAGGATTGATTTAGCTATTCTGTTTTTTTGTTTTTTTGTTTTTTTGGTTTTTTTTTTCGCTCCATATGAAATTAAGAATAGCTTTTTCCAGGTCTAAAAAGAATTGTGTTGTTATTTTGATAGGAATTGCATTGAATCTGTATATTGCCTTTGGTAGGATGGACATTTTTATTATGTTGATCCTACCTATCCATGAGCATGGGAGATATTTCCATCTTCTGATGGCCTCTTCAATTTCTTTCTTCAAGGATTAAAGTTCTTATTCTACAGGTTTTTCACTTGCTTGGTTATAGTTACCCCCAAGTATTTTATATTGTTTGTGGCTATTGTGAAAGGTGTTATTTTCATGATTACTTTGTCAGCCCATTTATTTGTTGTATAAAGGAGGGTTTCTGATTTTTTTCAATTAATTTTGTATCTAGTCACCTTGCTGAAGGTGTTTATCAGCTGTAAGAGTTCTCTGGTGGAATTTTTGGGTTGCTTCGGTATACTATCATATTGTCTGCAAATAGGGATAATTTGAATTCTTTGTTTCCAATTTGTATCCCCTTGATCTCTTTTAGTTGTCTTATTGCTATAACAAGAACTTCAAGTACTATATTAAAGAGATGTAGCAAAGGTGGACATCCTTGTCTTGTTCCTGAGTTTAGAGGAAATGCTTCCAGTTTCTCTCCATTTAATTTGATGTTGGCTACTTGTATATTGATTTTATTATTTGTAGGTATGGTCTATTGTATGCCCATTCTCTCCAGAACTTCTAGCATGAAGGGGTGTTGGAATTTGTTAAATGCTTTTTCTGCATCTAGCGAGATTATCATGTGTTTTTTTTTCTTTCATCTTGTTTATATGGTGAATTAAATTGACGGATTTTCATATATTGAACCATCCCTGCATTTCTGGGATGAAGCCTACTTGATCATGGTGTATGATATTTTTGATGTGCTCCTGGATTTGGTTTGCTAGTATTTTATTAATTATTTTAGCATCTATGTTCATGAGAGAGATTGGTCTGAAGTTCTCTTTCTTTGTTGGGTCTTTGTGTAGTTTAGGAAGCAGGGTGATTGTGACCTCATAGAATGAGTTTGGCAGTGTTCTTTCTGATTCTATTTGGTGAAAGAGTTTGAAGAGTATTGGTATTAGCTCTTCTTTGAAGGTCTGGTAGAATTCTGTGCTGAAACCATCTGGCCCTGGGCTTTTTTTGGTTGGGAGATTTTTAATGACTGTTTCTATTTCCCTAGGAGTTATAGGGTTGTTTAATCTGTTAAGCTGATCATGATTTAGCTTCAGTAGGTGGAATCTATCAAGAAAATTGTCCATTTCACTTAAGTTTTCAAATTTGGTGGAGTATAGATTTTTAAAGTAGGACCTAAATATTCTCTGGATTTCCTCAAAGTCTGTTGTTATTTCTCCTTTTTCATTTCTGATTATGTTGATTTGCGTTTTTTCCCTCTATCTTTTAGTTAATTTGGCTAAGGGTCTGTCTATTTTGTTGATTTTCTCAAAGAACCAACTCTTGGTTTCATTGATTCTTTGTAGCATTCTTTTTGTTTCTAAGTTGTTGATTTCAGCCCTAAGTTTGATGATTTCCTGCCTTCTGCTCCTCTTGGGAGTGTTTCCTTCTTTTTTTTTTTTTTTCCAATTTACCCAGTTTAGCTGTTAATTTGTTAACATGAGCTGTCACAATTTTCTTTTTGAAGGCACATAGTGCTATGAACTTTCCTCGTAGCACAGCTTTCATTGTGTCCCATAGGTTTGGGTATGTTGTGCCTTCATTTTCATTGGATATTAAGAAGTCTTTGATTTCCTTCTTTATTTCTTTCCAGACCTAGTAGTCATCCAGTAAAGAGTTGTTCAATTTCCATTTGTGTGTAGGCTTTCTGTTGATAGTGTTGCTGTTGAAGTCCAGCTTTATTCCATGGTCGTCTGATAAGATACAGGGGTTAGTTCAATTTTCTTGTATTTGTTGAGGCTATCCTTGTGTCAGTCTATATTGTCGATTTTGGAGAAGATTCCATGTGGTCCTGAGAAGAAGGTGTATTCTTTTGTGTTTGGGTGAAATGTTCTGTAGATATCTGTTAGGTCCATTTGGTTCATGATCTCTGTTAGACTCATTTCTCTGTTTGGCTTCTGTCTTGATGATCTATCCAATGTTGTGAGCAGGGTGTTTAAGTCTCCCACTACTAATGGGTGGAGATCGATGTGCGATTTAAGTTTTAGAAGAGTTTCTTTTACAAATGCAGGTGCCTTTGTATTTGAGGCATAGATGTTCAATATTGAGATGTCCTCTTGATGAATATTTCCTTTAATGAGAATGTAATGCCCTTCTCTGTCTTTTTTATTAACTTCAGTTGGAAGTCTATTTTGTTTGATATTAGGATGGCTATTCCAGCTTGCTTCCTGGGTCCATTTGCTTGAAAAACCTTTTCCCAGCCCTTTACTCTGAGGTAGGGTCTATCTTTGTTAGTGAGATGTGTTTCTTGTATGCAGCAAAATAATGGGAAATAACAACCTATGGTCACTAATATCCATCAACATCAATGGATTCAACTCCCCAATAAAATGACACAGGCTAACAGATTGGATCCGTAAAAAAGACCCATCATTTTGCTGTAGGTGGTGGTACTGTGTTTCTTTTGGTTTATTTGCCATGAAGTTTTCTATTTCCTGTGTTTTCTTGGTTGTAGTTATCTTCTCTGGGCTGGAGTTTTCCTTCTAAGATCTTCTGTAGGGCTGGATTTGTGGGTAGATATTGTTTAAATGATTTTGTCATGGAATAGCTTGTTTTCTCTATCTATGTTGATAGAGAGTTTTGCTGGGTATACTAGTCTGGCTGGGCACCTATGATCTCTCAGAGCTTATAGTATATCTTTCCAGACCCTTCTAGCTTTTAGAGTTTATGAGGAAAAGTCATGTATAATTCTGATGGGTCTGCCATTATACATTACTTGACCTTTTTCTCTTATAGCTTTTAATATTCTTTCTTTGTTCTGTACATTTGGAGTTTCAATTATTATGTGGCAAGAGGAGTTTCTTTCCTGATTTCTTGGATGTTATGGGTGAGAACTTTTTTAGCTTTCTCATTTTCTTTGGGTGTTGTACTGATTTCTTCCATTGAATCTTTCATGCCTGAGATCCTGTCTTCCATCTTTTGTATCCTATTTTTATACTCATGTCTGTAGTTCCTGTTCTCTTCTCTTGATTCTCCATTTCCACTCTTAACTCTGACTGTGTTTTCTTTATTGTATTTATTTATTATTTCTTTATTTTTCTTTATTTCCATTTCCATTTTCATGTTTTAAAAGGTTTTATTCATTTTGTACATTTCCTGCTCCAATTTGCTTGTCTTTTGCCTGGAAATCTTTCATATATTTTAAATCTTTCATTGTCTTGTCTCTTTCCTGTTCAAGTTGAGCCACTTTGGCTTGGAGCTCTCTAATGGTATTATCAGATGCTTTCACTTATAAAATTGTGGACTCTTTGAATTCCTTCATAGATTTAAATCCTTCCTGAAAGGACTCAATCACTTTCCATAATGTAGAATTGTCATCGTTTTCATGTGTTTCAGCTGTGGTGAAGTGGTCAGGCCTTGTTGTACTATCATAGTTGCATTTTGGGGTCATATTTCCCTGACTTCTATTGGTTTTGTTTTTTTGCTGTTCTTTTGCCATTTGGATATTCTTAGCTGTTTGTTCCTGTTGCCTTCTGGGCTTGGTGCTAAAGGGGGCACTTTGGTGTAGCCGTCGTATTGCTTGGTGATCTGTAGCTTTCCACTGACTAGATGGGGCCTTGTGTGGAGGTTCTCAGTGTGTCTCCCAGAGCTCACCCCTTCCTGTTTTGTCCCCATTGAGGACTCAGGTGAGGGTTTGTGATGTGATGTGTTCCTGTAGGTTCCTGGGATCCAACTGGTCTTTTTAGAGATGACAGTGCAGGTTGGTAGGCCGCAGACTGTTGGGTGGGTTTGTAGCTCCCCTGAAGTTTATGTGTCGGACTGTGTTTGTGGTCCTCCCCAGCTGCTCTCAGGTGGTTCTCAGGGTCAATGTGCATCTAATAGACAGAAGCACTGTGAGCTGGTGTAGGGTACTCCCAAGCAATGAGGAATGGTCTGGAATTCTTTCACTGCTCATAAGTCAGAGCTCTCTATGTTATG
Organism: Lophiomys imhausi; assembly: GCA_907164525.1. Classification (NCBI taxonomy): domain Eukaryota; kingdom Metazoa; phylum Chordata; class Mammalia; order Rodentia; family Muridae; genus Lophiomys; species Lophiomys imhausi. The sequence continues at coordinate 543,390 of CAJQZJ010032819.1, forward strand.
CACTGAGTATTCAGCCTGCAGTTGCTCTGCTGGTATGGTCCTGTGTGTCCAGGCACAGATTCTGTGGAATCTTGAGGTCCCAAGTTTGGGGGTTGAGACCACCTGGTGGAGTCTTGAAAGGACTGACTGAACACCCTTAAGGCTAGTCAATAAGCAGTGTCCCCCAGGCCAAAACCTCACTGTTCTTGGGGTGGAACTATATATGCTTAAGCTCTGGTTTCCCACCAGAAGGGGCAGCACTAGCAAAAGAGTCTGATATTAATCCCCCAATGTGCCCAGGGCTTGGACCCTGTGGAGAGCAAATCTGACTTCCAACCTGGCTGCCCAACTTTCTGCTACTGTCACTGCTCCACCTATGACCTTTGGAGCTGACTTTCGATACTGGCAGTTTGGGCAACTGTCTTCCAAGTTCCAGTTCACTGCAATGGAGCTGCAGTGTAACCTGCTGTCAGAAGTGTATCCCACTGCTCAATCCAGCTGCACAGTTCTTCCCAGTGACCTTAAATCCAATAGAGGGACCTGTATATATGTCCAACCCTCCTCTGGGGAAGCACCAATGTGCTCACGCTTTCCAAAATGCAGCAGACCACCAGCTGCTGTGCCATCTGCCACTGTGGCTTCGCTAAGAGGGTATCCCACTCCCACAGGTCCAGAACCCTTCGCTAAATAGCCAGGATGCCTGCATGGGATCTGGGAGCCCAGGGGGCTGGTGAGTAACCCTGTCTGGGATTTGGATCTGCCCGCTGGGTATTTGAGTGGCTCTTACCCTCTCCCTCCCCTGATGACGATTCCTGATTCCCAGATTCAGAGACTTCCAGAGACCTACTCAGGGACTTTTAATGTTCCCTGGGTAGCTGGGTGAAACCCAGCAGGTTCAAGTCACTCAGATTGTTGCTCATTGTCTTATAACTCTGTGACTTTATGGCTGTTTTCCCCACATTCAAAATGCGTCAGCACAGGCCACCACCGTCTTGGATCCCCTGATATTTACATTTTTAAATCACTACATTTTCAATGGTTAAAAATGTCATATCAGCTGAGTGTGGTGGTACAAGCTCGCAATCCCAGCACTTGAGGGGCAAAGAAAGGAGGATTGTTATAAGTTTGAACAAGTTTGGGTTGACATAGTGAGACACTGTCTCAAAAAGTAAATAGAGCAATAAAGACAGATTAAACCCCTGCATTTTTACTGTGCATAACCATGTAGTAGTCAAGAATCTCCATGACCTTGCTGATAAAAGCCCCCATACCTTTCCTGTAAAGATTAAAATACTATGAAGTCCAGTACAGAGATGTGTGGACCTTACATAAAAATTGTATTTTTTTTACATAAAAATTATATATTTTTTAAAGTAACAGGACAAGATAAGACTATGAAAGATTCTAAAGGAAATAAACCAGTGATATGTATCATTGCCTATGAAAAAGACCTTAACAATTAGGCAGGAAGGTTTGGCAAGTTAATGCACACCTTTTATCCCAGCACTCAAGGGGAAGTGACAGGCTGATCTCTATGATGGCCTACATAGAGACTTCTAGGACAACCTGAGGTGCATAGTGAAACTGCATTGAAAACAACAACAAAACACAAAAATAATCAGGACACTGTTAAGAGACAGTTAACTTGGTCCAGCCATCTCAGGAACAAGTCAAAACTGAGTTCATCTTTCCAGGTCCAGAAACCAACTCCTATCTTGCCTTCTTCAGATGTTTCATGTTTGTCTGTTAACCAGTAAAGGAGATAAAGAGGGAAGTTGTTGCTATCCTGTTATCTAAAATAAGGCACACAAGTCATAAATGTGGTGCTTGTTTTCACTTAATTGACCATGTGCAGTTTGTGCACTCCTTCATTCCCTTATCATCCTGAATTCTGGATCGCATGATTCAATTGATTATGTGCAGCAGCTCACCCCATGCCCCGTTTCTTTCTGTTCCCATCCTTCAAAAAGGTTGTACAACCTCCCTTTGGGGACATGGTTCAGATCTGGAACTGGCCACCTCCCTGCATGAGCAGAAAATAAAGCTTGTGTATAAGTTTCTGCCTCTGAAGTGAGTTTTCTGGGCATCCACCCCAACCTATCAATAGAAGTCATTCACACTTAGAATTCCACATCTTGCCAATTCCATATCTTGCCAAGGTAGCTGTCTCTCCTTTCATGTCTCAGGAAGCTAATGAATGTACCCAACAAAATCTAAGTGAGGAAAAGAATTAGTAATTTATAAACATAGACCCAAGAACAAGACATTGCAGTTTGCATCTTAATGTACAAAGAACCTTTAGGAGGTAGGGCCCAGTGGGAGGTAGTTAGATAATTAGAATGTCTTTGAAGGGAATGTTGAAATCCTTTCCCCTTCCTGTATGGTTACTTTCTGTCTGCTGTAGGGGACATCTTAGTTACATGCTCCCTGTCAGGATGTAATCTCTGAAACTCTGAGGCAAATAGAAAGTTCCCTCTATAAATTGATGACCTTAGGTATTACATGGACTCTGACTTGAGAAAGAAGAGAAGGGAAGGGGTGAGTGAGGAGAAGTCTGAGGATAGGTCTTCTGCACCAAATAGGACAAACAGGAAATTGAAGATAAAAATCAACTATTAAGCTGAGTTATCCTCACGCAAATGAGACTAGTGAAAACCTGTGTAGTATGAGATTTCCACAGCTTGCTGAGGTTTCAGGGGATGTGTTACTACAAGGAAATGGCAGAAGAAGAGCTAAGGGTACATCTTAGGGGTAAATTTCTAGCTCATCAAGGACTACACCCTCAGTGGGACTCCCACACACACAAATAAACTGGGGAAAGGAATGCAAGTGCAACTTTCAGGGAAAGTGAAAGAAAAGTTTGCACATGAAAGATGGACTAGTCCCAGGGCCTCTGTGTTTACAGTTTGTACATAACCATTCAAGGATTTATAGACAGAATAATGAATTGGGTGTGTGTGTTGGGAGGGTACCATGAGACATTCTTAAGCCTGTGTAGTATAAGGAGGGTTAACCTGATTTTCAGTGTGGGACATCAAATAGAATCATCATCTAAATAGAAACAGATTGTTTAAAATTTTGCATGCAAATATCTAAAGGGCTGAAACTGACAAAGGGTGTCTCTTCTAAGCCACAATTGAGGGAAGAGAGTAATGTGATCGGTATGTCATTAATCCTGAGAATAATTTAACTTTTTTAAAACAGTATTTTTAAAATATCTATTTCTTTTTATTTTATGTATATGAGTGTTTGTCTGAATGGAGGCATGACCACCAGGTATATGCAGTCAATTTAACTTTTAAAAATATATATTATGTTTATGGGTGTTTTGTCTGCATGTTTGTCTGTACACATTGTATATGCCTGGTGCTCACAATGGCCAGAAGAAGGCATCAAATACCTTGGAACTAGAGTTGTTCTCTTGGAACTAGATGTTTGTGAGCTTCCATGTGGGTACTGGAAATTGAAACAAGGTCTTCTGGAAGATCTGCCAGTGCTCTCTGGCCCCTAATTTAACTTCTTATCACAATGGACTCATTCATATACATGTACAGATAAAAACAAACAAACAAACTAAAACCTTCTTTCCTGTTGCAGTTTGAACATAACTCTGTGTAAACACATCGAGGTTATATATGATGTTGTCAAAAAACTGTAAGACTGTGCTCGAGCCAAGATTTAAGCATATTCTCAACAGAATCAAAAGATAAAAGATATACACAAGACCATCTGAGATAACCCAAGCTACTCCCTTCTAATACTCCGAAGCTCAAAAGCAAACACAGAGTTTCTATCTGGGAGTATTTGGCAATATCTTAAGTGGTTTATTTTATTTTTTTTGGAAAAAGAAAAGAGAGTTACCCTGTCCATATTTGCTCTGTTTTGTGTTTATTGACCATATGCTGTATGCCAGACATATCATGCAGAAGTATTATGTGCATTAGTGCTTATAATACACATTCACACACACACACACACACACACACACACCACAAGCACAAATGTACAAATGCATGCATGCATGTATGCACACAAATGGACTTATGCAATGCACAGACATACAAAATCATTCCATGTTCTTTGAGTAACTGACGTCACTTTATGAAGACCACTTAGCGAGGATTTGATACTCTGTAAGTAATTCTGACTTTAATGTTCTTTTCTTTTTATTGCTCATTTCCATCCCATTATCCTTACCAGAGAGGTGGGGACCCAGGAGGCAGAAGAAAGCTTTAGAGGTAAGAAATAAGAAAGGAAAATTGCTGATTGATTTGGCTTGCCTTCAATAGATACCTTAAACTGGAAGCCTAGGAATAGTATGACAGGTGCATGGAATGTGATGGTGACAATGATGTAGCTTCTTCCTGACATAAGGGACACACCAGTGATAAATCTGCTGAGAAGCTGTATATCTGAAAGACTTTATGAGATCCATAGGATCTTGTCATAGGAACTGGGATTCATCCAGTTTGAATGAATAGTATCAAATGAATTTTAGCCCCCTTTCTGATATACTGCAAAGCCATTTTAGTGAATTAAACTATCATTTACACTAAACTTAACAACATTGTGACTCCTTGGCATGGATAATCTTAGCTGGTAGTCCCAGTTCCTTTGGAGTAGAAGGCAGGAGGATCACAAATTCAGGGCCAGCCTGTGCCACTTTGTGAGATACTACCACAAATAAAAAGTAAAAAGAGAACTGGGTGTATAGCTCAGTGTTAGGGAGCTTACATAGAATACATCAGTGGAGGGGTGCTGGCCCAGCTCAGCAGGAGACATGATTAGCATGCACATGATTGATTTGGAAGAGTTCCTAATCCATAAGAAAAATTCTGAGCAAAGATACTTTTAGCACATCATTACATTGAGTTCTATGTACTGTTGTCAAAATTACTCTGAGAATATTTTGGGTTCCTGGCAAGAAACATCTTTCAGTGAAGTCTGCTTTATAAAATGTTCTTGAGATCCAATCTTGCCTTTTATCATGTAGATCTGACATAAATACATATGACAGAAAACAGTAGAAAACCCACTGTTACCATATTTTACAACACATACACACACACACAATCAGAATAAGGGAAATTGATGCTGATTTATGCCAAACCAAAGGTTGAGCACAGAAGTCAAGCCTGACCCCATTTGGAAGAAAATAACAAAGAAGTTGTAAATTATGAGGAAAGAAAGCAACTATGAGATGCTGAGCCTGAGAGAAGCAACCGACTCTTATCTGCCTTGTCAATTAAGGAGAAATGGAAGAAAGAGAAAAAAATTGGGTCACTCTGACATCTGTTATTCTAGCAATTTTGCTTTCAACATTATTCATAACTATTTTATATGAGTCCATGATCTGGCTTCAAAGCAAAATCATAGCTATTTATGAATAAAGTACAGTAGTCAGTATATTGTAAGTAGAATAATAAAAATGTGGAGATTTATGATGGGCTGCTTGCACAAGGTAGAAAGGATCTATGCATAAACGATAATTGCCTTTGAGAAGGTGCTGTGCCTGCTGGCAAGAAGACCTCACCTTCTCCCAGTGTGGAAATTGCAAGGTGATCAATTCTAAAACATCCTTTACAATTTAGGGCCTCAAAGACATGGTGTACCATGCACAGGGAAGATTCCACAGGAATGCATCAACATGGAAAGTTGGAACACAAAAAATTAAAGGGCCAATGTATTTCACAATGCAAGATTCTAGAAAAGAGCCTGGCTGGTGGCGTAAGAGAAAAATTACAAGGTTATTGTTTTGAATGAGTCATCTTGCTGCCTCTGCAGGAGTTATTTATCACAGATGAACTGCCATCTGTCCTGAACTAGTTGTCAGAATGCTACAGATGTGCTTTAGGACCTAGAATCTAGAAAGGAAATTTACCACATTGTGGCTGGCATCTTGCCTTCCATGTGAACTACACACATATGGATGAGAAATGGAAAAGTCATTCAACAATGAATCAGGGACCAAGTTCCTATGGAGTCAGAGGCAGAAGGACCTCAAGTTCAAGGCCAGCCTGAGAAATACAGTGAAAAACTTTCTTAAAATAAAAAGTAAAAAGAAAACTGTGTGTGTAGCTCATTGGTAGAAGGCTTACTTAGAATCCACCAATGAGAGGTCAGTGCCATAGCTCAGTGGGAGACTTCCTGCTTAGTATGCATAAAGCTCTGGGTTACAGTCATAGTGGTGATAAAAACAGAGTTGGGTTGACTCACAGCAATCACCTCCCACTTTATCAGAACCTCCATATTTGCTGTTCTTGATACCCACTAGCTAGTCTCTGTTCCCCAGAAGGATCCTGGGTCCAGATCTTCCAGGATAATGTAGGGACTAGAGATGCAGATTTGTAAGATTACACACTGGTACAATGCTAGGATGGATGGCTGTTGCAGACATTACAGAACACAAGGAAGGTTCTGAGTTATAATTTCTTTGTGCTGCTGAGATCAGGAACCTCTCATGAGAGATGATAAGGTTCAACAAAAGTTTTGAAGACATGTCCAAGTGTATAACCTGCTTGTTCAGACTGATGGAAGGATGAAAAGGCAAGTGAGGAGATGGGAGGAAGAAAATTCCAGATTGACTAAAGTGGAGTGTCTGGGTAACAGGAAAATGATAAAGTAGCTTTAGTAATGATCAGCAAGTGCAGAGAGAAACCCCAGCTTCAGTGATGAAGGGGAATTAGAAGAAAGGAAAAAAACAGATTGACAGATTCTATCCAACAGAGCCAGTATTATATAAGTGAGGAGGTATCTCTTCACACTGGTTATAGTTTTTTTTTTTTTTTGCTGTGTGGAAACTGTCAAGATTTATTGTTATTATTTTAAATTATATGTGTGCATGTGTATGCTCACTTGAGTGTAGTACATTTGGACACCAGAAGATGGTGTTAGATTCCTCCAACATCTGGAGTTACGGGAAGTTGTGAGTTACCTGACATGGGTTGTGGGAACCAAACTCACTCAGGACCTCTGCAGGGGCAGTATATACTTTTAAACACAGAGCCATCACTACAACACTAGAGTGTTTTAATTTGATATGAACTGTGATGATTTGAACAGAAATGGCCTCCACATGTTCATTTACTTTAATACTTGGTCTCTTGTTGGTAGAACTGTTTGGGAAGGATTGGAAGGGTTACTTTGTTGGAGAAGGTGTGTCACTGAGGAACGGCTTTGAAGTTCAAAAAGTACCACCCCAGTATCTCACTCTCTCTGCTCCCTAGTTGCAGATCAAGATGTGAGCTTCCTGATGCTGTGCCTCTGTTCTGCTATCATGGACCTTCTGAAAGCACAGGTCCAAATTAAACATTTGTTTTTATAAGTTGTCTTGGTTGTGATATGTTCTCATAGCAATACAAAATACATGATTTAATTTGTTGTTTGCTAGTATTATCTCAGTCTATTAGATCCTTTTCCAAATATCTTTGCCTATAAGCCTACATCTTGAAGTTTTTGGCCCCTGTGGTTTCCTTTAGCAATATCAAATATTCAGGTTTGTGTTCCACTTTTAATTGAGTTGTAGAAGAAAAGTTATAAGGATATAGTTTCAGTCTTCAAAATCTTAACATCTAGTTCACCTAGTTCTATTCTCTAGAGATACTCCTTCTTTCAATATGTTTTTGACACATTTGTTAAGCATCAGATGATTGCAGTTGTATGGGCTTATGTCGGGACTCTGTTCCCTAATGCATTCAACTATAGAACTATTTTGTGACAGTGTCGTGACTGATTTATTACTGTGCCTTTGTAGTAACCTGATTAGGAAATTTGAAATTAGGTGCTGTGCTGTCTCCAATATTGTTCTTTTTTGCACAGGAGTGTGTGTGTGTGTGTGTGTGTGTGTGTGTGTGTGTGTGTGTGTGTG
>CAJQZJ010032819.1:551245-563611 GCA_907164525.1 Lophiomys imhausi
GTGTGTGTGTGTGTGTGTGTGTGTGTGTGTGTGTGTGTGTGTGTGTGAATTTGACAGAAGCTAGAATCACCTTCATTTAGGGAATGCCTCCATGAAATTGAACGAGTAGGACATTTTCTTGATTAGTGATGAATGCAGGAGAGACCAGTTCAGTGTGGGTAGTACTACCTAGGCAGGTAGTCCTGAGTTATACAGAAAACCAAGCTGAGTGAACCAGGAGGATCAAGCCAATAAGCAGTATTTCTCCATGGTTCTGCATCAGTGCCTGATTGCAGGTTCTTGTCTTGAGTTCCTACCCTGACTTCCCTCAGTGGTGAAGGACTGGAAGCCAAAATAAAAGCTGTTTTTGGTCACGGTGTTTATGAAAACAACTATAACCTCATTAGGACAGTGTATTTCTTAGTTCCATGTTAATTTTTAAGATTTTTCCAAAACGAGTTTTTAAATATTCTTTGTAGAGGTTTTCATTATTATTGATTGGTTGGTTTTGTGTGTAGTGTGTATTACATGTATGCAGTTGCCTGTGCAAGCCAGTAGAGTATATCAGATCCTCTGGAGCTGGAGTTATTGATAGCTATAAGCCACAATGGGTGCTGGGAATCTAACTTGAATCCTCTGCAAAAAACAATGAGTGTTCCTAACCACTGAGCAATTTCTCTAGGCTATTCTTCAGGCTTTTTACCTTGAGGGATATGGAATTTTGTCATAGGACTTTTGTGCACCTATTAAGATGACTGTGGAGTTTTTGCTTTTGATTCTGTTTTTATACTGCATTATATTTACTATTGTACATATGATTAACCAATCTTGAATCCTGGAATGAAACAAACTTACCTATAATGCAAATCTTTCTACTGTGTTGCTAGATTTTCTTTTAATGTGTTTTCTGGAGGCTTTTAATGTCTATTTTCACTAGGCACACTTCTCTGTAGTTTGTCTTTTGTGTCATTTTTGGTATCAGGGTGACACTGGATTTAGGAGGTTTATAACTATTCCTTTCTATGCTATAGAATAGCATCAGGAGTTCTTCATATTAATGGCTAGGATTAATATTTATGATAAATATGTCTTTGGTTTTTTGTTCAAAGACTTTATTATTGATTCAACCATGCTCTTTATTGATCTTAGACTTTAAAAAATATATTCTTTGTCAAATTTTGTTAGGTCATTTTTATCTGGAAATTTATCTTCAGTTTTTAATTATTGCAATATATTGCAATCCTTAACAATCCTGTGAATTTCAGCGGTATATGTTTCAGTGTCTTCCTTCTTGCCTCTAATTTTATTACTTTGTTTATATCTTCTCTCTATTCTTTTAGTTACTTTAACTAATACTTCCCCAATCCTATCTTTTTAACTTTATTTTGGTTTGTTTTTACTTTCTCTGTGTTAGTGTTTACCTGTGTATACTTATGTGCATCACATGTGTGGTGTGCAGTGCCTGTAGATGGTAAAAGAGTCACAAGATTCCCTAAAAATGGAGTTTCAGACAATTGTGAGTCACCACATAGGTGCTGGGAATGAAACACAGGTCCTCTGTAAGAGCATCATATACTCTTAACCACTGAGCAATTTCTCCAACACCAACCCTACCTTTTTAAACAGCTAACTCTTTGCTTTGTTGATTGTTTAAAAATTAAGAATACAGGATTTGAAACAATAATATACTTTTGGATAATCAATAATTCACTGAAGAAATCAGGGCTGGAGTAATTAAAACTGTTATAAACAGTTGAAAATAAAAATAGGAGGATCCAAGATGGCGGCAGCCTGTGCGGACGTATTTTGATTTTGGAGTTAACAGTCACAGGGCGGCCAGTGTTGCAGGATGCTGTACAAACGGTTTGAACCCCTCTAGATCTCACCCAACTACCCAGGGACCACCGAGGGTCCCTGGGCAGGATGCTCCTTCCCACTCTCGGACACGCAAGGAAGCCGCTGGACCCGGGAATCGGGATTCCCCCATCCTCCACCAGGAGAGACAGGCTGGGTAAGTTCCAATCTAATACCCAGGGAGCAGATTCAGATCCCACGCAGAGATAATCCCCATCCTGCTGGGCACCCCCAGGTCTCGCACAGATGGTCCAGCTATCTGGTGAAAGGTTACAACCCTTGGAAGTAATCGCAGCTAGGCTGCAAAGTGCCTTCAGACTGCAGATTGCAACCCACTGCTGTGATGTCACTGGCCAGTTTCCAGGGTAGGGGAGGGGCAAGGCTATTGGGGGTGAAGGGCAGATTTACCCACCACAGGAAACAATCCTGGGGAAACTGCGAGGTAATTTGAAACTGTTGTATATAGGACTTATGTACTAGTACTGGCCCTTCCAGAGGGGTACCAGAGGTTACTTGTACACAGCTCCACCCCCTGGATTGGTTAGGTCTCCACCTAGGAGGCGGGGATGAATGACTCACCTTATAGGGGTGGAGTAAGGCAACTCGACTCCTACACCAAAGAGCCCCCTTTGGACCCAAGTACAGAAGACAGCTAAAAAATTCCACATGGCCAGAGGCCCCAGACAAAAAAAAAAGAGCGAAATGACTCCAACAAAAGAAAGCAACGCTATTCCTCCAGCCCGAAACACCTCACCACAGCTGAAACACATGAAAACGATGACAATTCTACATTATAGAAAGTGATAGAGTCCCTTCAAGAAGAACTTAAATCTATGAAGGAATTCAAAGAAGCCACAATTGCACAAACGAAAGCGATGGAAAACACCATTAGAGAACTTCAGAACAAGGTGAGTCAACTTGAACAAGAAAAAGAGAGGGCAATGGAAGACTTCCAGGCAAAAACAAGTAAACTGTAGCAGTAAATGTAGAAAACAAATAACATCACTCAAGAAATGAAAATGGAAATGGAAACAATAAAGAAAACACAGTCAGAGTTAAAAATGGAAATGGAGAGTCAAGGGAAGAGAACAGGAACAATGGATTTAAGTACCAAAAATAGGATTCAAGAGATGGAAGACAGGATCTCATGCATAGAAGATTCGATGGAAGAAATCAATACAACATTCAAAGAAAATGAGAAACCTAAAAAATCTCTCACCCACAATATCCAAGAAATCAAGGACTCGATGAAAAGATAGAACTTAAGAATTATAGGCAGAGAGGAAAGAGAAGACTCCCGACTCCATGGTCCAGGAAATATCTTCAACAAAATAATAGAAGAAAACTTCCCAAACCTAAAGAAAGAGATGCCAGTAAAAATCCAAGAGGCTTACAGAACACCAAACAGATTAGACCAGAAAAGAAACTCCTCCTGCCACATAATAATAGAAACTCCAAATGTAGAGAACAAAGAAGGAATATTAAAAGAAGTAAGAGAAAAAGGCCAAGTCACATACAATGGTAGACCCATCAGAATCACACGTGACTTCTCCTCAGAAACTTTAAAAGCTAGAAGGGCCTGGACAGATGTCCTACAAGCCCTGAGAGAACATAGGTGCCCAGCCAGACTACTATACCCAGCAAAAATCTCTATCAACATAGATGGAGAAAACAAGATAGTCCATGACAAAATCAAATTCAAACAATATCTCCCCACAAACCCAGCCCTACAGAAGATCCTAGAAGGACAATTCCAACCAAGAAAAGATAACTACACCCAAGAAAACAGAGGAAATAGAAACCTCCACAGCAACTAAACAAAAAGAAAAAAAAAGCAGCTATACCAAAATAATGGAAAATAACAACCCCTGGTCACTAATATCCATCAACAACAATGGACTCAACTCGCCAATAAAAAGACACAGACTTACAGACTGGATCTGTAAACAAGACCCATCTTTTTGCTGTATACAAGAAACACATCTCACTATTGAAGATAAACACTATCTCAGAGTAAAGGGCTGGGAAAAGGTTTTCCAAGCAAATGGACCCAGGAAACAAGCTGCAGTAGCCACCCTAATATCAAACAAAATAGACTTCCAATTGAAGTTAATAAAAAAAGACAGAGAAGGGCATTACACACTCGTTAAAGGAAATATCCAAGAGGACATCTCAATATTGAAGATCTATGCCCCAAATACAAAAGCACCTACATTTATAAAAGAAATGCTTCTAAAACTTAAATCGCACATCGATCCAAACACTTTACTTGTGGGAGACTTCAACACTTCACTCACAACTATGGACAGATCATCAAGACAGAAGCCAAACAGAGAAATAATGAGTCTAACAGAGATCATGAACCAAATGGACCTAACAGATATCTACAAAATGTTTCACCCAAAGACAAAAGAATACTTCTTTTTCTCAGCACCTCATGGAACCTTCTCCAAAATCGAACATATAGTTGGACACAAAGATAGCATCAACATATACAAGAAAATTGAAATAACCCCTTGTATCTTATCAGATCACCATGGAATAAAGCTGGACTTCAATAGCAAAATAATCAACAGAAAGTCTACACACACATGGAAATTGAACAACTCTTTACTAGAGGACCACTTGGTCAGAGAAGAGATAAAGAAGGAAATCAAAGACTTCTTAAAATCCAATGAAAATGAAGACACAACATACCCAAACCTATGGGACACAATGAAAGCGGTGCTATGAGGAAAGTTCATAGCACTAAGTGCCTTCAAAAAGAAAATTGTGACAGCTCATATTAGCAATTAACAGCTAAACTGGTGAATTGGAAAAAAAAAAAGAAGCAAACACTCCCAAGAGGAGCAGAAGGCAGGAGATCATCAAACTTAGGGCTGAAATCAACAACTTAGAACCAAAAAGAACTATACAAAGAGTCAATGAAACCAAGAGTTGGTTCTTTGAGAAAATCAACAAAATAGACAGACCCTTAGCCAAATTAACTAAAAGACAGAGGGAGAAAACACAAATCAACAAAATCAGAAATGAAAAGGGAGAAATAACAACAAACATTGAGGAAATCCAAAGAATATTTGGATCCTACTTTAAAAATCTATACTCCACCAAATTTGAAAACTTAAGTGAAATGGCAATTTTCTTTATAGATTCCACCTACAGAAGCTAAGTCAAGATCAGATAAACATTTTAAACAGCCCTATAACCCCTAAGGAAATAGAAACAGTCACTAAAAATCTCCCAACCAAAAAAAGCCCAGGGCCAGATGGCTTTAGCACGGAATTCTACCGGACCTTCAAAGAGGAGCTAACACCAATACTTTTCAAACTCTTTCACAAAACAGAAACTGAAAGAACATTGCCAAACTCATTCTATGAGGCCACAGTCACCCTGATGCCTAAACCACACAAAGACCCAACAAAGAAAGAGAACTTCAGACCAATCTCCGTCATGAACATAGATGCAAAAATATTTAATAAAATACTAGCAACCGAATTCAAGAACACATCAAAAGTGTCATACACCATGATCAAGTAGGCTTCATCCCAGGCATGCAGGGATGGTTCAACATACAAAAGTCTATCAACATCATTCACCATATAAACAAGATGAAAGAAAAAACCACATGATAATCTCACTAGATGCAGAAAAGGCATTTGACAAAATCCAACACCCCTTCATGCTAAAATTTCTGGAGAAAACGGGCATACAAGGACCATACCCAGAAATAATAAAAGCAATATACAGCAGGCCAGTGGCCAACATCAAATTAAATGGAGAGAAATTTGAAGCATTTCCTCTAAACTCAGGGACAAGACAAGGATGTCCACTTTCACCATATCTCTTCAATACAGTACTTGAAGTTCTTGCTAGAGCAATAAGAAAACTAAAGGAGATCAAGGGGATAAACATTGGGAAACGAAGAAAACAAATTATCCCTATTTACAGATGGTATGATAGTATACATAAGTGACCCCAAAAATTCCACCAGAGAACTCTTACAGCTGATAAACACCTTCAGCAAAGTGGCTGGATACAAAATTAATTCACAAAATACAGAAGTCCTTCTTTATACAACAAACAAATAGGCTGAGAAAGAAATAAGGGAAACAACCCCCTTCACAATAGCCACAAACAACATAAAATACCTGGGGGTAACTCTAACCAAGCAAGTAAAGGACCTGTACAACAAGAACTTCAAGCCCTTGAAGAAAGAAATGGAAGAGGCCTTTAGAAGATGGAAAGATCTTCCATACTCATGGATAGGTAGGATCAACATAATAAAAATGGCCATCCTACTAAAAGCCATATATAGATTCAATGCAATTCCTATCAAACTACCAACACAATTTTTAGACTTGAAAAGAGCTATTCTCGATTTCATATGGAACAACAAAAAGCCCAGAATAGCTAAATCAATCCTCTACATTAAAAAGTCATCTGGAGGTATCACCATCCCAGATTTCAAGCTGTACTACAGAGCAATAGTTGTAAAAACAGCATGGTATTGGTATGGAAACAGACCAGTAGATCAATGGAATCGAATTGAAGAACCAGAAATAGACCCATACACCTATGGCCACCTAATTTTTGAAAAGAAGCCAAAATGGCACAATGGAAGGACATCATCTTCAACAAATGATGCTGATCCAACTGGATGTCCACTTGTAAAAGAATGAAATTAGACCCATACTTATCACCTTGTACAAAACTTAAGTCCAAGTGGATCAAAGACCTTAACTTAAGGCCGGTCACACTAAATCTACTAGAAGACAAAGTGGGAGAAACCCTCAAACTCATTGGCACAGGCGACAACTTCCTGAACAGAACACCAACAGCTCAGGACCTGAGATCAACAATCAATAAATGGGACCTCATGATACTGAAAAGCTTCTGTAAGGCAAAAGACACTGTCATTCGAACAAAACGGCAGCCTACAGACTGGGAAAAAATCTTCATCAACCCCACATCTGACAGAGGGCTAATATCCAAAATCTACAAAGAACTCAAGAAATGAAATGCCAAGAAACCAAATAATCCAATCAAAAAATGGGGGACAGAGCTAAATAGAGAATTCACAAAGGAGGAATCCCTAATGGCTAAGAGACACTTGAAGAAATGTTCAACATCCTTAATCATCAGAGAAATGCAACTCAAGATGACTCTGAGATTCCATCTCACACCTGTCAGAATGGCTAAGATCAAAAACTCAAATGACAGCACATGCTGGCGAGGGTGTAGAGAAAGGGGTACCCTACTCCATTGCTGGTGGGAGTGCAGGCTTGTGCAACCACTATGGAGGTCAGTCTGGCGATATCTTAGAAAACTTGGAATAGCTTTGCCTCAGGACCCAGCCTGACCCATACCCACTTCTGGGTATACACCCAAATGCCTCTTCACAGAATCATAAGGAAGTCTCCTCATGTATGTTCATAGCAGCCTTATTTGTAATAGCTAGAAACTGGAAACAACCCAGATGTCTCTCAACCGAAGAATGGGTTAAAAAACTGTGGTACATCCACACAATGGAATATTATTCAGCTATCAGAAACAATGAAATTATGCAATTTGCAGCCAAATGGATGGAACTAGAAAAGCTCACCTTAGTGAGCTAACCCAGACTCAGAAGGATGCATATGGCATCTATTCACTTATAGTAGAATTTAACTATATAGTAGAAGGTATGGATACTACAACTATTACACCAAAGGGAACTTGGACATAGACTTTTTATTTTTTATTTTTATTTATTTTTTATATATTTTTATATTTTTTCTATATTTTAGTCTGTTTTATCTATTTGTCTGCTTATTTGTTTGTTTGTTTTTTAGTTCTCTCTCCCAGGCAATGAGACACTTTTCACTGGTGGTACTGCCTCGTAGACCCCAAATGAATGAGGAGGCTCTTGACCCTCATACGACCTCTCAACTGAGATGAGGGACTGTTATACAAGGACCCCCCATCCCAGAGAAATGGGATGGAAGGGTTAAGAGGTAAAGAAAAAAAATGAAATGTGATGTTTCGGCCTTTTACTACTAATTGTCATAAACTGTTTAGGATAATTAAGAAATGCAAACTAATAGTTACGCAAGCTGGTCATTTTGTTAGGTACTATGTCAGCCTATTATAGTTATTTTCTAAGCTAATCAGAAATAAAGCTGCTAAGAGACAAGCAACATCTGCTTACCCTAATATAAGAGATAAATAGGGCCTCTTCAAAAACCTCAAGAGATCTGCAGAATATGGCATTCAAAGATGTTTTCATTACTTTAGATTTTTTTATATCGAGACATATCAACTCCTGACAGCACCCCCTATTCTACCCCAAGTAGAAGATGAGCATCGAAGAATCTCCAGTGGGAGATGATTGAATTAGTCGCAAGCCTATCTCTTGGTAGGAAAAGCCCCTTGCTCCAACTGTAGACAGAATGCTATCCAAAAAGGACAAAACCTAGAAGCAGGTAAGTTGACAGCCTAGCTCTGCCAAGACAGGGTAGGCAAGTCCTTCATAACCCCTGCTCTACAATCAATGTCTGTCAGAGAAACGGGGCCAAATGACTGAAGATCGATGCTGTAATGTATGGAGAGAAAATGGGAACTGTCCAGGCAGCCACTGGTATGTCATTTCTTAGTTTTGGAAGCTGCAGGCCCTGTAGTTCCTATAAAATCAGATATATTTATCCCTCTCAGGTCTCTGAGGTGGTTGAAGAACAGATAGCTAGAGTCTCATAATTAAATTTTGAGTTGTTTAGGAGTCAAGAGAGTGTTATAGATCTAAGAAGATGCTTTTAAAATTTTGATGCAAGTTAGTATGAAAGCTGAGTTAGAAATAGAACTTTAAACTCATGGAGATGGTTAGATAGTAGAATGTTAAAGTCAGGTACCAAATACATATGGACTGGACATTGGGAATGTACGCTAAGCCATATAACCCTCATAACTGTGGCCTAATTACCTCTGCTGTTTTGTATTGCATTTATTATTATAAGAGAAAGAGCCATTTTTTGGACTGAAAGGAGAAACCGTAGAGGGAAATAAGATATACCTTAAACTTAAAAAAAAGGGGTGGAAGAGGATGAGGGGTTAATGGTGGGAGGATGGGACTGGAGGGGGGAATAGGGAGGGGACTCTGATTGAGATGTAACTTGAAGAAATAAAAAATAATGGAAAAAAAGACACAGATGAAAAAAAGAAAATAAAAATAGAATATAGCAGAATTTGTGGGATACAGGAAAGATCTCTGAAATTGAAGATTTTAGTTATTAATATCTACATTAAAAACTCAGAGAGATACCAAATAACCTATGTGTGTACCTCATAGTCTTAGAAGAGAATTAATAAGCTAAATCAAAAATTAACAAAAATAAATAATAAAAAATAGAGTTTATATTAATGGAGAGTATACATAAGTAAACACACACACACATATACACACATAAACACATATACATATACACACATTTACACACACACACACACACACACACACACACACACATACTGTTTCAGATGTCTGTAGAACACCATGAGTTGTCTCTGTAGACAATGCTGGCTTTATCATGGGTGTCTATTGGCAAGAAGACAAAGAAATCTCAAGACAAAGAGCCTCTTTTCCTTCCAACATCCTTCATTTCTGTCCTGTGGAGTTTTGGTGTCATCCTGTATGGCTGTGGAGTCATAGGGACAGAGTGTCATACTTTCTATGACTATTATATCCCTCCCATGCTGGGCCTTTTTTCTTTCTTCGAGGACACTTGGTTAGAACTCTTGTTCTCCTCTGATTTCCTAGGTCAGGTTTTCTGGGTCTCATTTCGTCACTAATCATCTACTCTTGGATTCTACTGCCTTTCAGGACACTCATATCCTCTTGATGCTGTAACTGTGGAGAGAAGATCTGGAGTCAGGCAGAGGAAAAACTTGCTTCACAAAAGAAACTTCACATTATTCTGTTAGCTGTGGAACCTTATAGAAAAGACTGGAGGCTAGACAATGAAGGTTGGTGGAAAAACACCCTGACCAGGGCTGTTTAGTTATGCATGCCTATTGCTTTCTATGTAAACCAGGAGTATCCAACATTTTGGCTTCTCTGGGCCATAGTGGATGAAGTATTTCCTTGAACCACACATGTAATCCAGGGTGTCCAAACCCCAGCCCAAGAGGAGATATATACTATTTTCTGTGACACTACAATAATATGTTGCTCTTTGTATTAGTTACTTTTGGGTTTCTGATAAAGACCAGGGCAAAAAGCAACTGTGGGTGAGGAAGAGTTTATTTGCCTTACACTTCTACATCATAGTACATCATCAAGGGAAGCCAGAGCAGGGACTCAAGCAGAAACCTAAAGACAGGAACTGAAGCTGAGACCATAGAGGAAAGTTGCTTACTGGCTTACTCTTTCTGGCTTACTCAGTTTCTTTCCCTATGCAACCTAGAAGCACTAAACCAGGGTTAGTACCACTTGCAGTTGGCTAGGTTCTCCAACATCAATTATAGTCAAGAAAATTCACCACAGACTTGCTAACAGGCCAATCTGATGGAAACATCTCAATTAAGGTTGCCACCTCCCACATGACTCTTATTTGTGTTAACAAAAACTGAGACAATGATCAAAAGCAATTTATAGAAGAAAGAGTCTATTTGAGCTTACAGTTCCAGAAGTATAAGTACATCATTGGAGGAAGGCATGGATGCAAGAGGCAGGCATTGTGGCAGGAGCAGGAAACTGAGAAGTCACATCTTCAACAATAAACACAATACAGAAAATAAACTAGCTATGAAGTCTCAGTGAAATACACTCTCCACCAAGGCTGAATTTTTCCCTAGCCTCCCCCAAAGCAATGCCACCATGGATCAAGTGTGTACAAATGTGAGCCCATTGCAGCACATTTCTCATTAAAACCACCACAAAGTTCATGTATAAAAACTATGTAGTCAAGTTATATTTAAATCACAAAAATGTTATGTTTTCAATGAGTCTATTGTTTTGTGTTGGGCCGCATCTATAGTATATCCTGGGGTACATGTAACCCTCTCGGTGTATTTTGGACATCCTCGATTTTTTTTTTTATAAATACTTTATTTTTTTTTTTCTTCAAGTTACATCTCAGTAACAAACCCCTCCCTATTCCCCCTTCCCAACCCGCCCTTCCACCCTCTTCCCTCCAGAGGTTTCCCCTTTCAGTCCAACAGCTGGTTCCTTCTCTTATAACAGTAAGTATTATACAAAACAATAGATATAATTATGCCACATTTATGAGATTAAATTGGCCCAGTATACCTTCCCAATGTTCAGTTTATACCTATTTGGCCCCTGACTTTAACATTCTACTATCTACCCAACTCCATGAGTTTAAAGGTCTATATGTGACTCAACATTCTTACTATCTTGCAACACACTTTTAAGAGTATCTTCTTAGATCTATAACACCCTCTTGATTCCTAAACAGTTCAAAATTTAACTATAAGATTCTATCTGTCTATTCTTCAACCACCTCAGAGACCTGAGAGGGATAAATATATTTGCTTATATAGGAAGTGCAGAGCCTGCAGCTTCCAAAACTAAGAAAGAACATACCAGTAACTGCCTGGACAGTTCCCATTTTCTCTCCATACATTCCAGCATCAATCTTCAGCCTTTGGGTCCTGTTTCTCTGACAGACATTTGTTGTAGAGCAGGGATTATGAAGGACTTACCTACCCTGTCTTGGCAGAGTTAGGCTGTCGACTTCCCTGCTACCAAGTTTTGTCCTTTTTGGACAGCAGTCTGTCTGCAGTTGGTGTAAGGGGTTTTTTCATGCCAAGAAAAAGGCTTGCCCCTAAATCAACCATCTTACAGTGGAGGTTCTTCGATGCTTATCTTCTACTTGGAGTAGAATAGGGGGTGCTGTCAGGCGCTGATATGTCTCGATATCAAAAAAAAATCTTGATTTAAGATAACATCTTTGAATGCCATATTCTGCAGATCTCTAGGGGTTTTTGAAGATACCCTAACCATCTCTTGTATTTAGATAAGCAAATGTTGCTTGTCTCTTAGCAACTTGATTACTGGGTAGTTTAAAGAATATCTGTGATAGACTGTCATAGTAGCTAACAAAGAGACATGTTTGCATGACTAGGAGTATGTTTTAACTATCCTAGACCGTTTTAGACGGTTGGTATCTAGTGGTCAGAGCTTCACATTTTATTTTTAAGTATCTCTAGGTATGATACCATTGGGAAGCATTATCTTTAAATTTGTATCAATATACAAAGATCTATTCAATTGTGGTTAAATATACTCTTAATTATGTATCAATATACCAAGATCAATGCCTATGTAGCCCAATATAATCTTAATATTACGTCCATATGCAAGGGTCAATACCATTGTGGCCAACTATAATCTTAATTTTGTATCAATATACAAAGATCAATACCTATGTAATCCAATACAATCTTATTTTTGCACAATAAACAATGGTGAATACCACTTTAGCCAAATAACCTACTAATTTTGTATCAATATACAAAGGTATAAGGGCATATTCAATA
>CAJQZJ010032819.1:583611-635786 GCA_907164525.1 Lophiomys imhausi
TCGGTATATTTGTTTGTTGTATAAAGAAGGGCTTCTGATTTTTTTGAGTTAATTTTGTATCCAGCCACCTTGCTGAAGTTGTTTATCAGCTGTAAGAGTTCTTTGGTGGAGTTTTTGGGGTCGCTTATGTATACTAACATATCATCTGCGAATAGGGATAATTTGACTTCTTCATTTCCAATTTTTATCCCTTTGATCTCCTTTAGTTGTCTTATTGCTCTAGCAAGGACTTCAAGTACTATATTGAAGAGATATGGTGAAAGTGGACATCCTTGTCTTGTCCCTGAGTTTAGAGGAAATGCTTCAAGCTTCTCTCCATTTAATTTGATGTTGGCTACTGGCTTGCTGTATATTGCCTTTATTATTTCTAGGTATGGTCCTTGTATGCCCGTTCTCTCCAGAACTTTTAGCATGAAGGGGTGTTGGATTTTGTCAAATGCTTTTTCTGCATCTAGCGAGATTATCATGTGGTTTTTGTCTTTCATCTTGTTTATGTGGTGAATTACATTGATAGACTTTCGTATATTGAACCATCCCTGCATTCCAGGGATGAAGCCTACTTGATCATGGTGTATGATACTTTTGATGTGTTCTTGAATTCGGTTTGCTAGTATTTTATTAAGTATTTTTGCATCAATGTTCATGAGGGAGATTGGTCTGAAGTTCTCTTTCTTTGTTGGGTCTTTGTGTGGTTTAGGAATCAGAATGACAGTGGCCTCATAGAATGAGTTTGGCAGTGATCTTTCTGTTTCTATGTGGTGGAAGAGTTTGAAAAGTAATGGTGTTAGTTCCTCTTTGAAGGTCCGGTAGAATTCCGTGCTAAAGCCATCTGGCCCTGGGCTTTTTTTGGTTGGGAGATTATTAATGACTGTTTCTATTTCCTTAGGTGTTATTGGGCTGTTTAAGCTGTTATTCTGATTTTGATTTAGTTTTGGTAGGTGGAATTTATCGAGGAAATTGTCCATTTCGCTTAGGTTTTCAAATTTAGTGGAATATAGATTTTTAAAGTAATGTCCGAATATTTTCTGGATCTCCTCAATGTCTGTTGTTATTTCTCCCTTTTCATTTCTGATTTTGTTGATTTGTGTTCTTTCCCTTTGCCTTTTAGTTAATTTGGCTAGGGGTCTGTCTATTTTGTTGATTTTCTCAAAGAACCAACTCTTGGTTTCGTTGATTCTTTGTATAGTTCTTTTTGATTCTAAGTTGTTGATTTCAGCTCTAAGTTTGATGATTTCCTGTCTTCTGCTCTTCTTGGGAGTGTTTGCTTCTTTTTTTTCCAATTCACCCAGCTTAGCTGTTAGTTCACTAATATGAGCTGTCACAATTTTCTTTTTGAAAGCACTTAGTGCTATGAACTTTCCTCGTAGCACAGCTTTCAATGTATCCCATAGGTTTGGGTATGTTGTGTCTTCATTGTCGTTGGATTTTAAGAAGTCTTTGATTTCCTTCCTTATTTCTTCCCTGACCCAGTGGTCATCCAGTAAGGAGCTGTTCAATTTCCATGTGTGTGTAGGCTTTCTGTTGATTCTTTTACTGTTGAAGACCAGCTTTATTCCGTGGTGGTCTGATAAGATACAAGGTGTTATTTCAATTTTCTTGTATCTACTGAGACTATCTTTGTGACCAATTATGTGGTCGATTTTGGAGAAGGTTCCGTGGGGGGCTGAGAAAAAGGTGTATTCCTTTGTGTTTGGGTGAAACGTTCTGTAGATATCTGTTAGGTCCATTTGTTTCATGATCTCTGTTAGACTCAATATTTCTCTGTTTGTCTTCTGTCTTGATGATCTGTCCTTTGTTGTGAGTGGGGTGTTGAAGTCTCCCACTACTAATGTGTTGTGATCGACGTGCGCTTTAAGTTTTAGAAGTGTTTCTTTTACGAAAGTAGGTGCCTTTGTATTTGGGGCATAGATGTTCAGTATTGAAATTTCCTCTTGATGAATATTCCCTTTAATGAGTATATAGTGCCCTTCTTTGTCTTTCTTCATTAACTTCAGTTGGAAGTCTGTTTTGTTTGATATTAGGATGGCTACTCCAGCTTGCTTCCTGGGTCCATTTGCTTGGAAAACCTTTTCCCAACCCTTTACTCTGAGGCAGTGTCTATCTTTTGTAGTTAGATGTGTCTCTTGTATACAGCATATGGAAGGGTCTTGCTTGCGGATCCACTCTGTAAACCTATGTCTTTTTATTGGGGAGTTGAGTCCATTGATGTTGATGGATATTAGTGACCTGGGGTTGTTATTTCCCATTAGTTTGGTATAGGCGGTGGTTCTTTTCCTCTTTTGATTTAGTTGCTAATGGGTTTTCTATTCCCTTTGTTTTCTTGGGTTGAGTTTTCTTCTCTGGGTTGGGATTTTCCTTCTAGGATTTTCTGTAGGGCTGGGTTTGTGGGTAGATATTGTTTAAATTTAATTTTGTCATGGAATATCTTGTTTTCTCCATCTATGTTGATAGAGAGTTTTGCTGGGTAAAGTAGTCTGGCTGGGCATCTATGATCTCTTAGGACTTGTAGTATATCTGACCAGGCCCTTCTAGCTTTTATCGTTTCTGGGGAGAAGTCAGGTGTAATTCTGATGGGTCTGCCATTGTATGTGACTTGACCTTTTTCTCTTACAGCTTTTAATATTCTTTCTTTGTTCTGTACATTTGGGGTTTCAATTATTATGTGGCGAGAGGAGTTTCTTTTCTGGTCTAATCTGTTTGGTGTTCTGTATGCCTCTTGGATTTTTATTGGCATCTCTTTTTTCAGGTTTGGGAAGTTTTCCTCTATGATTTTGTTGAAGATATTTCCTGGACCTTGGAGTCGGGAGTCTTCTCTTTCCTCTATACCTATAATTCTTAGGTTCCGTCTTTTCATTGAGTCCTTGATTTCTTGGATGTTGTGGGTGAGAGATTTTTTAGCCTTCTCATTTTCTTTGGATGATGTACTGATTTCTTCCACTGAATCTTCCATGCCTGAGATCCTGTCTTCCATCTCTTGCATCCTATTGTTGATACTCACATCCGTAGTTCCTGTTCTCTTTCCTTGGTTCTCCACTTCCTCTTTTAACTCTGACTGTGTTTTCTTTATTGTTTCTATTTCTATTTTCATGTCTTGTATGGTTTTGTTCGTTTTGTACATTTCCTTCTCCAGCTTGCTTGTTTTTGTATGAAAATCTTTCATGGCCTTTTCCTTTTCCTGTTCAAGCTCTGTCACCTTGGCTTGGAGCTCTTTAATGGTGTTGTTCCTTGTTTTGATATGTAGAATTGTGGTTTCCTTGAATTCCTTCATAGATTTAAGTTCTTCTTGCAGGGACTCTATCACTTTCCATACTGCAGAGTTGTCAATGTTTTCATGTGTTTCTGTTGGTGTGTGGTCATCCGAATTGGATGAGCTAGGGTGGTTCTGCTTTGTTGCAGTCATAATTCCTTGATTTCTATTTTTTTTTTTTTGACCTTTCACCATTGGATGCATTTAGCTGTCTGTTTTCTGTGTTTGGAACCACAGTGGATGATTTGGTGCAGGGGACGAGTTACTTGGCTATCTGTCGTTGCTTACAGGGGGATTTCAAGGTCACTGTGATTTTAATGGCCAGAGGCACTGTGATCTGGTGCAGCGTATTCCCAGGTTGTGAGTAATGAACCAGGATTGTTTCACTGCTCCCAATTCAGACTTCTCTATGTTGCACTCTGAGTTATCAGCCTGTAATGGTTCTGATGATATGGGCCTGTTTGCCCAGGCACAAATTCTGTGGGCTTTGTTTGTCGTCCCGGAGGCTGACAGGGTCTGGCTCCACACCTGATATGTCTGGATTTTCCAGGATACAGCTATGGTCCCGATTTCTGGTTTCTCTCTAGTCTTCTCGCCACAGGGCTGGACCCTGTGTCTAATTCCCTTCTTGTCTGCGCCGCCACGGTCCCGTGGGTACCCCAAGCCCCAGATCCTCCGGCTGCCTGAGTGCACCTCTCATCCCAGCAGCTCCGCCGTGGGTGCACGGACCCCTGGTCCCACCCACGCCTGTCTCTCTCCCCAGATGACCTGTCGTGGACTGGCGGGGATTTGGCCCTGCCAGCAGTGCTCTCTCCCCAGCTGCGCTATCCTGAGTGTGGGAGATTTGGCCGCTCCCGCCTGCTTTTGTGTTCCCTGCTTCCTGCGCTCTCTTGGAACCTCCCGCCCTCCACTTTACAAGCGGCTGCTGCGGACCACCCGCTGAGCCCCCTGTTTGTTCCTTGCTAAGGCTTCCACTATCTCGCAACCTTTTCTAAGTGGGTATAAGTTCAGCCTGATGTGTGGGGAGCCCAATAGGACAGCGATCTATGGCCAAGTGGACCCTGATTCTGTCTGCTGCAAGTTGGGATCGATCTTACCAGGCGCCTCTCCAAATGGGAGTTCCCGAGTCCCCGGTTTAGTGGCCTCCGTGTCTGTGAGAGATGGGGAGAGCCTTGCCCTGGGACTTTTAACAGTCCCTTGGGAGCTGTGAGTGTTCCCGGGGGGGGTCTAGCCCCTCCGGTTTTTGCACAGTGCCCAGTAACTCTGTGTTTTTTATGGCTCTTTTTTCCCTGCGTTCAGAATGCGTCAGTGTAGGTCGCCGCCATCTTCGCTCCCCGGACATCCTCGATTTAAAGCTGAATTTTAGATATACACCTCATAGGTAGGTATGGGGGAGGTGGTCACTGGATCACTGGATCACTTTTTTAACTCTTCCTTTTCCCAATGTGGCCACATTGAGTAAGTTTTTTTCCCTCTTGCTTTTCTTTACTACATTATCTTTTTAATTGATTTATTGAGGAGATGGCTGAAAGCTTACCTTATCACGGCAGTCAGGACTCAAACTGTGAGTTTCCAAACTCAGCTACCCACTTGTTTTGTTTAAATTGCACCGAGATGCAGGAAGGCACTGTGTATCTAATCTTATATGTCCTTTTCCTCTGAAGAATTATTTTCATCTCCTCATTGTCTCAGAGATTCTGTATTAATCTCAACTCAAGCTCATTAAAATTATATTTATAAACACTGGTTTGAATCTTTGCTTTAATCTTCTCTTGTATATAGAGCATTGTTTCTGAGGAAGAGTTCTTGGAGACTTCAGTTGTTTTTCATTATTCATAATCCACATGATATTCATTGAAACACTCATTTTTTAAAAAGATTTACTTTTACTTTCTGTATATGTTTGCCTGTGTGTATGTATGCATGTGTACCATGTGTACGTCTGATGCACAAGGAGGTCAGAAAGGGGTATTCGATCCCCCTGAGACTGGAGTTACAAATGGTTGTGAACATTCATGTGAGTGTTGGGAATCAAACCCAGGTCCACTGTAAGAGCAGCAAGTGCTCTTAACCACTGAGCAATCCCCTCAGTACCACCGTTCAAGATTATACTTCTTTTCTTCCTTTTCAACCTCAGATATTACAGAAGGCTCCAGAATGTGAGTTTGCACTCTGCTCTCTCTGCTTCCACATATCCCACCATTCTTCAGAAGCTTCCCATGCATGGAATGCTCCCTACCATGTTTCCAGGATTGGTGGCTTCCCTATGACCCTTTACACACTCAGTATAGGATACTGGTATGGCCACAAAGAGAGATACTCAGCTATTTTAGTTAATACATTCCCCAGTCAAGACAGAATGAAAAAGTCCTAACCCATAAAGATCCCCTTAAGAATTAATTATGAATGTTAGGTTTTAGAAAGAAGAAATATGGGGTCAACAAATTGGCTATGAGACTGTAATTACTAATGGCAACAATACTATGAGAGCCCTGCAAGGTAAAGGTAAGGGAAGGTCTTGTAGTAAGAGGAAGCAGGCTTAGTTAAAGTGTGACCTAAAGTATGTGACACAAGTAGAGAAATACACCACAAATGACTTTTTTTCTGCATGACAGGGGTTATTCTTTTCTGGGTAGAGGAGAGGGCTTGGTTTATTTGTGACATATATTACATGGCAGTAGTTAGGCTGCCTCGAAGCCCTGGGTGGCAGAGGAATTGGGTGCATGCTTGCTTTGCATGCAGCCTCTTTGCTCATGCAGGCTCAATGCAGGCTCAATGCAGGCTCTTTGCTCATGCAGGCTCAATGATCTGAAGGGTCTAGGTTCTCTTACAGTGAGACTCTGAGGAAACTATTCCACTTTACAGTTATAATGTGGCTTTTCCTGGGGAAATAAAAGAAATGTCCATTCATGTCAGCTAGAGAGGGTACAAAGAAACTATAGAAATAACTTTGTCCATATCTAGCTTGAGGAACCAATGAGCTCATTAATGTTAGTTTTAGGAACACGAGAGCCATACCAACAAAGTCTCACCTTCAGTCAGCTCCTCTCTTCTCTAGTACCTCCCAAGACCACATGTAACTGTTGTAGGAAGAAACAGTGACTAGAATCTCAAATGAGTCCCTGGTTAGCATCCCTCCTCCTTCCAAGAAGGATGCCAACAGCTTCATTGACATTATCAGAGACAGGCTATACCCAGTAATATTCTGCGTATTTTTCTGACCCCAGGTCTTTTATAGATCATCACAATAGCTCTACTTCCTGATGACAATGTGCTGCTCAGGCTGTGCCTAGAGGGAACAGCTAAACCTTAACAGAAATTGCTGTCAGAAATAAATGAGATTCTTTATATGAATATGTACTGTGAACTACAGAGTGTTTTTGTCACTGAGAAAAGCATTGTCCATAGACTCTGAGATTGAAGCAGAGTGATGTTTACTCTGGATTTACATACCTCTCATCAGGGGCAGATTGTACCCAAATAGGTACATAGTCTAGGTAAAATAAATAGGATATTGCCTGTGGTACTCACATCTTTTTGCTTCCAGTAATAAATTCTTACCCAGTCTCCAAACCCTAAATAAGTGCTTCTTGATTTTTCTGCATGGTGTTTTCTCCCCTCTGCTTAATACTTTTTAGCACAGATGTTACCAAGCTTGGGAGACATACCCTGTTCCCCAGCAAAGCAATTCACCCTTAACAAGACAATTAAAAGTGTAAAATTGATAGTGAATGCAGAAAAAGGAGGTTTATTTAGTGTGACTGTGATAAGAAGAAGGGCAAAAGATATAGTGACATTAGCCACCAGCCCTCCAGTCCATCTTTGAGGTCCTGACATGAGAGTAGAGTTTCAACAGGAAGCAAAAGGCAAGTAATTCAAAAGTTCCCTCATCCATGATCAACTCAGCTTTGGTCTCACTTATAAGGTGTTCAGACATGTTGTAAATTCTCTTCCTGGAGATATCTCCCTTTGGTTGATGACTTTTCCTTCTGCTACCTTGAGATTCCTGGGGAAATTCTCATTTTTCCAAGGTCTAATGTTCAAACTGTGATTCATGAAGAGGCACTACTAGTGTCTCTTAAGAATATCTTCTTTTATGTCAGGCCTGTCATGCAAAATCTGCCCTATTTTCCATGCTTTTCTTTATTAAATGAAAAACCTGGCATTATAATATAAGGAATCTGCCCGTGAGTTTGCAACTTCTTGACTGAATCATGTGGATCAAATCATTTTCTTCACTTGCAAGGAGGACATTGGTACCTGCCTTAGAAGAACTATGAAAGGACTGCACAGGATGAAGAGTGTCAATGTATTTAATGAAAGTCTACTTCCAGGATTGTGAAGTGTTATTAGCTGAATTCCCATCACAGCCAATGCTCAGCCCAAAATCTTTCCTCCCCTAAGCTCCCACTAGACTTTTTACTGGAACAAATATTCAGGTCTTAGAAAAAGAGATCACAGAGAAGTTACCTAGAATCACTCCTGGCAGGAAGTTAATATCTGGGTCTGCAGAGCCCTGGGGGACTAACTAAACAGCTGGAGTGTTTCTGTTAAGAACAACTCTCACCTCAAAGAGGATAAGAGATATTTTATTCTGGAGCCACATATGAGTAGCTATGGTTCAGGAAAATAGACTTAGGTTACCTCAGATTCCATGTTCTAATATGGGGCAGCTTTGTGAAGTTTTAATAGTAAAAGAATGAATAAAGTCATAAATGAAGACATCTTTTACTGGGAACATCAGAGAGGCAGATAACAGCCTACTGGAGAAACCTCAACTATAGGTCTCAGATGCTATCTGATAGCATTCTTAGCCTTTGGGTTAATGGAATCTACTGGTCTGCTAAGCTAATACATTACAAAAGATGCTTATCTGCTAGACATAGGACATTAGTTCCTATACCGAAACAGAAAAGGAATGGCTATTTATGGGGCTAAAGATATCCCAGGGTAACCTGTAATTAGTCTCTGGGTTTGCAATATTACAACCTCTTCACATCATTGTATTTCTGATAAGTTATTCAGCCTTTGAAGATACAGCTTATTTATCGGAATTCTCATTGAGGAGTGAGAGAGAAAGAGAAGCAGGTCAGCAGAGATCACATTGAAATACAACTAAAGATTGTAAACTTTAAATACATGAATCCCATACAGTAGAATTATAGATGTTGTGAATTTAAACAACTTACTTTAACCTTTCTACTTTTATGAACCCTATTTTAACCCACTCGTCTCTATAATTATTTCATAGGACATTCTGAGGTATTAGGCAGTAAAATATTAACATATACATTAAAGGTACATAATTTGTCATTGTGTATACCATTAAAATGGGTATGTTTACACTCACTGCCAAAATAATTTTCTATATTTGAATTTACAAAACAATTAACATATTCCCTTTGCCTTTTCAACTACTATATTATCTATTTTGAATTAAAAAAATCTTATGGTATCCTGAAAAACGGATGAATTTTATAGTATACTAAAAAGTGTTTTTTATAAAAAGGTTGTAGCCTTAAGCCTACTCCACCATAAAAGTTGGCAATCTCCATCCTGCAATTGAAAAAGACAGAAAGTAAAACTGAGATAAGAGTGAGGCCTAAGGTTTCTTTTCTGATGTCTGCCTACCACAGAAGACAGTGGTTCAGGCATTTTGTGAAGGTGAGAGAGAGGGGAGGACATGACATGTGAAACCACTGGTGTTTCTTATGAGATTTTTAACATAGATTTTAAGCATGGGAATTAATAGGAGTAAACGTTAGAGAAAGAATAAGACATACCCAAGGGTTGGTGTAGCCTTTCCACTTGGCTGTTAATTGTCTTTACAATGTCTTTACCATGCATATGATTTTGGTAGCAAAGGATTAAGAAATGCTTTAATATTTTTCAAAAATATTTATAAAGATTTAATTTTAATATAATAAAATATATTAAATTATAATAATATATAATAATTAAATATAATAAAATTTTATGTGGATAGGGTTTCTCCTACAAGTATATAAATGTACTGTATGTTTAATGCCAGCATGGGCCAGAAGCTCTCCAGGAACTGAAATTATAGATGGATGTAAGTTGCCATATGGTGCTGGAACCCAATCGAGGTTCTCTACAAGAATACCCAGTGTTCTTAACCATTGAGCCATCTCTGTAGCCCAAGAAACCTTTTAACTTTTAATGATACAACAACATAGTTCTCAGTGTGCATTGAGTGAGATCACAGCTGGTAAGGTGAAACCATGACATACAAGGGTTACACATATGGGAAATTAGGATGCTTTTACTGTAAATAGGCACAATATAGTTTTCTTTGTGAGACACCCAGAAAATATCTAGAAAAGAAATAAGGCCATGCTAAGATCATAAACAATATGACTTTAAGCAAGATTAAGAAAGACTGCTATTCTATCGTTTGAAATATTACAATATAAAAATAGTATTGCCTCTGTATCAGCAACCTTCACAGCAAATGTTAATTGTGTAGAAACGATTTTAAATCTTTGTGTGTGTGCAGTGTATTGTATGTGAAGTGTATTGTGTGTGAATATTCATATATCTATGTCCATTTGTATGCAGGTGCATTTACGTGTATGTGTGCATTCTCGTGGAGGCCAGAGACCAACATCTTGCTTCATCACTCTCTACCTTACAAAGGTCTGCCTGTCTCAGTCTCTGACTCTTTTCTGCTGGAATTACAGGTATCTTTTGCCACATCTGATGTTTTACTTGGTTGTTGGGGTGGGAACCAAGATTCTCATTCTTGCATGACAAGCTCTTTACCTACTTGAGCCATCACCTGGCACCATAGAATTTTTGATTCTCAGCTGATCAGAATCCTTAATCAGACTTTTAGGGTGATGGCCTCTTTCTCTCTTTAATGTCTTCTTAACTGCCTATGGCTTTCTAGCCTGCCTCATTATGCAGTTTGTTGAAAAAAAAATCAGCCTTAAGATATTTTCTGAGACTTTGGGGAAAGTTCTAAATTGTGTCTTCAAAATTTAAAAAAATGGCTTTTTGAACAAAAACTAATAAAAGCTAAATGAGAACAGAGCCAGGATATGACTACTGCAGTATTTGAGTGTGGAGCCTAGAATAGATGGTAGGACCAAGAAAGGCTTCATGAAGAAAGTGATATCTAGATGGCCCTCAAGTAATAGCAGCCATATTGAGATTAAACTGAGTCAATGATCCAGTTAAAGTAATTCTAGCCATGTCCCCAACCCCCAAAAAGTCAAAGTCAAAGTTGGCTTTCTATAGAAACACCTGCATACCAAAGTTTATTGTATCCAAAAGAGTTATTATTGAGTCATCCTAGAAGTCTGTCAGTGAATGTAAGGAGGAAGAAAATGTAGTACACACACACACACACACACACACACACACACACACACACACACACTTATTATTCAGCCACAACAAGAATACAATTAGGTTGCTTGTGAAAATAGGTAGAACTAGAGATCATTATTTAAGTAAGGTATGTTAGATTCATAAATTCAAATACAGCATTCTTTTATTTATAAATTTAAACACTGAATGGTTTAGGGTTAAAAAAGAATATGGAAATAAAAAAGGAACTACTAAGCTTATGGAAGAAAACTGAGGGAGCAAGAGGATGATCAAAAGGATAATGAAGGGCTGGGAGATAGATCAATAGTTAAGAGTACTGGTTGCTCTTGTAGAGGAGCCAAGATTCTTAATACCTAAATGGTGGCTCATAACCATTAGTAACTACAGTTTGATGCCTTCTCTGCAGTCTCTGCAGGCACTGTGCACATGTGATAGACAGACATACATGTAGGCAAAACATCCAAACACATAAAAACAAATAACTAAAAAATTGTAAAGGAAAAAAGATAATGAGGGATGGGCATGGTAAGCGTACATTATATGCATGTAAAATATTATAATAAATATATTATTATATATAATTAATGTTAACACTATTTAAAAGGAAACATGAGAAAGTGATTAAATACATATTTACTAAACCAATTTTTATCTAAAGTGAAATGTGTGTTCATATTAAAAAATAACCACTGAATCCAGCTAATTTCGGTAGATAGTACATTAACTAAAACTGATGTGATGTCTGGGACTTAGATATAGAAAGATTGGAAGGCAAAAGTGGCAGTCAAGGTTGTAACCTCAAGGATGAAGCACATAAAGGAATGTTTTTGTTGCTACAGCCCCTGGTAAAAACAATATGCACATATTCTCCATGCACTCCTCCTGTATAAGCTGTGGAACTATGCCTGAGTGTTTTGGCACTCAGCTGGCCTCAGAGACCTGGATAGGGGCACAGCCAACTGTGCTGGGCAGGAGTGGAGGAGATAGTTATTACCTTGCCTTCTAGGTCTTGGTAGAGAGGTAAGCTTTCTCTTTTATCACCTCACACACAATTGTAGTCCTCAAATTCAAGAGTAAAGGACCTGGGAGGAAGCTTCATATAGATGAAAGACATGGAGAGTTGATAAATGTTGGAGGGGAAGGAATGTTTGGGGGCTCCAGTGGAGGGAAGAGTAAGGCATAGCAGATTTATAAATCCTTGACTATTTTGTCTTGGATAAGGTTGGAAGTGTGGGGCTCAAGTTCTCTGAAGAAACCACATCTGTATTAGAGTCCTCTAATCTGGAGACCTTGGATGACTGTGCAGATGAGAATATGATAAGTCTATTGTCACATTTACTTTGAGAAATCTCAGGCTCTTTATTAACCATCCACTTTAACTTTTATATCTTAACTGTGATAGTTGGTTTTAATTGTTAATTTGACACAATCTGGATCCACCCAGTGTGGATAGCTCTATTACCTGGGCTGAATTATTCTAAACTGTATGAAAGTGGAAACGCAAGATGAGCAGATGACTACTACCATGAATGCATTAATTTGTTGTTCTCGGCTTGTGACTGTGGATTTGATGTGAACATCTCCTTCAAGTTCCTGGAACTTCCCTGCTCTGATGAATTGTAACCTGGAATTGAACTAAAATGCATCTTTTCCCCCAAGACAATTTTGTCAGAGTGTTTTATCTTAGAAACATAAAACAAAACTAAGATACAGTCTTTCTTGTGACTCAGGCAAACCTCTTAGAGTGTGTCAATACCCTCAGCAGACTTTGATCGTGCATTAGCTCTAGATCTGAGAATGGTACCAGATGACATCTGAAATGTATGGAAAGGTTTTCTTCACCTTCCTATAGCTTATTGTACTATCTAACTTTTACAACAAACTGGAGTCACCTGAGAAAAGGGAACAATACTTAAGTTGCCTCCAACAGATTGTTCTGTGGGCATGTCTATGGGGGTTATTTTCTTGATTGATGACTGATGTGAGAGGGCTCAGCCCACTGTGGACAGTGCCATTTCTAGGCACGTGATCCTTGGTTGCATAAAAACCCTAGCTGAGCAAGCCAGGGGAAGGAAGTAAGCCAGTAAGCGGTGTTTCTCCATGATCTAAGTCAGTAAGCAATGTTTCTCCATGGTCTCTGTTTTTAGTTCCTGCCTCACGTTCCTGTCCCGACTTCTCTCAGTAATAAATTATTACCAAAAAGTGTAAGATGAAATAAACATTTTCCTCTACAGGTCACATTTGGTCAATTTTATCACAACAGAGAAGCAAAACTAGAACATCCACCTCCCTAAAGCCCCAACTAATGGATTTATTTTGATGCATTCTTTTGTTCTATGTCTATAAATGTTCATGTTCTCTCTTTGACAGCAGAGTGTCTCCTTCAGGATAACCTGGGTCTGCCTTCCTGGACCATAACACTCATATTTAGCTGAACATCAACTGCTTTCTTATTTTATTCTTTAATGAAGACTTGTGGTTTATATCTGTAGGTATCTTTTTTTTTTTTTTCTATGATACTGGCTTCCATGAAGATAGAACTTGGGAACTTGTCTCAGATTGTACAAAGTTGAGGTTGTGGAAATACACACTTCACCACTACTGTGAGACTGGGCAGGGCCATTTGACTCCTATTTCTGAAGGCTGAGCTGAGGTGGTACTGATCAAGGACAGCTGACAGCAGGAGAATCAGAGTGTGTAGCCTATGGGATTTTGTCCTCTGAGGTAACCCTCAACTTTATGGCTTCCAATGCCAGTTAAGCAACGCTACAGAGATGCACTTCTACAGCATCTGGAGATAGCTCATGGCAGCTCCATGACTGCCGGGCCCACTGTCAGGTACTCCTGAAGGCCCTGACGCCACCTTAGAAAGAGGTCAGGGCTCTCTCATAAAGTATTACCTTATTAAATTAAGCAGGGCAGGCTCCCAGTGCCAAAAGAAAGTGCTCCAAAGGGCAAAAGGGTGCAAGGACAACTCAATATGTCAGACTTTCAGCAGCCCTTGCTGGTGGATGCTGCCCTTTCCCCTGGATTTTCAATTGGAAAATATCTCTGTTCTCCATTCAGATGCCTGCTGGCAGCCCAGAGCAAACTTCCTTGAGCCTCAGCAGTTTTGATTCACCTAAAAATATGGTTTGGAATCAGCTGCCATGTTAACTGAGTAGCAAATTCTGTTTTCCTTTCTATTTTTGCACTATCTTTCAGAAACACATTTTCCATAAGGGACCGGGATATTTAAAATTTGTGAATTAAAGCCATGTGGAGTTGAAGCAAAATCGGATATCAGTTGGAAGGAAGAACTTCATAATTGGACTTGTTAAGAAGCCCAATCCCTGCTGTCCCTCTCTTTGCCCCATATTCCTACCACACAGTCTTTCCTATGTTACTTCAATCAAGACAGGAATGGAGCCTGCTGAGCTCTGTGGGCCTGATAGATTTGCTGGGAATCTCTCTGCGCATGCCTTCAATGATTGACTCAGTGTGAAGATCTACATGTTATGGTTAAAAAGTGCTAAGGCATAAAGCTAAGGGTAATTCAGTTGTCTCTGGACTTTTGCTTACAGGTGACAACAGACAGCTTTAATGCAGAAGATTCTGCAAGAACCTCCCTCAATTTCACCCAAACCCTCCATCCCTTTCATTTGGGTAGCCTTGATATTACTCAGAAATGGGAGCTGGTGTCTGGTCATGTTTACTGGGCCTTTCTTTCATTTATCTCTGGAATATATGTAATTTCATTTCCCAGGTCCCCTTGCCACCTGGCTTCTAGCTAAGTTTGGCTATGAGGAGGCTGTGGTAGAACAAAAGAGAGGACCAAAGGGAAAAGGAAGATATTCATTGCTCTTGTTAAATCTTTCTACTTTGAAAACTGTTTTGAAGCTGCAACTTAGTGATCAATTATATTTATTGATAAGTATAAACTGTAATGTTAGCCTGGCAGAGCAGCAAGTGGGCTGGCTGGAGGTTGGCAGGCCTGGCTTGCCTTAACTGGTGGTCTGACCTGTCCTGGAGATAAAGCTATAGACCAAGGGTGGCCTTCACCACCTGCAACCTAAATTCTGTTAACTAATATATTCATTAATAACTATAAGTTGTTATAGTAGGCCAGTGGAGTAGCTGGTGGCCTGGTGGGAGATTGGCAGGCCCTGACTTGCCTTATAGCCTGTAGGCCTGTTGGGGAGGTCAGTTGGGGCAGTTGGCAGGATATTTATTAATAACTTTAAAGTATTATATTAAGGCAGTGGAATAGTTGGTGGTGGTCTGGCAGGGTAGCTACCAGGGCCTGTCGTAAGGTCTATTACCAGAAGTCTGTTGGCTTGCCTTAGATAGAGGCCTGTAGGCTTTTCAACCTGAAACCTGTGGGAGCCTTTTCCCAAATAACTAAATATACTAAGGCCCTTTGATGTTTCAATGCAGACTCTCAACTAGCAAATTTAACTTAACCCAGACCACCTAATTCCAACTAGCCATGTGGCTTGCTGTCCCTTCCAGAGCTTTCAGACACGTCTGTCTGCTTCCATGTATCCTGGCAGAAAGTGAGCTCCTCTGTGTAATATCCAGGGTTCCTTTCTCCAGGAAGTCCCACCTTCCCATACTCTTTCTGCTCAGTTAATTGGCCATCAGCAACTTTTATTAGCCAATCAGATAGTATCTCATAAAGGGCTGTAACCAGATCTCTAGCACTTAAATCAGCCTCTAAACCCAATGTATTAGGCCTTCCTCCAACACTGTTCTCCTCAGTAGCCCAGTTTCTTCCCTGTCTCCTACTGTGGTCTTACTGGGTTTCTAGGTCCTTCTCTGTGACCTTGACTTCTAGCCTCTGTATACCCCTCTTTATATGGAAGTGGCTTCCTGTAGTTGCTAATTTTTTATTTGTGAGTGGATTCTCAACACTTGCACCATCTCTGTGATCAATTTTCCATAGAACATGGGAAATTTCATTCACAGGGATAAATATGCCCAGCACCCATTTGTATTTGTTTCCTCCTATTCATGTCCTTTCACCATTTTCGGTTGTGTGCTTGACTTTTCCAATTAATTACAAACTCTATGTGGCTATCATTGTGTGACTTTTCCTAGAAACACATGAACAAACATCTACATACTGGAAATGGAACATCAGTGATACACTAATGAAACAATTCTACCTGAGTCTAAGTGAACCAGTGAGTTTATTAGAGTCATTTGTAGGAACTTGAGTGAGGCAAGAGCAGCTGTATCACCAGAAATCCCACCCCAGTGTGACTGATGAGTCATGAGAGCAAAATCCTCAGAGTTCTTTATGTACTTTTCAGGAAGACACCTCAGAGAGTCTCTTCTCCTCAGCAGATATTACTTTTTTAAAAAGATTGTTTATCTGTTTATTTTACATTCCAATCACCATTCCTCTCCCTCCTCTCTTCCCAGTCCCACACTCTCACCCACGTCCCCTTTATTCCCCCCACCTCCCAACCAGTACCAACCCACTCTGACATATCAAATCAAATGTCTCTTCTTCCACTGAAGCAAGACAAGGCAGCACTGCTAGGAAAATGAGCTCCAGGAGGCAATGGTGTCCAAATTAGAGATAGACCCTATTCCAATTGTTAGGGGATCCACTTGTGGACTTTTTATATAACCTTATGGGTCTTGTGAATCTTGCAAGTTCCAGAGGCTTTCCAGGCCTTATAAGTTTTTATTTCTTGTGTCTTGTAGTCTCTTTTTATTCTCATGATTTTCTTTTCTTCCATCCAGAAAATAATGCACTGATTCAAAATGGCTGGACAGTGCTTTTCTATTATGTGGCTGTCTTTTTTTTCCAATTAATTTATTGTAAGTACCATGCTGTGAATATTAGCCTATTATCTAAAATATGACTTGATAAATTTTCCTGGCTATGAATATTGCTTTTACTTGCTATAGATTTTTTTGTGGTTGTTTTCTTTGGCACAAACCATGTTTCTAAAAATTGTTTCAAACATATATATTTATTGTTACTTTTGATGCTACATTTAGAATATCTAAATTAATCATAGATAAAACTTCTCTGCACATTCTATTTTAGTATTTTCATGGTTTCATTGATTAAAATATAATCAATTCCATAATTTAATGAATAAAATATATAGATATGGCTTTATTTCTCTTACTCTTTTTTGCAAATGATTGCTTAATTACACTAATGTAATCTGAAAAATAGGTCACTGTATTTGTTTATTTTTTGTGACTATAACAAAATGCTTGAGGCTGAGTAGTTTATAAAGGGAAGAGGTTTACTTAGTTCATAGTAATTGGAGTTCAAGGACATGGTGCTTAACATCTGTTTGGCTCTAATGAGGGTCTGTGACAGGTGATATTTGTGCAACAGAGATTACAGGATGACACACAAAATGAGAGGGACCATGGGTCATGCTGACTTTTATATTTATTCAATATTTATTAATTTTTAAAATTAACAGATTGCCTGAGCTATTTCCATATTTCCACAATTGCTTATGCAATCCTTTGATCATGTCCCTTCCCCTCAGTTCTCTCTTGCCATTTTCCTTTTCTTCAGACTACTTAATCATTCCAAAAACCCATTAGCCATTTTTTTACCTTTTTGTGTTTCCAGACATGAGAGAGAAAATGTCATATTTGCCTGTATGCCTCTGGCTAATTTTGGTTAAGATAATGACCACTGGTTCCACCCATTTTTCTGCAAATGACATAGCATAATTTCATTCTTCTTATTTACGACTGAGAGAGGATTCATTGTGCATAGAAACCAGGCCTTTAAAAATCAATTTATCTGTTTGTGTGTGTCAAGGCTAATTCCATATCCTTGCTACATGGATATAAGGATATCTCTGTGGTACACTGACTTCTCCTTTAGTTATATACCTAGACGTGGTACACCTGCATTTTAAGTTACATTTATTTTTAGTTAAAAAAAAGATTTTAAGAAATGTTCTAACTTTGTTTCCATAATGGCTCTAGTAATTTATATCAACATTGTGAAACTTTTTTCCCTACCATATCCTCCATGTTTATTTTTTTGTTTTTTTTTTTAAATAATAACCCACTTTCATGAGCAGCGATGGTAATCTCTTAGAAGCCATTTTACATTTTTTTGAGATAGGATCTCACTATGTAGCCCTGGCTGACCTGGAATTTGTTGTGTAGACCAGGTTAGCATCAAACTCTGCCTCCTTAGTGCTAGTGTTAAAGGTGAGTGCCACCACCCTACACCTGAATACTAACTTCCAGTGAGATTAATCTCCCAACACCTAATTGTCTTGCACTAAGCCACATCTATTTAATGTTTTACTCTGTCTTCTCATTGGCGCCCTAAGGAGTGAGCTTTTACAAGATGTATGCTTGAGGCACCCCCCTCACAACGTACCCAAAGCATGGCAGCCATCCTTGCTCAAATGATTTGACATGACACCTCCATGAACCTATGGTTTACTATCTATATTTGGTCTACATGCCATTTTTTATTTTTCTGTTTTGATCATTATGTGAATGGAATTCTGCCTTATGTAACTTTGGAGACTGTTTCCATCGGATAGCAAAATGTGTCCAAGTTTCAGATTTGTGGCTAAATGTGGTTGCTAACCATTTGACAGTTACAGAATATTCCAGTTGTTTCTAACTTTTCAATGATGAACATGAATAAAACTGTGAGAAACATTCACAGATAGATCTGTTGGCATTATTTTTTATTCTGTTTTATTTGGTTTTTTCTTTCTTTTTTTAATATTCATTTATTACTTCAATTTACATCTCCATCATGTACCCTCCCTCCACCTCTCCCAGACCCAAGCTCCCACCACCCTCCCACGTTCTCCTCCTTCTCCCTTCTATCCTACTCCTCCAGTGTGGGGTGCCCTACATATCAGCCCCATCAGTTTAGCAGTCATAAGAGGGCAAAGAGCTTCCTCTTGCATTTGGGGCCTACATGGCAGCTCCACTAGAGCAAAGTGTCTCACTAACAAGTAAGAAAGTCTGTGTTCCTGTTCCTTTCAGTCTGTTGGTTGTAGTATAGTTATCCTGTACTATATGGCTAAAATCCAATTATAAGTGAATAGATGCCATGTACATCTTTCTGAGTCTGAGTTAGCTCACGCAGGATGAATTTTTCTAGATCCATCCATTTGACTGTAAATTGCATGATTTCCTTGTTTCTGATGGTTGAGTAGTATTCCATTGTGTAAATGTATCACAGGTTTTTGTTATTAATTTTTTGGTTGAGGGACATATGGATTCTTTCCAGTTTCTAGCTAGTACAAATAAAGCTGCTATGAACATAGTTGAGAAGATGTCCTTGTGGTTTGGTGAGGAATTGTTTGGATGTATATCCAGGAGTGGTATGGCTGGGTCTTTAGGTAGAGCTATTCCAAGTTCTCTAAGATACTGTCAGACTGATTTCCAAAGAGGTTGTACAAGTTTTCACTCATCCCAGCAATGGAACGGGAATGCAAACTTGTACAACTTCTGTGGAAATCAGTCTGGTGATATTTGGGTTCTTATATCTACCACCCTTCTCCACTCCAATCCCTTCCAACCCCTCATCACTAGGTAGAGAGAAAGAAGGTTAGAGGGGAAAGGGGCCATACACCTCTTTAAACTACTTCCTGCTGATCAGGGTCATTGGGTTTCTATCCAGCAAACCAGTAAACTAGCAGTAACAACTATCAATCCATCAATCCAGTAATCCAGCAGTAGCAAACACAGCAAACGGAACCAACAAAAACAGGACCAACAGCACCAGGGTAGCAGCTGGGGAACAGAGCTGCCTTTTGGAGCACCCCAGGCCCTCTCAGGACTCTCCCATTTCTACCCTCTCAAGAGTCCCCAGAATTCCAAAAGCAATCTATCCGCAGCTGGCAAAAATCATGCCCCTGCTAGTGCACAAGGAAAATCTTAATCACCTGCTATGAAGCAGCCTTTTATCCCACACCTGTGATTAAAACAAACACATATTTACATAACATAACATGGTTTTTAAAGAAACCAAAATTTTTACTACATAGATTTATTTAAATTATTTTCACCTTATTTTATATGTTCAAGTGTTTTGTTTTGGGGGGTTTTTTTGCATTAGTAGCTGTGCACCATGTGTACGCAGTTCCCTTAGGATCTGTAGCAAGTTATTAGATGCCATAAAACAGGAGTTACAGACATTGTTGAGTTGTGCTGGAATCAAACTTGGTTGTCTGGAAGAACAGCTAGTGCTCTTAACTGCTGAGACATTGCTCCACAATCATGACTTATTTTTATTGTATGGATGTGAGTGATTGCTTGCATGTATGTGTATGTACCATGTGCATTAGTACCCACAGAAGTCAGAATAGGGTGTCAAATCCCCTGGAACTAGAGTTACTGGTGGTTGTGAGACACTCTGTGTGCTACAAACTGAACCTGGGTCATCTGCAAGAAGAGCGAGTCTCTCCTTTATTTAATTTATTACTTCAGGTTATATCTCCATTGCAGTGTCCTCTTTTCACCCCTACCAGTCCTGCTCTTCCACCCTATAGCCCCTATCCCTTCCATCCCACTCCTCTGGAGTGGAGTGTCCCTACATAACAGTCCCCAGCCCAAGTTCAGCAGTCATATAAGGGCCAAGATCCTCCTAATACATTGGAGGCATATAAGGCAGCACCACTAGGGCGAAGTGTCTCATTGACAGGAAAAAAAAGACCTTGTTCATGTTCCCTTTGGTGCATTGGTTCTAGTATAGTTATCCTGTAGTATATGGCTAAAATCTGACTATAAATGAATAGATGCCATGTGCATCCTTCTGAGTCTGGGTTAGCTCACTCAGGATGAGCTTCTCTAGTTCCATCCATTTGGCTGCAAATTGCATGATTTCATTGTTTCTGATAGCTGAGTTATTCCATTGTGTAGATGTACCACAGTTTTTCAATCCGTTCTTCGGTTGAGCGACATCTGGGTTGTTTCCAGTTTCTAGTTATTACAAATAAGGCTGCTATGGCTTGTGCAACCACTATGGAGATCAGACTGGCGATATCTTAGAAAACTTGGAATAGCTCTGCCTTGGGACCCAGCCATACCACTTCTGGGTATACATCCAAATGATTCCTCACCGAATCACAAGGAAGAGCAAGTCTCTTAACCTCAGAGCCATCTCTAAAGACTCCTCACATATAGATTTTTTAATGTAAACCTAAGTGTTCATTCTTCTTAGATAAAAATGGAAGTGGAGCATTACTCATTAATATACTAACTGCACATTACACTTCTTTGTTTTTTGTTTTTTTGAGCCTTGAGTTGGTCCTGAACTTTCTGTGCATCCAAGGCTGATCTTAAACTCTTGATCTTCTCACCTCTATCTCCTAATGTTAGGGTTACAGGTATATATCACCACATCCAACTATATATACATATATATATATATATATATATGGATATAAATATATATATATATGGATATAAATATATATGTATGGATATATATATCCAAACTGTTTCCAAAGAGGCTGCATTCTTACAATCATAATCTATAAGTCTATACTAAAAGTACAACACTCCACACAAAAAGGATTCTAGCTTCTGTAAATCTCTGCATTGCTAGCTGAGATGAGCCTGATGCATGGGAGAGCAACTGGGACTCGGGTTAGCAGACTGAGAAAGAGGACTGGGCACATTTCAGCACAGAACTTCTGACCTTTGACCTGGAGACAGGTTGTTTCTCACTGGAGTTTGCTCATCAAGGTACAAGGTGAGTAAGGTAGGTCAAAGAGGAGTAAGTGGGTCTTTTCACCATCCTCAGCGAGGTTGTTGGTTTAGGAGACTGGATGATGGATGTGATCCTTTCAGTAACAGAGCAAACTCACCAGTCATGTGACTTGAAGACAAAACTTGTGTCATGCAACTTTTTCTCCCTGTTGTGAACTGCTCCTTCACACCTGCAAAGAAGCCACATGTCTCTTACCCTACCTGGAGTTCTTTGCAACCCTTCTCTAGACACCCCTTCACAGCCCCCTCCCTCTACCCTTTTCATTCCCATCCTTCCACCCTCTACCCCCTTTCCCATCTATCCTACTCCTCAAGTGTAGGGTGCCCTACATATCAGCCCTCCTCAGTTCATCAGTCATATGAGGGCTAAGAGCTTCCTCTTGCGTTTGGGGCCTACATGGCAGCTCCACTAGGGCAAAGTGTCCCACTAACAGATAACAAAGTCCATGTTCCTGTTCCTTTCAGTCTGTTGGTTGTAGGAATGGTTTAAGGAAGACACTGGCCCAGAGGAAGCACTGCAGCCAGATACTCTCATCTGAACACTTTCAGCATTAAATACCTACCTAAAATGAGCAATGACTATGCTTTGCCAACAGTATAAGCCATCACCATTGTTCTCAGATGTTGTTTAAATTATTTTTACCATGAAAGTTCTAGAAACAATTAAACAACAAGAAAGTGATGATTGCCAGTAAATCCTGGGCAAACAGCCAAGATGGCAGTGATCAGGAGGAATAGGGAATCCTAATCAATCTTGGGCAGTTGACAGAGAGAAAAGTGATTCTAACATGTCAGCCTCAGAGTGGGAACCATGAGACTCTAGCAGACTTTGAGGTCTCTTATTCACTTTGCAGCATACGAAATTTCACACTCCATCTCCCCCAAGCAATTAAAGCTGTTAGAATTTATCTTTAGCATTAAAAAGCTACATTTCCCCATCATAAGGAAAAAAAAAAACATCTGTTTGATTTAAAAGCTTCAGGCTCAATACCCTAAAGATAAGTTGGCGACAGGAGCGAAAAAAAGAAGCTTAAAGTAATGAAGCATAACCAGCATACAGATAAAAGGCAATCAAAAGAAAGCTGTAGCTGGCTTAGAAAGCTCCTACCCAGGAAAGGCACCTTGTTTTGGGTGGTGGGGTTGTGTGGGGTCTTGGGTCCTATATAGGCTGGTGCTGTGGGCCTTGCTGAGAGCTCTGAATGATGAAAACTCTAGACCTCACAGAACTCAGGATGCCTCTGGATTATAGACTGCTCTGTGCTCAAAACATATTCCTAGACTCAAGCTAATGTTTGAGGTTTAAAACTACTCAGCTATCAGAAATAAGGAAATCATGCAATTTGCTGCCAAATGGATGGAACTAGAAAAGCTCATCCTGAGTGAGCTAACCCAGACTCAGAAAGATGTACATGGTATCTATTCACTTATAACTGGATTTTAACCACAGAGTACATGATAACTATTCCTACAACCAACAGATTGAAAGAAACAGGAACATGGACTTTTTATCTGTTAGTGGGATACTTTGCCCTAGTGGAGCTGCCATGTAGGCCCCAAATGCAAGAGGAAGCTCTTAGCCCTCATATGACTGATGAACTGAGGAGGGTTGATATGTAGGGCACCCTACACTTGAGGAATAGGATAGATGGGAAAGGGAGTAGAGGGTGGGAGGATGGGAATGAAAAGGGTAGA
Organism: Lophiomys imhausi; assembly: GCA_907164525.1. Taxonomy (NCBI): domain Eukaryota; kingdom Metazoa; phylum Chordata; class Mammalia; order Rodentia; family Muridae; genus Lophiomys; species Lophiomys imhausi. The sequence goes on from CAJQZJ010032819.1 coordinate 606,626, forward strand.
AGGAGGGGGCTTGAAGGAGATGTAACTTGAAGTAATAAAGAAACTTAATGAGGAAAAACAAAACAACCCCCCCAAAAGAAAACAAAAACAAACCAAAAATCCCTCCGGGCTCCATCTAGCTTGATTTCTGCATTCGAATTTTTGTCTCTCTAACAAAATATGAGAAAACAATATCAGAGAAGAAGGCTTATTTGGGGTTATAATTTTAGACTATGACCTGTAGTTCTGAGTCTGAGGCAGAGCTTCATGGTAGGAAGGAACCATGTTGGAGCTAAACCATTCATCTCATGGTTGACAAGTAGAGGGTGACATAGGAAGAATCCTGGCCAATGGATACCTACAAAGACAAGTTAGAAACAAAGAATAATCACTGTGTCCCACAAAGTGAACAAAGTGAAAGCAGTTCAGTGAGGCAATGGTTTTTGCAAAGACCCAAACCTGGCTAGCAAGCACAAAGTGGCAGGAAGTCTACCTGGGTTTTTTTTTTTTTTTTTTTAATTCTAATGCAGGTGACCACTCTGTCTTTGTCCCATTGACTGGGGTCCAGCGTCACATGTTCTTCATGATTGGCCAGTTTTTTAAAAAAGTTTTTATCCAAGTTACATCTTTATCATAGTTCCCACCATCCTCTCTCCTCCAGGTGCCACCCTCTTCTCCATCCCCTCCTCCTCTGATAGTTTTAAAAGAATTGGTGCAAAAGAAATGAAGGCAACAGGAAGGGGTTGCTCACTTAAGTCACTGATGTACTGAAAATGCAGAGAAGCCTTTATTTAAACAAACGTTTTATTGGACAGGCAATTTGCATTTGCATAAAGATTTTTCAAGGTGGAGGGGATAAAAAAGATTTGCATAAAAGTCTCACAAGGTGAAAATAATAATTAAAAATATTTGAATTCTTTGTCATAATTAAAGTTTTATAATATTTAATAGAAAGACTAGAATTTAATGTTTTTACAGACACATTGTGTGACTTACTTTCTCTAATCAGAGCCCACTTCTAACAATCCCTTCAGTATGACTCATTTATGAACCAACTTGCTGATGAACTTAATGCTTTCAAGTGTTAATCACTTCCCAGTGATTATATATACCAGTTGGAGACCAAGTTGCCAACACGTGAAACTTTTACAAAGACATTCCATAGTCAAACCACAATGTTCTTTACTGGATAGAGTAGAAACTGTCCAGATAGAGCATATGCAAGGGTGTCTGGTAGCATAAAAGATGAGAGAAGATTATGTCATTGCAAGAAAGAGGAAGAAAAGCCCCTATGAGCCAAATTCAAGACAAAGCTAAGACACTATTTAGTCCCTTCACTTCTGAACACAGCCTCTCATTTCAACATTTTCTTTTCTGGGCTAGGATCCCAGACTTTGAAGAAAGATAGAGATTAACAGAGATATTATACTCTCTAGTTAAACCCAACTCTCATCATTGAATTTCAGTTAAAATAATTCTCTAGTTCACTTTTGAAATTAATAAACTCTGTTTTTTAGAGCACTTTTTGATTCACAATAAAATTGGAAAGAAAGCATAGCTTTACCCACATACAACTTCTTTTATCTACACCCCACTCTTAATAATGTATTTGTTGTAGTTGATAAACCAACAATGACACTTATTATCACCCAAAGTTCCCAGTTCACGTTAGGATCCACTTGGGAATTGTGTTTTCTATGGGTTTTCATAAATGGTGACATGTAACCTCTATCTTTCAGAAAAACTTCACTACTCTAAAAAACATTTCTGTGCTCTACCAGTTCTTTTACCCTAATCCCTGGCATCCATATAATCAGTTTATTGCTCTCATGGTCTTGCCTTTCCAAGTAGCAATCATACTGTGATTATTTTCATACTGGGAATTTTTACTTGGCAATTTCACAATACATTTTCCCTTCAAGATGTCTTCTTAAATGAAAAGTTTGGTTATTTTTATTTATGGGTTTTAACTACCTGTGTGCTCATGTAACATGTAGGTAGTAGATAACTTTGGAAACCAGAAGAGGATATCAGATACCCTGAAGCAGGAGTTACAGCTAGTTGTTTATTACCTGAACTGGATTCTCTGATAAAGCAGCCAATGTTCTTTTTTAAAATATTTATTTATTATTTAAAGTTACATCTCCATTTCATTGTCTTCCTTCCGCCCCTCCCAGTCCCACACTCCCACACTCCACCCCCTCCTTCCATCCCACTCCTCTGGAGTGGAGTGTCCCTACATAACAGTCTCCCACCCAATTTCAGCAGTCATATGAGGGCAAGAGCCTCCTCATACGCTGAGGGCCTACAAGGCAGCACCACTAGGGCAAAGTATCTCATTGATATGAAACAAAGTCTATGCTCCTGTTCCCCTTGGTGCATTGGTTGTAGTATAGTTATCTTGTACTATATGACAAAAATTCGATTATAAGTGAATAGATGCCATGTGCATCCTTCTGAGTCTGGGTTAGCTCACTCAGGATGAGCTTCTCTAGTTCCATCTATTTGGCTGCAAATTGAAGGATTTCGTTATTTCTGATGGCTGAGTAGTATTCCATTGTGTAGATGTACCACAGTTTTTTAATCCATTCTTTTTTTGAGGGGCATCTGCGTTGTTTCCAGTTTCTAGCTATTACAAATAAGGCTGCTATGAACATAGATAAGGAAACTTCCCTGTGGTTTGGTGAGGAATCATTTGGATATATACCCAGAAGTGGTATGGCTGGATCTTGAGGTAGGGCTATTCGAAGTTATCTAAGATATCAACAGTATGAGTTCCATAGCACAAGTTTGCACTCCCACCAGCAATGGAGGAGGATTCCCCTTTCTTCACACCCTCACCAGCATGTATTGACATTTGAGTTTTGATCTTAGCCATTCTGACGGGTGTGAGATGGAATCTCAGAGTTGTCTTGAGTTGCATTTCTCTGATGATTAAGGATGCTGAGCATTTCTTCAAGTGTCTCTCAGTCATTAGGAATTCCTCCTTTGTGAATTCTTTGTTTAGCTCTTTTCCCCATATTTTGATTGTATTATTTGGTTTCTTGGCATTTAAGTTCTTGAGTTCTTTGTAAATTATGGATATTAGCCCTCTGTCAGGTTTGAGGTTGGTGAAGATTTTTCCCCAATTTGTAGGTTCTCATTTTGTTTGAATGACAGTGTCTTTTGCCTTATAGAAGCTTTTCAGTTTCATGAGGTCCCATTTATTGATTGTTGGTCTTAGGTCCTGAGCTGTTGGTGTTCTGTTCAGGAAGTTGTCAACTGTGCTGATGAGCTCGAGGGGTTTTCCCACTTTCACTTCTAGTAGATTTAGTGTGTCTGGCCTTATGTTAAGGTCTTTGATCCACTTGGACTTAAGTTTTGTACAAGGTGAAAAATATGGGTCTAATTTCATTTATTCCATACATGTGGACATCCAGTTGGACCAGCACCATTTGTTGAAAATGCTGTCCTTTTTCCATTTTATGGTTTTGGCTTCTTTGTCAAAAATTAAGTGACTATATGTATGTGGGTTCATTTCTGGGTCTTCAATTCGATTCCATTGCTCCATTGGTCTGTTTCTATACCAGTACCATGCTGTCACTATTACTATTGCTCTGTAGTACAGCTTGAAATCTGGGATGGTGATACCTCCAGGTGTTTTTTATTGTACAGGATTGTTTAGCTATTCTGGTTTTTTTTGTTATTCCATATGAAGTTGAGAATTGCTTTTTCCAGGTCTATAAAGAATTGTGGTGGTATTTTGGTAGGAATGGCATTGAATCTGTATATTGCTTTTGGCAGGATGGCCATTTTTATTATGTTGATCCTACCTATCCATGAGCATGGGAGATCTTTCCATCTTCTGATGGCCTCTTCAGTTTCTTTCTTCATGGACTTAAAGTTCTTGTCATACAGATCTTTCTCTTGCTTGTTTAGAGTTACCCCCAGGTATTTTATATTGCTTGTAGCTATTATAAAGGGTGTTGTTTTCCTAATTTCTTACTCAGCCCACTTACTTGTATAAAGAAGGCCTTCTTATTTTTGAATTAATTTTCATTCCAGCCACCTTGATGAAGGAGTTTATTAGCTATAAGAGTTCTCTAGTGGAATTTTTGGGGTCGCTTATGTATACTACCATATCGTCTGCAAATAGGGATAATTTGACTTATTTGTTTCCAATTTGTATCCCCTTGATCTCCTTTAGCTGTCTTATTGCTCTAGCAAGAACTTCAAGTACTATGTTGAAGAGATATGGTAAAAGTGGACATCCTTGTCTTGTACCTGAGTTTAGAGGAAATGCTTCAAGTTTCTCTCCATTTTACTTGATGTTGGCTACAGACTTGCTGTATATCACCTTTATTATTCCTGGGTATGATCCTAGTATGCTTATCCTCTCCAGGACTTTTAGCATGAAGGGGTGTTGGGTTTTGTCAAGTGCTTTTTCACCATCTAGCAAGATGATCATTTGTTGTTTTTTTTTTTTTAAGCTTGTTTATATGGTGGATTATGTTAATAGATTTTCGTATGTTGAACCATCCTTGCATTCCTGGGATGAAGCCTACTTGATCATTGTGTGTGATACTTTTGATGTGTTCTTGGATTCGGTTTGCCAGTATTTTACTAAGTAATTTGCATCTAAGGTCATGAGGGAAATTGGTCTGAAGTTCTCTTTCTGTGTTGGGACTTTGTGTTTTTTAGGAATCAGGGTGACTGTGGCCTCATAGAATGAGGTTGGCAAAGTTCCTTCTGATTCTATTTTGTGGAAGACTTTGAAGAATATTAGTATTAGCTCTTCTTTGAAGGTCTGGTAGAATTCTGTGCTGAAACCATCTGGCCCTGGGTTGTTGTTGTTTTTGTTTGTTTGGTTGGTTGGTTGGGTTTTTTGGTTTTTTTTTGGGGGGGGGAGGTTGGGAGATTTTTAATGACTCTTCTATTTTCTTAGAGGTTATAGGGCTGTTTAGTCTGTTAACCTGATCTTGATTTAACTTTAGAAGTTCGAATCTATCAAGAAAATTATCCATTTAGCTTAGGTTTCCAAATTGGTGGAATATAGATATATCAGTAGGACCTAAAGATTCTCTGGATTTCTTCAATGTCTGTTGTTATTTCTCCCTTTTCATTTCTAATTTTGTTGATTTTGGTTTTTTCCCTTTGCGTTTTAGTTAATTTGGCTAAGGGTTTGTCTATTTTGTTGATTTTCTCAAAGAACCAACTCTTGGTTTCATTGATTCTTTGTATCATTCTTTTTGTTTCCAAGTTGTTGATTTCAGCCCTAAGGTTGATGATTTCCTGGTTTCTGCTTCTTCTTGGGAGTGTTTGCTTCTTTTTTTCTCAGTTCTTCCAGTTCAGCTGTTAATTCACTAATATGAGCTTTCACAATTTTCTTTTTGAAGGCGCTTAGTGCTATGAACCTTCCTCGTAGCACAGCTTTCATTGTGTCTCATAGGTTTGGGTATGTTGTGCCTTCATTTTCAGTGGATTTTAAGAAGTCTTTGATTTCCTTCTTTATTTCTTCCCTGACCCAGTAGTCATCCAGTAAAGAGTTGTTCAGTTTCCATGGGTGTGTAAGTTTTTTGTTACTTCTGTTGTTGTTGAGGTCCAGGTTTATTCCATGGTGGTCTGGTAAGATACAAGGGGTTATTTCAATTTTCTTGTATCTGTTGAGGCATGCTTTGTGTAAGAATATATGGCCAATTCTAGAGAAGGTTCTTTGCAGTGCTGAGAAGAAGGTGTATTCCTTTTCTGTTTGGGTGAAACGTTCTGTAGATATCTGTTAGGTCCATTTGGTTCATGACCTCTGTTTAACTCATTATGTCTCTGTTTGGTTTCTGTCTTGATGACCTGTCCATTGTTGTGATTGTGGTGTTGAAGTTTCCCACTAATGTGTGGGGATCGATGTATGGTTTAAGCTTTAGAAGAGTTTTTTTTACAAATGTAGGTGCCCTGTATTTGGGGCATAGATATTCAATATTGAGATGTCATCTTGATGAATATTTCCTTTAACGAGTATGTAGTGCTTTTTCTATCTTTTTTTTTTATTGAATTCAGTTGAAAGTCTATTTTATTTGATGTTAAGATGAGTACTTCAGTTTGCTTCTTGGGTCCATATGCTTGGAAAACCTTTTCTCAGCCCTTTATTCTGAGGTAGCATCTATCTTTTTTAGTGAGATGCTTTTCTTGTATGCAGCAAAATGATGAGTCTTGTTTATGGATCCATTCTGTAAGCCTGTGCCTATTTATTGGGGAGTTGACTCCATTGATGTTGATGGATATTAAGGACCAAAGGTTGTTATTTCCTACTATTTTGGTGTAGGTGGTGGTTGTGTGTTTCTTTTAGTTTAGCTGCAATGGAGTTTTTTGTTTCCTCTGTTTTCTTGGGTGCAGTTATGTTCTCTGGGTTGGAATTTTCCTTCTAAAATCTTCTGTAGGGATGGACTTGTGGGCAGATACTGTTTGAATTTGATTTTGTCATGGAATATCTTGTTTTCTCCATCTATGTTAGTAGAGAGTTTTGTTGGGTATTGTACTCTGCCTGGGCACCTATGTTCTCTCAGGGCTTGTTGGACATCTACCCAGGCCCTTCTGTCTTCTAAAGTTTCTGAGGAGAAGTCAGGTGTAATTCTGATGGGTCTGCCATTATATGTTACTTGACCTTTTTCTATTACAGCTTTTAATATTTTTCCTTTGTTCTGTACATTTGGAGTTTCAATTATTATGTGATGAGTGAAATTTTTTCTGATCTAATCTGTTTGATGTTCTATATGCTCCTGGAATTTTATTGGCATCTCTCTCTTTAGGTTTGGTAAGTTTTCCTCTATGGTTTTGCTGAAGATGTTTCCTGGACCTTGGAGTCGGAATGTTCTCTTTCCTTTATGCCTATGATTCTTAGTTTCCATCTTTTCATTGAGTCCTTTATTTCTTGGATGTTATGAGTGAGGACTCTTTAAGATTTCTCATTTTCTTTGGTTGTTGTACTGATTTCTTCCATTGAATCTTCCATGCCTGAGATTCTGTCTTCCATCTCTTGTATCCTATTTTTGATACTCATGTCTGTAGTTCCTGTTCTCTTCCCTTGATTCTCCACTTCCACTCATCTCTTTTTGTGTTTTCCTTATTGCTTCTACTTCCAATTTCAAGTCATGGAACCTTTTATTCGTTTTATACATTTCCTGTTCCAATTTGCTTTTTTTTTTGCTTTTTTTTTTGGTCTTCAAATCTTTCATTGCCTTGTCTTTTTTCCTGTTCGTTGTACTGCATTGGCTTGGTGGTGCAAAAATTGGTATTCTCCAATGCTTTTATTTGTAAAATTGAGGATTCTTTGTATTCTTTCAGTATCTTAATTTCTTCTTGAAAGTACTTCATCGTTTTCCTAAGTATAGATTTGTCATCATTTTCATGTGTTTCAGCTGTTGTGGGATGTTCAGGGCTTGTTGTGTTAACCTCGCTGAATTTCCTTCGAGTCATATTTCTCTGATTTTTGTCAGTTTTGTTCTTTTGCTAAACTTTAGCTATCTGGTTGACCTAAGCTGATTGTTCCTGATGTCTTCTGGATCGTTTCAGTGGCACTGCTGGTCCTCTTTAAGGTGTTGCGGTAATCGTGTGAATATTGGGCACTCAGGTAGCTGGGAGGTACCTCTATCCAGCAGTTGATGCTACCTCCCAAGACCCTGGAGTAATCAGACCTGCAGGAGACTATACTAGTACAAGAAGAGCAGCCCTCTGCCCTGTCTGAGCACAATGTTCTTCCAAGTGATGTTATATCCAGTAGAGGGACCTTTCTGTCCAGCACCTTTCTGGGCAAGCCCAGATATGCTTGTGCCTCCCTGCCAGCTGCTACGTGGCTTTTGCCCACTTCTGCAGCCAGGTCCGTGTTGACCTCTGCCCTGGGTCCTGGGCCTGTGTCCCATGCCAGTGGCCTCTGCTCTGTACCCCGGACCTCTGCCCCACTCAGAGGGCTCTGCTTTGGACCAGAGTCTGTGTCTATTGCCACTAACCTCTGCTTTGGGCCCTGAGCCTGTCCACTCACTGGGTTTTTGAGTGGCTCTTGCCCACTTCCACGGCTTGCTCCTCGGCCTGGGTTCTGAGCCATGCCACGGCTCGCTCCACACTCTCCGCTGCTTAGGTCTGCTCTGCACTGTTCCTTTGGATCTGGTTCTGTGCAGCACTGCCTGGGTCCACACCACCTGGGTCCGTGCTGAGCTGCGCCCCGCTCGTGCTGTTCTTCGTTGCCTGGGAGTGTCTGAGGATCCCACGAGGGACCCCCATTAGTCCCTGGGTTCGCCGAGTGCTACCCTGTGGTTCATGCTTCTGAGGATGTTGTAGCTATTTTCCCCGGAGCTCAAAATGTGTCCCTGCTGACTGCTGCCATCTTGAATCCTCCATTAGACAGCTTTGTAACTCCAGCCAATGTTCTTAACATTCTAGCCATTACTCTAGCACCAGGGGTCCTCTTTACAAAGTTCCAATATATCAGTCAGTGTGACAAACAGTGAGTCTAGCCTAAGAGGCTTCTTCAGAGGGCAGTCCCAGTTCTATTCCTTTTACTGCTCTCACTCACAAGGAATTAAAAATAAAACTACTAGGGCTAGAAGGATGGGTCAATAGGTAAAGGAGCTTGCCATCAAACATCATGACTGGAATTTGAGTCCTTGAAACCACATGATGAATGACTTGACTCTCTAGTTCTCCTCTGAGCTTGGCATGTATCAGTGCTCATGTGTACATACATAGACACATACATGCATATACACATACACTAAATAAATAAATGTAAGAAAAAATTAACTACTATCCATAGTAATCTTGGCCCTGTGGAGGCTAAGGTAGATGGTCTGAGAATTCAGTGGTGCTTTGGGCTATATAATGAGATACTATCTCATATAAACAAAACATGCAGACAAAAAGGTGAGAAATGGGTGCTAAAGAGATATCTCACCAGTTAAGAGCACTTGCTGCTCTAGTAGAGAATCAGGGTTCCATTCCCAGTCCTGCATGACAACTTATAAGGTCCATAACTCCAAATCCAGGGTATCTGATGCTCTACAGGCACCAGAAACTCATGTGGTACATATACATACATGAAGGCAAAACACTAATACACATAAAATAAAGTAAATAATTTAAAAGAAATGTATGAAAAGTAAATTGTATGAAAGTGTTATTTATTCAAGGTTAATCTTTCCTACTGGAATAAATTCACCACATGAAATTTTATTCTTAATTTATCTACCAGTTCTTATAGTTTAGCTTACTACTTAACGAGTAGCAGGAACAGTACAAACTGTTTAAGGAGGTGACTCCTTCTCAAACCATGCCAGTTCAGATGGCTGCCTTGCTTCCCAACCCCAACTTTCAGGACTGGACCAGAAACATGGGGAGCTAGTTGTGGGTGCTTAGAATACTCTACATCAACCTCTCAGAACGAGCTCTTCAACTATTCACTGCAAATATTCTGATTAAATTTTCCTTTCTATATCTTTAATTACCTATCAGTCAACCAATCATGTGATACACCATTCAGACTAATTGCTAACTGAATCTGATTTTCAATCACTGGTCTTCCAGCATAAATTGCTATAATATGTGGTGGGGGAGCAAGAGAAGAGAATGGAAGGGAAAAAATGAAAGGCAAATATTGTACGTTCTCTCTTACATGTAGAACATATACTATGTATATTTGTATGTGTATATTTGAATGTATGCATGTGTGTATGTATGTCTGTGCCTGTGTATTTCTCTCTCTCTCTCTCTCCCTCTCTCTCTCTCTCTGTGTGTGTGTGTGTGTGTGTGTGTGTGTGTGATGCAAGCAGAAGGGAGACTAATTGGAGGTAGATAAGAAAAACATGAATGTGTGACGAGAGATGGTTAAAGGGAAATAAGAAAGTAATTGTCTTGGTATGGCCACAAAATTATAGGCATCTATAGACCATGTTTATACTAGTACTCTCTGTCATATGTGATCTCCATGCATGTGTATGAATATGTACATCTTCTGTACGTGAGTTGGGTCTTATCTGACTCTTGAAGCTGGAGGAGTGCAGGAAGGCCATGACTGTGTTTTTGTACTTGTATTTTCTGACAATTCAGCTTCAGCCTATGTCTGTTTTTTTTTTACAAGTAGATTCATTACATAAAATAATGAATTTTACTGTGAAATTTCCGTGTGTGTGTGTGTGTGTGTGTGTGTGTGTGTGTGTGTGTCTGTGTGTGTGTATGTGTGTATAATGTTCTTTTACCATTTTGAATCCTTTACTGTCTGTTGTCCCTCAGCCCTCCTATTCTCCTTCCTATTCCCAGGTAGTCATCTGTGGCAATTTGAATGAGACTGTCTTCCATAGGCTCATATATTTGAATTCTTGGTCCCTAGTGAATGGAAAGATTAGGAGGCATGCCCTTAGTGGAGGAAGTGTGTCACTCTTGGCTGTGAGATTTCAAAAGCCCTCACCATTCCCAGTTAGCTCTCTCTGTCTCATACTTGGGGATGAAATGTGAACTCCAATGCCCAGCCTGCACGTTGCCATGTTCCTGCCATGACGGTCATGGATTATAACCCTCTGACTCAATGGAATTTACTGTAAGCCACCATTAAATGCTTTCTTTTTTATAATTTATTTTGTATTTCTTCAAGTTACATCTCAATCACAATCCCCTCCTACTTCCCCCTCCAGTCCCACCCTCTTTCCCCTCAACCCCCCATCCTCTTCCCTTTTTTTAAAGTTTAAGGTATATCTTTTCCCCCCAATTGCTCCCCCTTTGAGTCCAACAAATGGTTCTTTCTCTTAAAACAATAAATACAATACAAAACAACAGAAATAAATAGGCCACAATTATGAGAGTTATATGGCTTAGCATACATTCCCAATGTCCAGTCCATATGTATTTGGCACCTGACTTTAACATTCTACTATCTAAACATCTCCATGAGTTTAAAGTTCCATATCTGACTCAGCTTTCATACTAACTTGCCTCATAATTTTAAAAACATCTTCTTAGATCCAGAACACCCTCTTGATTCCTAAACAACTCAAAATTTAACTATGAGACTCTAGCTATCTATTCTTCAACCACCTCAGAGACCTGAGAGGGATAAATATATCTGATTATATAGGAAGTGCAGGGCCCTCAGCTTCCAAAACTAAGAAATGACATACCAGTGGCTGCCTGGACAGTTCCCATTTTCTCTACATACATTACAGCATCCATCTTCAGTCCTTTGGCCCCATTTCTCTGACAGACATTGATTGTAGAGCAGGGGTTATGAAGGACTTACCTACCCTGTCTTGGCAGACCTAGGCCGTCAACTTACCTGCTTCCAAGTTTTGTCCTTTTTGGACAGCATTCTGTCTACAGTTGAAGCAAGGGGTTTTTCTTGCCAAGAGAAAGGCTTACCACCAATTCAATCATCTCCCACCGGAGATTCTTCAATGTTCATCTTCTACTTGGAGTAGAATAGGGGGTGCTGCCAGGAGCTGACATGTCTCAATATCAAAAATCTTAAGTTAAGAAAACATCTTTGAATGCCATATTCTGCAGATCTCTTGAGGTTTTTGAAAATGCCCTATCTATCTCTTATATTTAGATAAGCAAATATTGCTTGTCTCTTAGCAACTTGATTTCTGAGTAGCTTAGAAAATAACTGTGATAGACTGTCATAGTACCTAACAAAATGACAAGCTTGCATGACTATTAGTTTGCATTTCTTAATTATCCTAAACAGTTTGTGACAGTGTTATAGAAAAAGGCCGATATAGAAAAAGGCCAAAACTTTACATTGCATTTTGAAGCATTACTAGATACATACCTTTAAAAAGCGTTACCCTTAATTTTGTATCAGTATACAAAGATCAATACCAATGTGGACAAATGTAATCTTAATTTTGTATCAATATACAAAGATCAATACCGATGTACCCCAATACAATCTTAATTTTGCATTAATATACAAATCTCAGTACCAATTTAGCCAAATATAATATTAATTTTGTATCAATATACAAAGGTGTAAGGGCATATTCAATAATCTGTCCTTTTTTCTTGATCTTTCCTATATTATGTCTATGTCCCATTTTTTCTCAAGTCTGTTCACTCCTATGTAGGAGAGAAAGAAGGATACAGAAAAGAAAAAGAGAGAAGTCCCTGGGTCTAACCTCCAAAACCCATTTAACAAGATCATTTAACAGCTTGTAGTCTCTTCCCCTAAATAACAAGATTTTCTAGTATTCATCAAATGACCAAAGGAGGGGGGAACCCGTCCCCACCTTCTGGGGATGGGTCGTCGCTCTCTTAAAATGACTTCCTGCTGATTTGGGATGTAGTAAACCTGTTTGGGGCTCAAATAGGAATGAAAAAATGGTTAAAAATGTTAATAGAATCATTTGATGTTCAGTCCTTTTGTGCTCAGCTATTTAAATGTCCTAAGAAGTTCTTAAACAGAAGCTGAACTTCAGGGCTTTACTGGAGTTCTGGCTAGAGCAGTCTGTGGAGCTGAACAATCTTAGTGATTTTGAGTTGTTTTGGTTGTAGACTTTTGAGGAAACAGCTATTGACGAAGTCTGCAAGGCTGGATCATCTGGGCTACTTGTCTTCTTTGGTGTCTAATCTGTTTTCTGCTGAGGTTTCCGTTTTCCAGTTGTCCCTGGATTCCTTGGATGGATGCTTTAAATCTCCTTGAGAGATAAGAACGGAGCCCTACCCTAATTCTAACTCTGGGACACTACCTTTTTTTGGGGGGAGTGTCAGGTAATATTTTTCTTGGAGCAAATTTGTTTTTTGACAATATATAAAGTATTATCTTTCAATTCAGATTAAAGAAGAAATTATTTTGATATTTTGTAGCTAAACAAACCTTTAGTGTATATATTTTGAGATCTCAAAGGACATGTTTAAGTTGCTTTGGTCTTGTTACTTTGTCACAACATTAGAAGAGTAACTAAGACATCATCTTTGTAGTTGTATTCCTTTAAGAAAAGCTTCTATGTATGAAAGAAACATGAGCTTTTTTTTTTTTTTTTTTTTACTGAGTCTGGATTATTGTTTCACATGATATCCTACAGTTCCATCTACTCTTTGCAGATGATGCCATTTTGTTTGTCTTTACTACTTAAGAAATTTCCATCATGGATAGACAGCATATTTTCTTATCCACTGACATGTTGATGGATACCTAGTCTGATTCTATGTTTTGGGTATTGTGAGTTGCGCCATAACAAACATGGCTGTGCAAGTGTCTCTACTGTCAGCTGACTTTGTTTTCTTTGAGTGCATACTCACGAGTGGTACAACTGGATCACTATTTTCACTTTTATAAGAAACTTCCATTCAGATTTCCATAGTGGCTGAGGTAACTTACATTCCCACAAAAGGAACTGAAGATTCTTTTCTCTGTGTGTCTTTATCAGCACCTGTTGTTTTCTGTTTTATCTGAATGTATGTAAATTATGTGTATATATGTATGTAAGTGCATGTGTGTGCATGCATGTGTGATGAGTACATTCTGAGTCAAGAGGAGGATATCAGTTGTCCTGCTGATGTGAGACACTATTCTTGGGGAGATGTGAACAAAGATCTGCTCACTGAACAGGGAATTGATGACAGACCAAAAATATAGATATCACCAAGGTCCACCTTCATGAACCAAGGAGGGTTTTTTTTCTATGTTTGTTTGTTTGTTTTGCGGGGAGAGGCTGCTAACACAAATATGGGTAAGGGGTTACTTACAGGGGCAGAAATGACTCAAAGACAGCTACATCACCAAAGCTCACTCAAGCATGGTTAACAGCTCATTATGCTGGAAACCTATAGCAGCATACTTTCCTGCTTAGAGGCAACTCAACAGGCCAAAGAGTATCTTATCCCTGTGGCTCAGCTGGTCATTGTTTCTTCTAGTTAATTCATCTTGTTTCTGTTTCTTTCAGGCTGCTTGGCTTGTCTGAGAGCATCTCTCAGTGGTCTATACTGTTTACATAGGCTTGGAGAGGGAAAAACACAGTGAAATTGGTTAGTTTCAGGGACTTCCTGAGCTATTTCCAGCTTTTGTTTGCTGTTTTAAGGAGTTTCCCTGGCAGGATGGAGTGTTTCATCTCCCTTTAGAACTTGCTGTTGTTTCACCTCCTTGGAAACATCCTATCCTAAAATATTCTATTGCTTCACCTCCTTATTGCATTCTATGTCTTAAAAAGTTTTCCTCCAAGATAGGTTTTAATCTCCTCAGAGAAGACTTCTACACTATTCCTACCTTTAAGATATCACTTCTGTATCTTATTCCCTTGAGATAGGGTCACCCACTGACAATCAGAAAGCGCTAGATAGCCTCTTGATTCTACCCTTAACAAAGCTGAGGTTATAAATGCATGCAGAGACCTGTCCTGCTTTTCCATATAGGTGCTGATTTCTGAATTCGGGTCCTTATGTAACAAGCAATAATCCATTAACCTTTCTCACTGGCTCCGCTTTTTGTTTTTGTTTTTTGTTTTTTATTCTAGCAATTCTGACTTCATGCAGCAGAATCTCCTGTAGGTTTGAGTCTCATTTTTCTATGACAGTCTTCTGAAGTCACATAAAACCAACAGTTTACCCAGACTGACCCACTATCATCACTTCTTGTTTGCCAGACCATCCCCACTGAGGAACCATTCTGGTGATTTGAAAATTGGAGAAAAACTAAGTAAATTGTCTTTAGAAAAGCATTTAGTGTGAGGAAGACATTTGTAGAACCAGTGCTGGTAAGTAATAATGACACAGGTTTCAGCCAGGAAGAGGAGCTACATCATTATGGTTTTGTCACTTGTGCTCAGCATCAAACCAGCCATTTAGCTGAGGTAGTGGGGAAGGCAAATCAGGATTTGAGTGTGATCACCAACATGGGTTGGTGAACTTGCAGACTAGTACTAACAAGATGGTTTGCTCTGGCTCCACACACTGTTTTTGTGTTGGAAATATTTGACTAGACAGAATTTGCCTAGAAAGTATAGTGGGTTTTACTTAAGTCAGATCAAGGAAGTGAGAAGCTTTTATTAATGTGCTATGTAACCAGATCCAAGTCTCTGGCTTGTATTGGATCTCATTCTCCTTATTTGGGTAATGAGATCTTAAAGGCAGGATTACGATATTCAAGCAGTGCTGTGAATATGGATTGAGCATTGGCTTTGTATTCTGGGAGACATCAGAACACATGTTAAGAAGGTAACTGCTGGAGGAGATGGGGCAGGCTTTCCATTTGAAAGCAACTATTGAAAACTGATGTAGGTTTTAAGAACTTATAGTTTTGTTAGATATTAGTTTAGTTAACTGCAGAAATATGCTATATCTAATCTCTTTATATGTTTTTGAAGTTAAATAGATGATACATATATTTAAAAAAACAACCAATGTTTGTCTATTTAGATAGACATAGATAATAAGTGGTTTTCAAAAACTTCAGAGGCCTACAGAAAATGGCATTTAAGATGTTTTAATAAAAGGGTTTTTTTTTTGACAGAGAGGCATCTGCTCCTGGCAGCACCCCAAATGAAAAGATGATGGGCATTAAAGAAACATATGTGGCAATAGTCACTGAACAAAAAACTGCTTATAGCAGGCTGTCTGTTCAATCTGTGAACAAGCAGGACATGAAAAGTTGACTGACCAATGTTACAGAGATAAGATAGGCCAGTCCTTAATATTTCTGCTTTACAAAAAAGGTTGTCTGATATTCTGGGCCAGTAGGCTGAACAGTGGATGCCCCAATGGCAGAGAGAAACCACAGGTGACTGTTCAAGTAGCCAGCAACCTCTGTCATTACTATAGTTTGGGAAGTTGCTTGCTTTAGCAGTTACCAACATTGTTAAATATTGGCTCAGCAGTTGCCTCTTCTGCTGACAAAGACAATGCTTTCCTTCAGCTATAGGGTAGCATCCCAGTTCAGTTTTGATTTATGAGAAAATATAATGACTGTTCTCTTGGGTTCAGAGTTTGTTTTTGAGGTTCGTCACTTTACGTAGAATCTCCATTTCTAGTCCTAGTTGCTCTGAAGGATAGAAAAGTAAAATATATTTAACTTTTTAATTGAAGCATTCAATGAGAGAGGAAGTGCTCTAGTTTGTTATTACTCCATGAGGTGTTTCCCCAAAGCTCTCAACCTATTTAGTTTAGGGAAGAAGAGATTTCAAAAGAGAGCTAAGGACATGTTGAAATTCAACTATTTCCTTAGAATAGTGAAGTGTTGTAAGATCAGGTCACAGGATGTATCAGACTGAATCTGTGGTCTCATTTCTGCACCAAAGTCCAAAACAGAAGTCTAAATAAAGACAGGGCATTCATGTGTTCTCATTCATGTTTTAATTTACTAAATACTGAATATCTGATGTATCCCTAGGATAGTTACTCACATTGTTTCGGTAGTACTTTCCTAGGAAGATGGAGAAAATCCACTGTAACTTCTTTAGAAAGTTGTCATAGGGCTTAAGAAAAGGATTAAATAGAATTTATACTTAGCCTGATTCCTGGCATTTGGTGCTAATGTAGGGAGGAATGCTCAAGAGAAGAACACATAGCCTGCTCTCCACCACATATTTCTCATCTTGGAGTGGAGTTGTGTACCAGACCATATGCCCCTCCTCATTCTCTTTCTTTTCCTTCTTTCTCCTCCTTCTCTTCTCCTTCTCCCTCTCCTACCCCTTATTGTCCTCCTCCTCTTTCTTCTTCTACTGGAGTCACTGATCCACTACTAAATCAGAATGGCTTGCTCTTTTTTGCACCTCTAGAACATTCCTGGAATGGTCTGACTTAACATTTATTTAATTCTCTCTAGCATTATGGCAATATTGTCTTGCTTAGAAATTCTTTGACTGCAGCAAACAGAAAAACAGAATAGCTTACATTGAAAAAGGATATTTCTTAGAAAGCTACCAAGATTTCTCATGGAGACTGAATCAGTTTAATGGGCTTTCCATCTTGTTCTCTCCTTTGTCTTTATAACACATAACCTCCTGAGGCACCACCCTCCCTACCAACTCTGACAGTTCATTTTCTTGTTTAACTCTTCATATTATTCAAATCATATCCCTCTCCTTGTCCTTGAAGTGGCCAAACTTTTATCCATTCTTAATGGGTGCCCTCAGAAGTCCTTTCTTTTCGTATCCCATCTGCATAGCCCACTACTTCAAACTTTATCTACAGTCATAACCCATAGGTTAGGAGAGGGAGTTTTTTTTTAAACAGAGTTCAGTAGCAGAGCAGTCTCCTAGTGGGTGCAAAGATCTGGGTTCCATGCCGAGTACCAGGAAAACAAAACATCAAGAGAAACATCTCCATACCCATCATTTCTCATCAGAGAAATGCAACTCAAGACAACTCTGAGATTCCATCTCACACATGTCAAAATAGCTAAGATCAAAAACTCAAGTGACAGCACATGCTGGCAAGGTTTTAGAGAAAGGGGAACACTCCTCCATTGCTTGTGTGAGTGAAAACTTGTACAACCACTGTGGAAATCAGTGTGACGATATCTTAGAAAACTTGGAATATCCCTACCTGAAGACCCAGCCATACCACTTCTGGGTATCCACCCAAAGGATTCCCCACCAAACCATAAGGACATGTCCCTATCTATGTTCATTGTAGTCTTATTTGTAATAGCTAGTAACTGGAAACAACCCAGATGTCCCTCAACTGACAGATGGATTAAAAAAATTGTGGTACATTTACACAATGGAAAACTACTCAGCTGTCAGAAACAAGGAAATCATGCAATTCACAGCCAAATGGGTGGAACTAGAAAAGCTCATCCTGAGGGAGCTAACCCAGACTCAGAAAGATGCACATGGCATCTACTCACTTATAATTGGATTTTAGCCATATATTACAGGATAACTATCCTACAACCAACACACCAAAAGGATCAGGAACATAGACTTTGTTACCTATTAATGGGACAATTTGCTCTAGATGTGCTACCATGTAGGCCTCAGTGCAAGAGGAGGCTCTTAGCACTCATATGACTGTTGAACTGAGAAGGCCTGATATGTAGGAACACTCCACATCAAAGGAGTGGGAAGGATTGGAGAGGGAGGAGTGGGTAGGAGGGTGGAACCAGGAGAGGTGGAAAGAGGGTACTATGATGGAGATGTAACTTGAACTAATAAATAAACAATAAAAATAATTTTAATTTATTTCTTTTTATTTTATTTTTTTATTTTTTTTTGTTTTTCAAGACAAGGTTTCTCTGTGTAGCCCTGGCTGTGCTGGACTCACTTTGTAGACCAGGCTGGCCTTGAACTCGCAAAGATCCACCTGCCTCTGCCTCCCAAGTGCTGGGATTAAAGGCGTGCGCCACCACCGCCCGGCTATTTTATTTCTTTTTAACTAGTACATAATTTGTTCATTTGTGATGTGTAATGTGTTTCTTTGGTCTATGTAGAAATTGTAGAAAGATTTAATCAGTCCTTTTAATATTTCCATCATCATGACATTTTTGTGTGGTGAGAATATTAAAAATACATATTCTTTTAGCAATTTGAAATATAGACCATTATTATAATCATTATGTTGTGTAATATATCACCAAAATTTTATTCCTTCAATGTAACCGATATCTCATGATTAAACTCATGATTTGCCACTTTCCAATTACTCTTTATCCCCACATATCCACCTTTTGTTTTATTTATTTACTTGATTATTTATTTATTCACTCTAAATATATGAATGTTTGCCTGCATGTATGTCTGTACACCACATGCATGTTAGAGAAGCACAGAAAAGGGCATCAGATAACTAAGAAGTGAAGTTATAGGTGGTTATGAGTGTCTTTGTAGGTGCTGAGAACTAAACACTGGTCCTCTGGAAGACTCCCTTTTACTTTCTGTTTCAATGAGATCAACTTTTGTTTAGACTCCACATTTAAGTGACATCATACAGCATTTCTCTTTCTCTGTCCAGTATATTTTACTTAACATAATGTCCTCCAGTTTCATTCCATGTTGTCTTGAATAGTAGAATTAACTGTTTTTGTGAATAAATAGTACGCTAGTATGTACACATATCATGTTTATTCATTTATTCGCTGAGGGACATTTAGACTACTTCCATGTCCTTGAATGTGGTCAGCTTACTAAGCATACAGCTCATATTATAACTTGCTTTGTAATATTTTGACAAAAGTCTCTGTATGTATTTGTCATTTTGCTTACAGTTTTTAGATGGTTACTCATTTTTCTCCACTTTGAAAATGCACAGATATCATCTTTTTTTTGGGTAGCATCTTTGGGCCAATGGGTAAGAAAGGTATAAGAACTCACTAGGAAAGCTTTGAGAAACAGAACTATTAAGAAGGTCCATGCATTTTCCCAAATGTGAACATCTCCAAATACTATATTAATTTTTCTGGGTCTCCCAGGCTACCAAGAGAGAATATTCCTAAAGACACTTGTAGTTTCTAAATGAAAGAGTTCTTTGCTTAAAAATGAATGATGACTGCTGTCACTTACTATTTTTCAAATGTTACTATGAGCCACTACCATCTCAGTAGTTCCCTATCTATGTTCTACTATCCATCATGTTCCACAATTCCTTGTGGGGATTCTTATCTCCAAGTGCCCAAGTGTAAAAAGGATTGGTCCATAGAGTGGTGCTATTGGGCAGAGGTGGAGCTTTACAAATGTGGGGCCTAGTGGGAGACATTGAAGTTATTGGGGGCATACTCTTGAAGAGTATTGTGGGGCTCCATGCCCTCCATTCAATTTTTTTCATCCTGTATGATATGGTTTGCCTACCTCCAACATTCCCACAATGCTCATCATAGATTCAAAACAACTAGGTCAATAGATTACAGACTAACATTTCCCTCTCCCAAACTGTGAGGGAAAATGAATCTGCTTTTTACATTATTGAAATTATCTCAGATATTTTGTACTAGTCACAGAAAGTTAACACACATACAAAGCCCCGTTGTCTCTGCTTTCCTCTCTTTCCTATATCCCAAACACTCAGGGATCTTTCCTGTGTGGCATACAATCAGGCATTCTTGATCCTCTTCAGATATATTGGTGTATCTTCTTGCTGTGATTTTTATTTCACTGTTCCCTAGAGCTTTGCAAGGCTGGCTCATTCTTATTGTTCAGGACTCAGGTCAGATTCTCTCCCAAGGACAGAATCTCTGACCATCTTTACTGAGATGAACCTGCCCTTGACTCCAAGACCCATGCCAATAGATAGCTATTTCTCAGCCCCAGAAGACTGTCAGTCATTGTGGCTCTAGAACTTTAGTCCCTGATTCTTTTGCTTCTTAACATCAATATTCCATCTGCCCTGAGACAGGTGCTGTTGAGGTTATAGAATCCTACATGAATAGTTTTTTTTCTATTTTGACTTCTAGATGGTTTTCTGAATTTTGAATGTTTCATTTATGAATGAAAGTTCCCAGCAAAAAGTTGAATACTAAAACAGAAACATCTGGAAAGTAGAGTAACTTGTCAGAACTTCAATAACTGTAGAGATGTTGGAATGTTGCAGGTCCATAGCTAAATTACAAGTTATCTTGTGCTATCTTTAGCATTCTGAATTCCTTGCTCACTTTTGTTTGGGACATAATGTCCAGTGACAAACAATCTTTTGAATGTATTCACCAGCATCCACCAACCCCGAAGCTAAAAATGTCATCAAATACCATCTGAGACCTATAACAGAGTTTTCCCATCTTGGCTGATCATCAACATCTCAGGTGTGTTTGAAAAGTGTGTCTTGATTTATGACTTTCTTTGTTCAACTTCTATTTAAAAAGTTAATGAAACTGATTCCATATTGGAACATGGATTTGAGGGTAACCTGAATCTATATTCTTAGGTTCACTCACAGTTTGACTCCAAAATAAACTATCTTTCTTTTGAGGTGAGAGCTGTGTTTTTACATCAATATATTCTACCATGAGACTATCACCATATTGTACCATATTTCTTAGACAGACCCAGGACTTAGACCCACTCTTGCCTCAGTTCTCCAAGTTTGGACCTTTGGCATAGTCCCCTGGCAGAAAGAGTTCTCATTTGTGAACACTAATCCCTGCACCATCTCTTCTGCCTTCTCCCCACACAGGGCCTCCTCTTAAAACACAGATCAGAATCACTGTTTTGGTGGACTTCCTAGTCCTGTTTCTGTTTGTGATGGTTATGATAGCAAAATCGATCTCCACCACACTTGTTAAACCGGCAGATAGGATTGATTCCTAGTTAATGGAGGGAACTCATAATCACTTTGTTGTATTCTGGCTGATGGAGGAGGATTTCAGAATCCCAGTTTTCAGTGCCCAATACCTTCCAAATTTCAGAAACTTTCTCACAGATAGGAGGCTGGAGGACTGAAAATGTTCCCTTTCACTAGACCTCTCCCATTCCCTGAAGCAAGAAGCATATTTTACATGTTATCATGATCCAGTCATGACTACTGCATAGTGGATCCCCAGTAAACATTTGTTGACAATGAGCTTTGAATAAAGAACAAACAAAACAAATACACTCCCACCTGTGCTTTGGAAGAAAGTGTTTACTTTTTTTTTTTTTTTCAAAACAAGCAAGAAAAATAAAAATGGAGATTCCCCCATATGTTGGAGAGTTCTGTGTTTTGTCTCTCATCTGGAACTATTGCTGTGAGGTTTAATAGAAAATTTTTTCCAACTAAATGTGAGAGGAAATGAATCCACTTCAACTACAAAGGAACACAAAGGAATCTGAGCCATTCCTTAACACAAAAATATGTCACAAGAGAAAATGTATGTAAAATTAATTAGAGTAATTCCAACATGGGTGCAATTATTTGTCCAGTCATCCTGAGCCCATTGCTCTTCATTCACACATGTCCAGACAGATACTACCACTGCTCTTATTCAGTGGGGCACAAGAGTCAGAGTCCTGGACCACAGCCCCACAAGACAGAATATTAGCTGAGAGACCCAAGAAGGATGATGAATAGATTGTCAATTGGAAAACTAACTCGTAGGTCATCACTGTTGATTTTTGGCCTATTTTCAGATGACACTGATTTAGAAAAGTGTTGCTCAAATTTCTCTATACAAAGTGAATATAAAATGTTCCAGTTCCCCAAACTTGCCAGTTGGCTCATACCATGCTTATTATCAAAAGGAAATGACCATATGTAAACTTGCTCAGCCAGTGCATGAATACGCAAAAAGGACAGGGTCTCAGAAAATTGTAGATCACTCTACTGTGGGGTAAACTTCCTTTAGCGTTTGTTCTTAGATGAATGAAAACATTTTGGTGGGGGTAGGGGAGGAAATGGTATTTGGAGACTCAAATGTTTTTGGAAGGTACAAATTCATTTAATTTACCCTCCTTCAGTTTTAAGATTTTTCTTGCCAAGTGAAGAACAACCTTAATTCATAAGAATGACAAAAAGTGACAGAATTTAAATGCAGTTTCTGATATATATTATATAATTTCCTTATTCTAACAAAACTGCAGAGTGTCAGTAGCTTCAGGACCAGGAGACAGTGTGGAATGTGGTCACATGGTCCCACAGACCTACAATTAATTCCATTGATGGAACAGTGGGATCAGCCTCAGTATACAGGGAGAACACACTATTTTTCTGTTTTCAAGATATATAAGAACTCATAACAAGGAAAGGTGTTTCAGAACCCATATTTCATGAGGCTGGAGAGATGGCTCAGTAGTTAGGAGCACTTAGAACTCTTGCAGAGGACCTACCACCTGCCTGGTGGCTCACAATCACTGGTAACTCCAGTTCTAGGGGATCCAATGTGTTCTTCAGGCCTCCATAGGCACTGTGCACACATGGTGCACATACAGACAAACAACCATAAAATAAAAGCCAATAACTTAAAAAAAATTTCTCTTTCTCTCTATCCTTGCCAGGATTTGCTCTTTGTCCTTTTGATAATACTCTGTTTGCTTGTGTGTGTGTGGGTGGGTGGGTGGGTGAGTGTGTGCTGTGTGTGTGATTGTGGTCCTCTTTTGCATCACTTTAAATGATTAGTGAAATTGAATATTTTCTGCACATATCTGTTGGGCACTGACACATTCTGTTTTGGGAAATGTCTGTGCAAATCTTTATTAGCCCATTTTAAAAAAATTAAATTTATTTTTTCAATCTCATCATTTTTTTCTATAGAATTGTTCCTCTTCTATTCATAATATTAACCTCTATTTTTTAAACGTTTATTTATTACTAAGTTACTTCTCCATTGCCACCCCCTCCCTCCACCCCTCCCAGTCCCTTCCTCCCACCCTCTACCCCCTCTCCCATCCCTCTCATGCCTCCGGGTGGGGTGTCTCTGTGTATCAGCCCCCCTCCGTTCATTAGTCACATGAGGTCTAAGAGCTTCCTCTTGCACAGGAGGCATACAAGGCGGTTCCACTATGGTGTGGTGTCCTACTGAAAGGTAACCAACTCCTTTTCCTCCTCTTTTGGGTCTATTGATTGTAGGATGGCTATCCTGTACTATAATGGCTAAAATCCAGTTATAAGTGAATATATGCCATGTGTATCTTTCTGAGTCTGAGTTAGCTCACTCATGATGAGCTTTTCTAGTTCCACCCATTTGGTTGCAAATTGCATGATTTCCTTGATTCTGATAGCCGAGTAGTATTCCATTATGTAAATGTACCACAGTTTTTGTTTTTGTTTTTTTAATCCATTTTTCGATTTAGGAACATCTGGGTTGTTTCCAGTTTCTAGCTATTACAAATAAAGCTGCTATGAACATAGTTGAGGAGATGTCCTTGTGGACTGGTGAGGAATCTTTTGGATATATGCCCAGGAATGATATGGCTGGGTCTCGAGGTAGAACTATTCCAAGTTTTCTAAGATATTGCCAGACTGATTTTTATAGTGGTTGTACAAGTTGGCACTCCCACCAGCAATGTGGAAGTGTTCCCCTTTCTCTGCAGCCTCAACAGCATATGCTACCTTTTGAGTTTTTGATCTTAGCCATTCTGAGAGAAGATGGAATCTCAGAGTCCTCTTGAGTTGCATTTCTCTGATGATTAAGGATGTTGAGCATTTCTTCAAGTGTCTCTCAGCCATTAGGGATTCCTCCTTTGTGAATTCTCTATTTAGCTGTGTTCCCCATTTTTTGATTGGATTATTTGGTTTCTTGGCATTTAATTTCCTGAGTTTTTTGTAAATTTTGGATATTAGCCCTCTGTCAGATGTGGGGTTAGTGAAGATATTTTCCCAATCTCTAGGCTGATGTTTTGTTCGAATGACAGTGTCATTGGCCTTACAGAAACTTTTCAGTTTCATGATGTCCCATTTATTGATTGTTGGTCTTAGGTCCTGAGCTGTTAGTGTTCTGTTCAGGAAGTTGTCACCTGTGCCGATGAATTTGAAGGTTTTTTTCCACTTTCACTTCTAGTAGATTTAGTGTGTCCGACTTTATGTTAAGGTCTTTGATCCACTTGGAGTTAAATTTTGTACAAGGTGATAAGTATGGGTCTAATTTCATTCTTTTACATGTGGACATCCTGTTGGACCAGCACCATTTGTTGAAAATGCTGTCCTTTTTCCATTGTATGGTTTTGGTTTCTTTGTCAAAAATTAAGTGACCATAGGTGTGTGGGTTCATTTCTGGGTCTTCAATTTGATCCCATTGATCCATTAGTCTGTTTCTATACCAATACCATGCTGTCTTTATTACTATTGCTCTGTAGTGTAGCTTGAAATCAGGGATGGTGATATCTCCAGATGTTCTTTTATTGTATAGGATTGATTTAGCTATTGTGAGTTTTTTGTTGTTGTTGTTGTTGTTGTTGTTGTTCTGTATGAAGTATAGAGTTATTCTTTTAAGGTCTGTAATGAATTGTGTTGGTATTTTGTAGGAATTATATTGAATCTGTATATTGCTTTTGGTAGGATGACCACTTTTATTATGTATATCCTACCTAACCAAGAACATGGGAAATCTTTCCATCTTCTGATAACTTCTTCAATTTCTTTCTTCAAGGACTTGAAGGTCTTATTGTATAGGTCTTTCGCTTGCTTGGTTAGAGTTACCCCCATGTATTTTATATTATTTTTGGCTATTGTGAAGGGTGGTATTTTTCTAATTTCTTTCTCAGCCCAATTATCTTTTGTGGAAAGAAGGGCTACCAGTTTTTTTTTGTTTGTTTGTTTGTTTAGTTCATTTTGTATCCAGACACCTTGCTGAAAGAGTATATCAGCTGTACGAATTCTCTGGTGGAATTTTGGGGTCACTTATATATACTATCATATCATTTGCAAATACGGATAACTTAACTTCTTCCTCTCTGATTTGTAACCCCATCTTCCACACAATAGAAAGAGAAGGAACACTGCCAAACTCATTCTCTGAGGCCACAGCCACCTTGATACCTAAACCACATGAAGACTCAACAAAGAAAGAGAAATTTGAACCAATTTTCTTCATGAACATAGATGCTAAAATACTCAACAAAATACTTGCAAACCGAATCCAAGAACACATCAAAAGTATCATACACCAAGTAGGCTTCATCCCAGGAATGCAGGGCTGGTTCAACATATGAAAATCCATCAACATAATCCACCATATAAACAAACTGAAGGAAAAAATCCACATGATCGTGTCATTAGATGCAGAAAAAGCATTTTACAAAATCCAACACCCCTTCATGCTAAAAGTCTTGGAGAGAACGGGCATACAAGGACCATACCTAGAAATAGTAAAGGCTACTATATACATCAAACAAGTAGCCAACATCAAATTAAATGGAGAGAAACTTAAAGCATTTCCCCTAAAATCAGGGACAGGGCAAGGATGCCCTCTCTCCCCATACCTCTTCAACATAGTACTTGAAGTTCTAGCCAGAACAATACGATATTAACCTCTTAATGGGTCTGTAGTTTACAAATACTTTCTCCTCTTCTGTAGGCCTTTACATTTCTCTGTTGTTCATATCCTTTGCTGTGTGGGGCTTTGAAAGTCTGTTTTATCCACTTTTAGTTTTGCTCCTGCATAATTGGATCATAACTAGTAAATCATTCTCCAGGCCACTGCCTGGAAGCATTTCCACTTTTTCCCAGTAGTTTCAGTTTTTGGTGTTACATGTACAACTGTAATACATTTTTCATTGATTTTTTGAAGATGATGAGAAACATTAGTCTAAATTCATCCTTCTGCATCAAAGCAGCCAGTTTTCCCAGCATCATTTATTTTTATTTTTATTTTTTGTGATTGAAGAAACTACCCAATTCACATTTTGTGTATTTGGTTTCTTTGTCATAAATATTCTTCCTAAAAGGAGTGAGTGTAGAGTATAAGTCAATAAAAATTCAAATTACTAGTGAGAAATGAGCCTATATAATAATATGCCATTCTACAGAAAGTGATGGCAAAATAGAGAAGGTGTGCAGGTTTGGTGAAAGTAGTTTTGAACATCCCCACAACTTGAGAAATCCCTGAACTCATTTCCTATAGGCTGAGACTTGCCCCCTTCCTAAATTCCTTACCTCATTATTTTGGGACCCAAAGCCTTATCTAAAGAACAATTTAGGCCTTGAGAATGTTCTCTTTTCTGATCATGGGGTCAATCACCTGTAACTCTCAGAGTTCTCAGCAGGAATCCACTGCCAGCTGGAGAAGAGGGGAGCCCATCAACTCTTTGGAAAGGCACAGAAGAGTGGAAGGTATATCCCTTAGTGTGAGTTGTTCACTAATGAATGAAGGTATATGGTGGACATGTTGTATTTGTCTCTGTACATACTGCAACATGAAAGTTAAAGCTGGTGGCAATGCACATATTACCCGTATGCACATTATTATCCATTGAGAAGTACTCACACATGAAAACTTGTCATCAGAGAGAGATACTGACTTTATGATGCTATCCAAATCAGTAACTTCTTAAGAAGTTATTTTAACAGTCAGTCACTGGTCTTCAAATCTCTACAAAGTTCAGAGATCTGATTTATGAAACTTATACTATATGCAAAAATAAGGTGGTTCTCAGGCTTAAGTCAATTTTTGAAATAAAATATGAAGTTATAATTTTCATTGAAAAGAAATTGGATTTTACTTTTTTGTAATGACTTACGGCTTTTGAAACTGTGCTGTTTGTTTGAAAAAATAAAAATTTCTTAAGTATGTCATTTCAAAAATTATTTTATAGCCTATATATGTAGGAAGATGAAGGACTTTCTATAAAAACTTGGAAGGATGGTTTAGAAATAGTTCTTCAGAAATGTCTGCAGCTATTGATAACTTTAAAATTGAAAATAAACTTCTCAAAGGTGTAATGGTAAGAGTTACAACCAATCATTAGAAATATTCACAGGTTTAAAAACATTTCCTATTACATTTGATTGTAAAAACACAATGTTGGACTTGTAAATGACACTGAATTGAAAAATTTAAAAAGTCAATCCCCTGCACTAAAAATTAAAGGAGAAGGTCTGGAAAGATAACTAGATAACTCAGTGACATGGTTAAGAACACTTGTTGCTCTGGGAAAGGACATAAGCTTGGTTCCCATCATCCATACGATGGCGCATAAACATCTGTTACTCTAATTCTTGAGAGTTTGGATGACCTCTTCTGACCTCACTGTGCTCCTGCACACACATGTTGCATATATATATTGTGTATGTGAAGATATACACACATAAAAAACATAAATGAAGAAAGGAAGAAACTTTTTTTAGTTAAAAAAGTATCTTCTAACTTATCAAGTGACATGAAACTTTAGTTTCATTTAGTCAATTTTGTTGTGGGACTAATTGGGACAAAATTCCCAACAATTTCTGAAATGGCTTTGAACATAGCATTTTATAGTGTGTAAACAGCACTCTCAGCATTGAAGTGGCTATAATACCTCAATATTGATCATTTTTGAAAAACATTGAAGATAGTCTATGTCCTGAAGTATAAAATATTTAGCCAAAATCCATTTTTAGTTAACAAAAAGTATATTCTTCTCACTAGTATGCAAATTGTCTTTAATCTTTGATGAATAGTAAACATTCATTCCAAAGGATTATTTTTAAATTAACTTCATTATTTATTATGAGCAAATGTTTGAAATATAGAATTATTTTGCACTCCTATATGCCCCAAGTGATGTACATATTTATTGAATGAAAAAGTGCTTTAATTAGAAATGCTTCAGAAGCCCTGATCTGTGTCTCACCCTGGACATGATGTGGGGACAGAAAGTAAGAAGAGAACAGTGTGTGAGTTCCACTGCTGGATAAGATAGGAGTGTATGATCAGAAGTTGAGAGACTGGTAGTTACAGTCTAGAGAGGAGAAGAACTAGTTACAGGACTATGTGGAGCTACACATTCAATATTTATTCATACTTATTAAAACAGTGTCTTTAAGTATGAACACCAAAGAGTAAAATTAAAATACCAGACATTTGATTTTCCTTATAATGTCAAGTCTGTTGACATGTGGTTCTGGCTTTGAGGATTTAAGAAGGGGAGCACACAGAGACTGTTGCCACAGGGAAGGAGATTTGGATTCTAATTGTATTTTTACTTCTCCCTTCTTTTTCTATACGTATAGTTTCACTGTATAAAGTATCTGATTACATTATGACATTTCCACATGTGTATCATGACCACATTCATTCCCGCATTGGCCTTTCCGTCTCCCTGCCCCTCCTAACAGTGGTCCCTTTCTTAGCTTTATGTCAGTCATCCGTTTCTCATGCTCATGTCATGTGGTGCCAACTCACATCATCCTGTATCCACGCATAGATGCTCACTTTCTATCTTCTCATAGTGGACTCTTTTTCCACTTCCGTCCTCAACAAAGGTTAAGATTTCTTGTTGTTCCCCAAGCCACAAATGGAGCTTTTTGTTTCCATTACCCTTATTGGCAAGTTACATCTTAGCATTGACCTTGCTGTGTTTCACAGATTCTGGTAAGAAATATTTCATTTTTATTTGATTCTGGTAAATTTTAATCCCCATAACTCTGTAATTTCTTCTGTAACTCATAGAGAAATCAAATATATTATTACTAAATCTCATTTGTTTCTGTATTCTCTGTTGTTTATTTTATTGTCCATTTCAAGTTTTACTTCATTGTTACCTGATCAAGTCAGGTATTATTTAAATTTTACACATCTTTAAGACTTATGGCCAAAATGTGATCTTTTTTATGTTCTGTTCCATAAGTTGTAGAGAGCTGCGAAGTGCCGTGCCTTAAAGATGGCGCTGGTCTCCGCCTTCCACCAGCCCGAAGGTGA
>CAJQZJ010032819.1:635796-667068 GCA_907164525.1 Lophiomys imhausi
TCCGTACAATATCAAAATTATACAAAAGCTGCTAACTTGTCCAGACAATTGTCAAAGTTCCTCTTACAGGATTGGTCGGCTGAATTTGAAAATTTGATGAGAGAGCTGAGAGCAACAATCATCCACATCAATTCCACTCGGGTGGATCTGAGCCTGGCTACTGGCTTGACTTCCTGGATACAGACGGCTATGGATCATCTTAAGGAGTGGGCGGGTGTAGGCTCTTTGGCGATACTAATGATGTTAGCCTCTCTGGTTTGCCTATGGTGCATCTACAAAATGAGAACCACACAAAAGCGTAACGCAGCCATGATTATACAAGCCCTTGTTGCCATTGAGGCGGGCCAGTCCCCTCAGGCATGGCTTGCTGCCGTGAAGTAAATCTTCACTAAGCATAGTCCCTGCCCACTGAGGAATTCGTTCCACGGATATTAGGGTCTGGTAAGTCAGTGACGGAGTTGACGGGTAAGTCTCGGCCACCTAAGACAGGGCAGTCCCGAGTGGGGAGGCTGACCCAGAGACGGGTAAGAGTTTGAGCACCGCCCTCCTACAGGCTCAGGCCCACCGTGAGATCCCCAGATAGAGGGATTATGAAGCCTTTCCAGGGACTTCTACCAACTTTAGAAAAAATAAAAAAAAAAAGGAGGAACTGTAGAGAGCTGCGAAGTGCCGCGCCTTAAAGATGGCGCTGGTCTCCGCCTTCCACCAGCCCGAAGGTGAGCGCTCTCGGTGGTAAACAAGTCCATATTTGGCAAAGACCGCTGATCTGGCTTGCTTCCGCATACGTGGGCCTCTAAGATAGCACTACGTGGCTTTACTTGATTGGCTGTTCATTTAGTATTTAGCCTGTGGGTTGGGTCTGCCCGGGTATTCGGAAGACTGTTTTCAAGGGACCTGAATAAACTGCTTGAGAAGAGCTTTTGCAAGTTGCGTCGTTCTTGCCGGTCGAGAGGGACGCGACAATAAGTTCCTAAGATGAATGGGTTTTTCAGCCGTTAAATGGAATAGTCATTAAAATGTTAAGTCTATTTGATTTATAGTGCAGTTTATTTTTGTAGTTTCTTTGGAGGTGTGTGTGTGTGTGTGTGTGTGTGTGTGAGAGAGAGAGAGAGAGAGAGAGAGAGAGAGAGATCTGTCCACTGATCAGAGTGGTATATTAAAATCTACTTTTACTGCATTTGGGTCTATCTTCTCCTCTATTCACAGTAGTATTTGTCCTTAAAACTTTGGTACACATATATTAAAACCTGGTACACATATATTAGATATTTATGAATTTTGGTTGATTATTCCCTTCCTCACTGTGTAATGAGTGCCTTTATCTCTTCTGACTGAATTTTGTTACAGTCTCTTTCCTTGGATATGAGTACAATACATGATATGCACTCTTGCTTTCTTTCAGATTCTACTCGCTTGTAGGACATTCCACCCTGCTGCTGTCAGTCATGATGCTTCCTCTCCTATAGTGAGGTATGTTTCTTGCAGGCAGAATGTATTTGATCTTGTTTTTTTTTAAATACAATCATAACCATCAACATCTTTATTTAGGAATAAAGAATATTTACATTCAGAATTATGATTGATAAAGATATAAACTAACTCTTGCCACTTAGCTGTGTTCTTTTGTTGTTCTAAATAATAATTATTCTGTTCTTTTCTTTCACTCTATTCATCTGAGGGATTTTTGTGGTTTGCTGAAATGGATATATTCTGGTCTTTAGCATGCTCTGTCATTTCTTCATGTTCCTCTGGTTTCTTTCACTTCCCTCTTTTATGCAATCTGTCACTTTTCCCTCAAAGTGTCTGGTACTCTGTCTTCATTAGCACGTTTATCAGTTTAAATGTGTGATGACACACAGCTTTTTTTTTTCTGGTTGTTCTAGTTGGAGTTATAAGTACTTTCTGTGCTTTAATTTAAAAGATTTGAGAAAGTTTTCTGATAGTCTTTGCTGAACAATGTTCTATTCCATTAGCCAGGACTTTGGCTCCATCATGTGTTTCTGTTTTGCACAAATTGTACCCTTTATGCCCATTGGCTTTACATATTGTATTAATTCTTATTTTTTTCTTATCAGAGGAGATAAATGTCAGGTTTTTTTTGAAGGTATATGCTGTTGTTTTCTTCTTCTCGATGTAGTCCATTGCCAGAGAGATTTTGTTTGATTTGCTATGATTTATATTTACAAAATTTCTATTTGGCTATTCTCGGAATCTCTTTTAGCAAATAATTCAGATCCCACATCATTTTCCCTAATTCATTCAGCTATTGATTCATGAATTCATTAACCATTTTTAACGTCACTAGCTTGAGTGACCATATAAAAGCCCCCATAAGTCAATGTACTATATTTAAAAGAAACTTTGAGATGACCTCAGCAAAACTTTCCCATTAAAGTTGGGAAGTGATTTGCCAAGAACCACATAACCTGGTGAAATGAACATGTCTCCTCCCTACCCCAAGACTGTCATCAGCATGAAGGTCCTCCCTGAAAGGCTTGGAAACAAGAAGAAGTAGGTGCCCACCTCCAGAGACTTTCAATCTCTTGTCACACTCATGTCTTTCTCAGAAAGCCAGTGATGAAGTAGCAATAACAGTGAAGAAACTAATTATATACCTGTAAAGAAATAGGAAGATAATCCATTGGAGTTAAAAACCTTGTTTTTCTACCAAATGTTTTATATTTATAGAAAAATCCATTTGACAGAGAGAGGGGGGAGGGAGACTACTGTGCAGCAATCATGGTGTACAAAATACACTCCTGAGCAGGGACAGAATTTATGGAGAAGAATCTCAGGATCTTCTTGTGAAGTAACAGCATCTTCAGTCCTGAAATTCTAGTTTCTATTATGAGCCTTCTTGAAGTCTGATGCCTGGGACTGGAATTTGATGTCACCCAGTACCAGATAGGTGATTATATGATAATTCTCCACTCCTTTTGAGGAAGGTGTGTGTGGTTGCTTCCCCTTGCTTGAGTAGAGCAGAGGATAAAGAATGAATGGATGTACAGCAACAAGGAGAAGGCAGGTGTAATGACAATGATGATTTGATGATTTCCCCATTGCCTTGACAGGTGCTTATTTTCAGCCATTTTATCTATGTTCATGATAATATTGCTGAATGGACACAATCACTCATTTCCAAAATTTTATAGTTGCCAAGTAGAAGCAGAGCTGAATTCAGGTCTGATTCTCATGTGCAGACTCATGTTTCTTTCTTGATTTTGCATGTATAAACTGTACAAAC
Source organism: Lophiomys imhausi (assembly GCA_907164525.1). Lineage (NCBI taxonomy): Eukaryota > Metazoa > Chordata > Mammalia > Rodentia > Muridae > Lophiomys > Lophiomys imhausi. The sequence goes on from CAJQZJ010032819.1 coordinate 639,041, forward strand.
TAAAGGCTTTGTTCTTACACTTTTATTCATATAATGCACTTCAATCATATTTCCTTATATTATCTTTTCTTAGACCCCTCCTAGTTTTCCTTTTCCACATCCTGAATAGTCTCTCTTCTTTTATGTCTGCTCTTTCCATGGAGTCCACATGAGCGAAGGATATACGATGCCTGTTTTGTGATATCAATTTATTTTGCTTATTTTGATAACCTCCAGTTCCATCCACTTTCCTGCAAATGACATAATTTTGTTCTTCCTTTTTGACAAAAAGGAAATTCCATAAAAATTGTCATACATTATTTTTATCCATTCATCCACTGATGGGCACCTGGGCAAATTCCTTAACTTACCTGTCATGAATAGTATCCTAAAGATCATGACTGTGTATGTATCTATTGTTAGTGTCCTGCAATTCTCTTTGGTGGATCTCCAAAGACTTGGTCATAAACTAGTCAGGTATTCTTTTGTGTTTGAATATTCTATAGAAAGACTTGAAGTGCATTTTTTTCCTTTTGTGTGTCTCTTAATTTTACATTATAAAGCTACCTCTGCATTTTAGGACAGTGTGTTGAAGTAGCCTATGAGCCTGAGTTGGGATGTGGAATTCCTTACCAGTGCTATGTAGCTGCTATTACAAGATGGAATTTCAAGGTGAGGTCATGTTTAAATGTGTACAAGTCACTATGGCGTGACTCTTAAGCTGTTTCCCAGGGCCCTACCTTCATGTTCCTCAGAGTGTGTCTCATCATCTAAGTTCTGGAAGCCCTATCCACTTTATGTTTTTTACATCAGTTTACAAGCATGTTTTAGAAGCTTGGTAGCATTAAATTATTATTTGTGCTGCAGTCATGATGGGCAGGTAGAAATTAATCCATGATATTCTATGATATGTCTCCCCACAATATTGTTTCATCACATCTTACATATTAAACAGTTATTTTCTTAATGCTTTATATTAAGCAGTTAGGATAATTTTCAGGACAACATCATTTTCCCCAGTTTGAATAATAGAATAAAGATCCCCACTAAGCCAAAAGTCACTGCCCACCACATTCTCTTTAGATTTCAGTGTAGAAATACTATCAATTATCTGGTACTCAAGAGTTGTCCCTCTCATAAAACAAGAAGAAAATTCTTGGTTGAGTCTGGCTGAACATTGATGTGACTGGTGTGTGGGTGGGAAGCCTTGCCTGGCTCCCAGCTGTGTATGTAAAGAACATGTCTATGTCTGTTCTTGAAGGTCTGTCATTCCAAGTGCAGGATACAGGATCTCGCCCTCAGATGTTTATCTGTCGACTGTCTTGATTCAGGACAGTCTGAACAGCATCTGAGCATCTCACTGGCCATACACATGGAATATGATCCAAATAAGGCAGGGGATGCTTCACATCTCTAGTGTTTTCTCTATATCCTAGGGTTGATTTTCAAAACAAGTAAATCTCAACAAACTACACTATTTTATAAGCCTGTTCTTAGAAGGAATCAGGTAAAAATGAAAGAGACTGCCATGTGCCTTTAAATATGTAATTATTGTCAAGTTGTGCATTGGTTTCTTATTCTAGTTAGTTACCACAAATGTAATGGCTTAAAAACAGATATTCTTATTATCTCATAGTGCTGGAAGTAACTATGAGATAAACAAATAGATTGTGGTTAAAACTAAAGTATCAGCAGAGCTAAGTTCTTTCTGGAGTACCCAACAACAGTGGGGAATTTAAGCCCTTGCACTTTCCAGTTTCTAGAAGCATCCTGCATTCCTCAGTACATGGTTCCTTCTTCCACCTTCAAAACCAGCAAAATATCCCTTGCACATTTGGCTTATAAAGACCCTGTCTACTCACTCATGTCATATAGTGCAAGCTTCTGTTAATAGGTTGTCTTCTGGGGCAAGGGTTCCCTGGCCAGCTTTTATAGTATAGGGCCACCTCCTCATATCTCCAGACCCTGACCTGCCTTGATATCAAAATTCCACCATATTTTATTGCCTCTTGCTGAAATTTCATCTGAAATGACCTTTCCAAGGAAATGTAGGTCTTTGGCAACTTGTACAATGGGAGTTAATGCAGATGCAGGTGGGAGATGAGATGAAAGTCTGGGTTACAAATGTCTTGTCAAGTCACAGACAGGGAATAGTACACATAGAGTCTATATTTTTCTCACTCCTGAGACTCTGCATTTTGTCTCAGAGGTTCATCTCTCTAAGGTCAGTTGGCTTCATAATGTACTTAGTAAGTCCAGAAGCCAGATGGTGATGTGGTCTAGGAGCTAGCTTAGAACATTGCAGGACAGGACTGGGACATCTTGACCAAGCTAGCACTGAGGAGCCCCTCCTATAGGGTGCTGTGGCTCCTGGTAAGTGGGGAGCTGGGGCTGGTTTCTGACATTCTGTCTGCTCATTCTGCTTTAAATATTTTTCACATTCCTCTAAAATCCTTACTCATGCCTGCCTCTCATATTTCATCTCTGTGCCATCCAAAGCAATAGATGTATCAGGGACATGCTTACTTGTTGGTATCATATTTCAACCAGGTGGTCAGGATCTATGACTACATCCTAACTTACAGACTGTGAAGAAAGCCAATATATATGCAAGTTTTACCATTTTTACTTAAAGGGAAATCTAATCTCCAGATTCTGACTTTCTTCTATTCTTGTTGACTAGAATAATGCTGAAGTCATATATTTGAAGACTAAAGTGCTTCTTCCAGCCTGAAGAGGCAATGCATATCTGATAAGATGTTGGCTGTCTTGTTACATCTTCCTGTTACCAATGTCTCCATGTCCCAGAGTCTATTTAGTCATAATTGCCTCCGTGCCTGCAACCAACCTTGGGATCAGTATTCAAAAGGACTTCAGCACTCCCATCTCTTTGGAGGCTGTTGGAAACTCTCCTTAAGGGTAAACATTTAACATGAAACCTGATGTAAAGTAAGTGCCTGATAACTAGTAAGTTGGGGATGTAACTGTACTATCATTTCCACTGTCAGCATCTCCCTCCTCCTGTGCTGTTACTACTGGGCTAAGGTACTATTCTGTTTTTCAGCTCCTCAGAACTGGCATGATCATTCAGTTAGGTATTGAAAAAGGAAAGCACACCATCATGTGTACAAACAGAAGATATAACTGAAAGTAGGGATTAGAATCTCTCTATTTTTACTACTATGAAGGTCAACCGAAGCCCTTAAGGGAGGCAGCACAAGCATCTTGCCATTTCTGGTGTTCCTAAGATAAGCAGAGTTTCACAGAGGTCAGGGATACACAGTCCTTGACACTGGGGATCTATCTTAGAACAGAGGACAAGTAATCTATAACTACATGTAGTGCTAGATTCATAGACCAAAAAGCCACTTTTCTAATCTCCTTTACATAGAATGGTCTTAGTTTGTTTTCTGTTGTTGTTGTTATAAACATGATGACAAAAAGAAACTTGGGTAGTACAGGGTTTGTTTCATCGTATAGCTTATGATCCACCATAAAGAGAAGTCAGAGTAGAATTCAAGGCAGGAACCTGAAAGTGAGAACTAAAGTAGAAGTCATCAAGTAAGGCTGTTTACTGGCTTGTTCTCCTTCACTCTCCCAGAACAATCTCCTCATTATTGATACCTTTCACAGTGGGCTGTGCCCTTGCACATCAAACATTAGTCAAGAAAATGCCCACAGATTTGTCTGCAGACCAATCTGATGGAGGTGTTTTTTTCAATTGAGGTTCCCTTTTCCCACATGAATATAACTTTTGTGAAACTGATAAAATCTAATCAGCACAGGGACCAGCATTCTAGCACAGTAGTTAAAATATGAACCAGTTCTTTCTTCCTACTTTACATGAGGACAGGAGCCATGCCAGGACTCTCTTTGCCTTCTTTGGGTTTGTGGTGCTTTATGACACCGTTCTGTGTGTCTTAATTCACTGTAAAACCAGAAAACATCAAACATCAGTCAGATAAAAAGATGAATAGTCTATCTCCCTATATAGAGCACATTCTTAAACTCCCAGCCTAAATACTTCTAGAATTTAAAAGCAATTCATTATTTAAAGGCAGTTTAGAATAATACTAAAAATGGATTATTGAGAATCATAAACACAACCCATAATCTTATCATCACATAATGAATACACCAATTCACATGGAACTGAATAATGGGTTTATTAAAGGAGAGCGAAAATGGACTTAGACCACAGTACAGAGGCTTTCTGCTGTGAATGGTTCACTGATTCCCTAATGTCCCCACCCAAAAGAACTGGCCTCTTGATATCAGTCTCAGCATACACCCACTATCACTGTATGATTTGCTTAGCAATAATTAGTGGTCTAAAATATTCAAGTGTGTTCTCAGATCTTTCAAGTCTTCTGCTTGCCACTTTGCCATGGTCTGTAGCCAAATCTGCTTCTTCATTAAAAACCCAAACAAAATAAATGTCTTGATAAAAAGTGCCAAATATTGGTTTTGTCTCCAAACCCATATCTGAGGCCAGAATATGAGGGGTGTTTTGCTTAATGTTAGACTATGATGTAGAAGTGAAACTGAGGCTTGACTAGTTTCTGAAAGCTGCCCTTTATTAGCTGTCACACATACGGCCTCCACTGACTACTTGGGCTACACACCCTGTCTTGCTTGCTGATACATCATATGTTATGTTCTATTCTGTATTGATATCACAGGAATATTGGGAGGGCTCATGGAAATAAGAAACAGTATAGGTCTTTTGTAAAACTGTACTGTCATGTTAAAATAAGACATTATTAAATAGTGTCACTTATTTAGTAAATGGGAATATCTTATTGGAGAAGTCATGTTGCATCTCTCTAAATATGGGGACAAGGATGACAGAGTGGTTAGATGGATATGTTAAATCAATACAGATGCCTTGGGACCAGCTCAAGGGTCTTATGTCCAGAGAATTATCTGGGACAACATTCAGAAACAACACTTGGGAGCAAGGTGGTTTCCATGGTAACATCTACCCTCATCCTTCATACTCCAGAGTCACTGCCAAGTACTAGATACAGATTTCAGTTTATTCCCCCAAACAGCTCCAGCCAGTGTCCACTCATTCTGAAACTCCTAAAGCTCTCATGTAAGATTCCATTAAATATTCTGATGGTGGCACATGGTACATTCATCATTTCTTTTGTCCATTTATTTTTATTTAAAACTCAACTCAGTTATGGTAAGGAAACAAAGAAAGCTATATACAAAACCAGAACTGACAACATCTTGATTAATGATCTAAATTCTATCCTCGAGCTTTAAATGGTAGCAGTCATGTGTCAACACAGACCAAAGGATTCTCAGGATCTCCCAGATAAAATATTCATTTTAATGAAATTAACTCAAAATGCTATCATCTTATGTGAATGTGAATTGTCCTGGAAAAATTAATCATTGGATACCATTCCCCTAAGCCAAATCTACTAAGTGATCTCAAATTCTCCCAAAGGAATTTAACCCTTCAGATAAGACATTGATGCCTTAAAAAAAAGTTCCCAGAAGAAATAACAGTTGAAGTTGTTAATCACACATAATTTAGTATATTAGCAGCCTTACATGACCCTCATGTAATACCTGGCACAGGCTAAATTTATAAAGGAAAGGGGTTCATGCATCTCAGTTATGAAGGTTCAAAATTCAAACAAATGCTATGGGCCCTGGTGATGTCTTCGTGGAATCACTTCATGGGAAGATGCATCACAGAAGATATATGAATCAAGGAAAACATCTCAAACAAAAAACAAAGATCTCAGTGGGTTTTCCCAATAAGGCTATCATGAGTGGATTAAGAGAAGCACTATGAAGAACATTTAAATCCTAAATCCTAAGGGCACTCCCTCATTACCTAAAGGCCCACCTGTCAGAAAGTTTCCAACCATCCCCTAATCCTTCTATCTGTAGTAACAAGCCCCCAACACTTGGACCTTCAGGAACACTTATGGACATTGATAATGTATCCAAACTACTGTATTATGTTTGAAAGCTTTCTGAGTTCTTACTCAGGTAAGAAGGTTTAGAATAGCTGTTAGTGTAACACCTTACTCTAGCTGCAATATCAGCTATGTAAGAGAAAGCTTTAGCCCTCATGTGACCGATGAACTGAGGGGGGTTGATATGTGAGGTCCCCTTCACCTGAGAAGAAAGAGGGGAGGAAGAGGGAGAGGGTGGGACAGGGAGGACAGGAGGGAGGATGGTGTGATCCAGCTTTAACTTCAATAAAATTTAAAAAAAGAAAAAAAGATATGTATGTCATTTGCTCTAATAAATAATAAACTCATATAAGTTTCCTGAAAAAAAAATAGCAGATTGCACAATACATTACAAACTTTGTGAGTTCATGGTGATTTCATATTTACTGACACCAAATTTGGGCAGTCTTTTTGATACATATTATATTATTTATCCCTCAGAGCCATTTATAAGGGAGAACTGGTATGTTTCCATTTTTATAAAGAGTCTGAATCTTAAAATATGGTAAATCACACAGCCACTGTTACACAACAAGGAATCACTGTGGCAGGGGTTCGAGCCCAGAAGGTGATCACTCCAGGGTTCTTTTGCCAGTCACCACATTGCTTAGGAGCCTTTGCCAGATTTAAGAATCCTTCTGATGTTGATCAAGATGGGACTGAGGCTAAAGGATGATGAGCATTTTCTAACAATTAAATCCCTTTGGATGAGTTACTTTAAGTTATGTCTTTTCTCTGCCATAAATTTATGTACTGAGTGTGTATGTAGTCTTCTCCTGTCATTGTCATCATCATTGTGTGTGTGTGTGTGTGTGTGTGTGTGTTTGTGTGTGTGTGTGTGTGTGTTTTCTAACTCATCCATCCTCTCATGCTTCAGGTAGCTTTCTGACAAACTTCTACTTGTTGATATCCAAAAGTAGGTGAGACTTCCTGGAATATTGCCTCATGCCTCTGACCTGTATTCTTATGTGGCTATTGTACTCTAGGGAGACACAGTAAAACTCTTCCAGATTTCCATGGTGTGGAACTTGCGGCTTTCTACTATAACCTGTTTACAAGATAGTATTTATCTCTCATTCTTGGTCTACAGGCTCTGGTATGGCTCAGCTTTGCCTGTCTTATATCACTGATATTCCATATACTCTTGTTCCATGAATAACAATTATATCCAGCTATGATAATTAGAGCTGTAGTCTATCTTTTTGGTGCATTGGCCTATGCTCAGGGAATTTTGAGAAAGGACATTTCTACTGGTAGTATCAACAGGATATGCATAGGAACATAGACACTAGATATCTTTATGACTCAAGGATGTGATTCAGAAGACCAGAATTCACAGGAACCAGTCCAAGCATGGAGGCTCTGAGATATTAGGGGGAAAATGTTTCTAACTTACCACACTTCCTTTTATGAGCTCTGAGGTGGGGTTGCCATATGGTAGGTGCCTATCTCCCCTCCTGGACAATGGCTTGGATGCCATTTACATGATTTGCCTTCTGTAGCAGGGACACTCTTAGAGTTTATCATAACTCCATACATATTTTAGGTTTTATTATTGGCATACATTCATTACACATAAACACTTCATTCAAGTAGGGCATTTATTTTGATCATATTCATTTTATTTTTAAAGTTTTTCTATTAGCTTGTAGGTGTAAGATTATTGTGTATTTCAAATGGTGATTTCTGTCCCCCCACCCCAATATCTGGTTTTAGTTCTTGTTCTGAAGAGCTCATATCTCAGTGTTATGTAAATACTGCTCCCCGAATGTCCCCTGATATACCAATAAAGAAGCTTACAGCCAATCACTGAGCAGGGGAGAGAATAAGGCTGGACTTCAGGGGAGTCCAGAGTTAAGGAGAAGAAGTAGGGGGATTCAGAAGAGGCAGAGTCAGGAGAGGCAAGGAGAGATTCAGCTGAAGCAGGAAAGCCACAAAAATGCAAGTATCTCTGAGATTTACGCTGGGGAGAAGTCAGATTAGTTTAGTGGGTTAAGAATACAGTAATAACTGCTCTGTTTTTGTGTTGTGAATCCTGTTTAACAAATAATATAAAGGATCTCAATTATTTGGATGATTGCCAGGTTAGGAGGCAAACTGTGAAATTAACACAATTATATAAAGATACACTAACATTAATTCTTTGAGAATTTTATACAATGTGCTTTGATTATTTTCCTCTGCCCCAAACACCCTAAACCTCCTTCCTCTCTCATCTAACTCTGTGTCCTCTTTTTTTGTTTGTTTGTTTTCCATCTATTGAGTCTAATTTGTACTGCTTATATCTTCTTGGATGTATGGTCTTTCACTGGAGTGTTTTTAACTTACTAAGGACTACACACTTAAAGAAAACTGACTCTTCTCTCAGCAGCTATAAATTGCCAATAGCTCTCTGGCTAGGAGACAGACTATGTAACCACCTCCTTTCTCCATGCTAGTATTTGTTCTGGATAAAGCTTCTGGAGAACTTGTGTGTTATTACTCTCTTCTTTCCCTTCTGTTGAGCTCTTTCCTTTTCCTAATCTGCCTTTTACTTCTACATCATATATTTATAATACATAATCCAGGATCCACATATGAGAGAAAACACTAGATTCACCTTTCTGTGTCCAGCTTATTCTGTTTAACACTGTGATGTCACATTTCATCCATTTCCCTAGAAATGACACAATTTTGTTCTGTACAGCCAAATTAAACACTATTATGTGTCTATATCTTATTTTTTCTATATATTAATCTGTTGCTGGGAATTTAGGCTGGTATCATAACTTGAACCAAGTGATACAGTTTCTATAAATATGGACATGCAGGTATTACTATTATATGTTGACTTAGCTACCTTTGGGTACCCACACTGATTTCCATGGTGGCTGGAATAATTTAAATTCCCACTAGCAGAGTATGAGATCCCACCCCATCCTTGCCAGCATTTTTTTTGGTAGTTTGTTTCCTCAAGGACATGAATAGATGAGACTTTTCGTGTTCTTGTTTTATGAGTGAAGAAACCAACACCCAGAAGAGTTACATTACCAGTCTCATTATCAGTCAGTTATCTGAACAAGTCCTTAAACCTGAGTTCTTCTGAGTGCCTTCTATTTTAGTCCAACATTGAGAAATACTTATACCATTGTTTCCTCTACAACATCAGGTATATCTTACTGTAATGTATCAGGCTGAAATTTAAGAGAATAATTTTGTTTAAACTTAGGAAGTGAATGAAAAAATTGGAAGGTCTGTGCATCAAATAACATACCCTGAGTTTTATTCATGCCACTTGAGAGCTGTGTGGTGGCATCCCACAAATACCTCAGTAAACAGAGAAGTGTAAGTGCATATCCCAGTGAACATATCCATGCCCATTAATAGGAGACACAATACGTTCAATTTTTGCCTTTCTGAAGCCATGCATGTGTTCAAGAAGGAAGAGCAATTTGGGATAGGTTTGCTCAGCTGGATCTTATGGTGCATCTTCTTAATTGGTGGAAATACAAGAACCCAGTCTTATCCTGTCTCAGGTGAAAGAAATCTTGGGAAGAGATGGCAAATCAATGTACAGCATATGGCATTAACCCTCTCCTGTCCTCCAGCATGAGCCTGAAGACACATAGACTCTGACAGGCCTCAGAACCTAGGATCAGATTCCATCTTACTTATGGCTATGAAGAAATAAGCCCATCTGAATAGAGGGCTTACAACAGCCCCAGCACTATGACTTTAAAGAACTTCTTGTTTCATATTATTATGAATGTAACCCATTTTGCAAAGCATGAAACCCATACCCAGAAAAGTTACCTTACCAAAGCCACTAAGCCAGTAAAAGAAGGGCCAGAGTGTGAATACCAGTCCTTCAATACAACAGGTCACCACTACCTGACTCATATTTATATTTTGTCTTATTTTTCATCATAGATAACTAAGACTATGATGCAGCACTTTTGTTTGTTTTTGCAACATTTGTCAAACCAACTAATCCTTTCAAATGGTGCCATTCTCTAAGCATTCAAATATATGAGCCTATGGGGGTCATTCTTATTCAAACCACAACAGGCTGCACCTGAAAATAGCTTTTGCTTTTAATAGCTTTCTGTAGGCAATTGGGAGGCTTGTTTGCCAAGAACCACTTGGGTGTGTTTGTACTTCTCATGTGAAATAGACCTTGATCCACAGTGCTGAAGATTTGGGAGGCAGCCCTGTAATAATGAAAATTTGCCCAGTAGAAGACAAGTTTCTAACATGCAGTACATATAATTTATAGAAACTCTGAAGATGACATATCCCCTTCTAATGGTACAAAGGGACCGTTAGGTGCAGATTGCAGGAGAAGCCTGTAAGATCAGCTTGGAAACTCTGGCATTGAATCACTACTCTACTCACCAGGTTGTGTAATTCAAATAAGAGAAAACTCAAGCCATTTGCTTTTATATTGTAGATTACTAAAGCACATTTGTTAGGCATTGTTTAAATCCTCTCTATTTCTTCATGGGAGGAGAGGGGCCATTAAAACTTTATATATAACCTTAGATAATGCTATAGATTCATTAAATAAACCCAGTTTGAAAGCATGAAGGGATATTGTGAGGGGCTGTTTGAAATTAATTAAAAGCAATAAATGTAACTGTCCAAGAGATAAGTATCAGGGAGTGAAAGGCAGCCCCATGGAGAAAAATAACTTAGGTTGATTCAGGTGTTATTATATACAGCTACTTGGCTGACAAGGTGCTCTGTTGTCCCTTCCTCAATATTCTGTGTACCCCTACATATACATATCTATAATATAATTGGAGATATGAAAAATTTTCATAATAAACATCTGCTAATGATCAGAAAAAAAGAGAGATGGAACCCCCTTTCTTTCTCCTTCTTTTCCTTTCAGGATGCTTATAACATCCAAGTGGCATACTTTTCTACTTCTTGATTCTGTTTAACCACACAAATTGTTTAAAGCATGAAGATGTTGATGGATAATATACAAAGAGAGCTTCAACAGTACTTGTGTAAAATGGATCTTCCTCCTTGACTCTCTGTTACTACCATGAAGAAGAGATATGGGTAATCTGCTTATTACTGAAGACTATGAAACAAGAGGCAGAGCATATCCAAAGAACTCAGCAGAACCTTGTGTAGAATATCTTGTTCTGAAAATATCTCTTGCATTTGAAGAAACAGTCTTTGCTGGACCTCGGAAGCAAGTTAATAATACACCTTGAGATCATTTAAAAATATTTTCAATCTGCAGTCATATTTTGGACTGGGCCTATTTAAGCTTATTCCACCTTTAAAAAACAATGTAGCTAGCCTTACTCTGCTTTGGATTTCACATTAGTAAACTTCTACAATCTAAGCTAAATGTATAGCTTTAATCTTGAACTATTCACTCATCCATGCCTCTGACCCAGAAGAGTGTACCTGTGCATGTGTAGTATTTGTGGAAATCATTTCCTGAAAACAACCAACAGCTAATTATACAGCTAATATCCCATATATGTTGGAAGCCACAGGTGGACATATGTTGATAACATCTGTGTGTGGTTTTGTTGAGCGCTATTCTGGGTCAGCAAAATAACTTCTTCCCTTGTAACGCTCTGTTAAGGATTTTTGTAGGAAAGCATCTCTCATTCCTTTCTCATGCTTTATTTATGTTGTCCAATAAATACAGAAAAACATTTTGTTAATAGCAGACAACACAGACCGACAACAGGGAATTGTCTACTTGATGTGTTTTCATTCACCATTTGTTTGATTTGTTTGTTTGTTTATTTAAATTTTTGTTCTTTAGGTGCCACAAAACTTATAAATATACCTTTGATTATAACACACAATTTAAAAATAATATCTACTAAGTAATTATAAAGATAAGAGAAACAAAAAGAATATAATAAAGTCCTATATGCCATTCTTACCACACTAATGTTTCTTATGTCTTTTCACATTGCTTATCTGCTCTCATTTTAAAGGGATTGCTATTATTTTGCAGTTTTGTTCATATACTGAAGATGCTTGTAGTTTACATGCTACATTTACAACAAATATTAGATCATTGAACGCTGTTCTACATTTTCTGTGGAGTTTTATACCTACATGTGTTTTATTACTCACAGATGCCTTTTTCTTTCCTTTGAAAGAATTAACATGGTGAGGAGTACAATAATTCTCCCAGGTAGACTGTATAAGTTTACCTCCTGACAAAAAAAAAAGTATTCTGGGGAGTGGAAAATTTTCACCTAGTATGAGGCTCTCAGTGCAGACAGGTACAACTGAAGGATAAAACAATGCAATTGGCTACAACTGTAGTTCAGACAAAGAATCTACCAGACTCCAAGTGGGGTGAAGGGAGACAAGTGTAGACTTTCCTTCTTGGCCCTGAATTAACTCAAATAACATGAGCTGTCCTCACCAAGTCCATGGGAGCAGAGAATTCGTAAAGGCTATAAGGAAGTACCCTGGGAAGAGAAAGTGAGAGAACTGATACAGGAGATGGAATCTTTGCATTCTCTAGTAGACTGTTAACGCCTAAAAATATTCTCTTAGCTCCTAGATCTCAAGATCAGTTTGCATCTAACTTGAAGCTCAACAATGGGTTTTCAGAATAAGTACCCAAACTTACTTCTGGGTAACAGGGCAGTGGAAAATCCATCCTGCCCATAGTCTGTCCCCAAATGTGAGACTTGGAAAACCCAACCCCCATGACTTAGGGTTAACAGTGAAGCTATACTTCCAGCTGCACTGAACTTTTCAACTACCTTATTGTGCGTGCTCCACTAGTTCACAGCATATGCTTCAAATACTTTATAGAAGTCCACCCCTTCACCAAGTCTACTGCTGTCTGTTCCCAATAAATCTGTTATGTGACTTTTGTTGTATGGTGTGATATGTGGCATTCCTCATCCTGACTGATGAGATGCCCTTGCACTGGAAAACTCTTGCATTAGCGCTGTAACTTAGGTAGGCTCTCCCAGTGCTTGTACACGTTCTTGGGGTCTTAGCTGTGTCAGGACCCTATCCCTCAGCTCCAGTCCACCTGCAAGACTCATCTTCTAGTTTACTATATGCTCGACATCCCATCTACCAGTGGTAATTTGGTAAGTTTCCCTTTTGGTTGATGTAAACACTTTCACCAATCTGAGGAAGTGACCCATTCAGGGTCCAGAACCCCTCTGGTATTCTTGGAGTTACCCACAGCCAGAATCTTTATGGTTATGGCTGCCCTCTTCTCTGACCTCCCCTCCCACCCTGTAGCTGCAGTTATGCAGTTTCCTTAAGTCCTACGGTGATATTGTAACCCTTCTCTCCCTGCTCCCTTTTATGACCCTCCCCCCATATAGTTGCCTGTAATCCCACAGCTTCTTTATGCCCTCTTGGCTTTTATAATACCATGCAACTCCATTCCCTGTCTGTCCCTGTCCCTTTCCCATGGATGAGACCTCTGTAGGGGTTGATAGATTAATATAAGATATATTTGGTGAATATCTAAGTTTCTGATACAGTCTCTTAATCCGGGGCATGAAGATCAACTTAGCTGTGAGCAATTTGCTTATCAGCTTATGGATGAAGTCATGTGAAAAGAGGGAAGTTTCTTTAGACTGAAAAACAAGGTTGAAGCCAGGTGAAACAAGGAAAGACTTTATGACCTGGCATTGTTTTCAGCTGCTAAGTGGGCAGAGCCCAAATTAAGCTGAAGCAGGTGGAACAAGGAGTGATCCTATTTAAGGACAAGTGGATGAGCCTGGAGAGGTTGTGCTAAGGGCCCCTGATACTAGAGAGGTCTGAGAGTCCTGCTGGAGAAAGTGCTGGCGGACTGATGGCCAGATCTCCCTGAGGCAGAAAGAAGCTGGTGAGCGGAGAAAGCCTCAGCAAAACAGCAAAAGGCCAAGGACTAAACCCTGTAGCTCAGCTTTTGCCTAGAGGGGTTTGACCTGTCCAAACAGCGGCCTGAATGAAACTGTGGCCCTGTGGCCGGCTTTAAGGACTGAGGCAGAGTGGCAGAATTGCTGATATGAAGGAAGTAAGGTGGCCTACAGATGGCTGAGGTCTCCCAGAGAGAAGAAAGCCTCAAGCCTTATTTAAGGTGAGACTTCGATAGCCAATTTACCCTGATGAACTTGCATCTGAGATATTCCAGAAAAAGGACTGCTAAGTGCATTAAAGAGTCTACCCCAAGACTGTGTTCCTGGTGACTGAGGACCTGCCCCAGAGACTGTATCCTTATGAAAATACTTGTAATAGTTATCAATAGGTTTAGTGGTTAGGTCTTATGGGTTGTAGGAATTTAAAGGGGTTGTAAGCATTTATAGGGGTTGTAGGAATTCATAAGGGTTGTAAGAATTTGAAGGGATCATAGTTAAGAAATTGTTGGTATTTGTTATAAGTGAATATAGTTAGTAATAACTGTTTAATAATTAAAAAGTACAGTTACAGACCTCATTCCTGAACTTAGTTTTTCACCACCTTCTGGCAAGCCTTCAGGTTTAATCAAAAGCCCTGGTATGAATCAGGTACCAATGTTCCTCAGGTGGTCATACCTGAATGAACTCTGTTGAGTGCAGTGACAACTCACTAAATGGCTTGGTCTCATTCAGTCCTCTCTGAGTCTTGAGGATGCCCCCAACTACAGGCTTCTGTGGCCTTCCTCCCTGTCTCATTCTCATCCATGGTAATGGTGAAATTTATACCCTCTCTTTCTCCCTTGGCATGACTCTAAGAAAACTTCCAGTCTCTCCACCTGGCACCTAACCTGAGGGACACCAGACTTATTTGCTTTTGCAACCAACTTTGGCCTCAGTATGCCGTAGATAATCAATTCAAATGGCCACCTAATGGCACCATAGATCCCAATATTATTCGGATCTTTGCAACATTACAATTATTGCAAGCGATTGGAAAGACTCTCCATTCCCTCCATTCTAGCTTTCTTTTATCTTCACTCCCTCTCTCTGTTTTTTCCTGTTCCTCCATCTAACTTTTCCTAGCTATGAAGCCAAAACCACTTCCAATCTAGCTAATGAGTCTTCCCCACTGACTTCCAACCCACAGTTCCCTCTTTTCCTCTGGAAGGTTGGGATCAATTTACAACTTACTCCCTGGCCTATCTTTGTAAGACTTCCCTTAAAGTGGTAAATTATGAAAAAAAAAATCCAAGAGATAATCCATGACAAACACTAAAACCCATCTCAATACCCAGACTAGCTTACAAAGACCCTATTATAATATACCAATCTGGATCCTGAAACTCCAGATGGGAAACAACTTCTTATGACCTACTTCTCCCATAAGTTTCACTGATATTAGGACCAAACTTAAATGCCTAGAGAGGGACCACTGACCCCACAAGGAGAAATCTTTGTGATGTCTTCAAGGTGTACCATGGGAGAAATGAAAAAGCCTGAAAACAAAAATACCTTATGTTGACTAAGGCCTTTCAGCTGGTCATAGCAACTGCCTAGACTTCCATACTTCCCAAAGCCTGAGAACCTCTGGATCCCTTCTTCAAATGCACTAAGGAGAGTCATTGGTCCAGGCTTGCCCAAGCCCTTGTAAACCACCTCAACCATGTGCAAGGTGCCATCCATCAAAAGGAACACTGAGCTGTTTATTGCCCCCATGTCCATCACAGCATGGGAACATCAGGCTCAGATCACTCTATAGCCATCCTCTTAGGTCTGGTCATGGATGACTGAGAAGCCTGAGCTCCCTTGTCCTGATCACTGCCATCTTGGACAGGGAGGTCCTGGCAGTCATCACAGTATCAGGGCAAACCATCTCCTTCCTTCTGGATATCGGGATTGCCTACTCAGTCCTAGTAGAATTTTGGGAACCTACCTCCCTTCTCATTCTCCTACTATCGGTAGGGGACAGCCTTACCAAGCTCACCAAACCCTACTGCTTTGTTATGCATTTGGGGCATCCCCCTTACCTATCCCTTCGAAGTGGTACCAACCTGTCCTGCCCCTGTGCTGGGGAGGGACTTCCTAGCCAAAGTGGAAACCTCTATTTCCTTCACTTCCCCTATTTCCTTGATTCCAGACTTGCTGCCTGTTTCCTTCTTCCTTCTCCAAATCACAATCTGGCATATCCTTTCCCTGGACAGCCTTCCAAGTGCATCCCTGAGTATGGGACTTTCAAAACACCTCTATAAGCCAAGCACCATTCCTCTCTCATCATCCAACTACAAACTCACTCCCATACAGGGCAAAAAAGTAAACGGTCACTCACCTGACTGGTTCTGATTATTTTGAAAGTTTTGATGTCTGTTTTTTGAATGTGGATAGGTATTTGTTTACTGGTTTGTCTGTAAGTTTTATGGCAAACATGGGAGCTGAGATATAAATGGATCAAGCTCAGATGAATGTGTGAATGATGGTGGCCAATGAATGTTTTGTTTTTGACTGGTCTCCTTTTAGTGCGTGAGCTTTTAGTGTTCTGTTTTTATTGGTTTTGTTTTTGCCTTCTCTGCCACTGCCAGCCATCAGCCACCACCACTAATGCCACTTACATTGGCTGTTTTGATGGCCAGAGCTGAGAATTTATGTCTGGGTTTTCTGGTCACTAGATTCAGTTTATCAGTAATTCAAATGTCTTTTGAGTGTGACTATTATTAAAATTAATTTTATGCTTTCTAATTTATTGGGAAGATGGCTCTGGAGTTTGGTTGTGGCCCTCTTCCCTCTAGACCCAAGCATATTTACTTAAATGTGATGTTCAAAATATCTCTCCCTGTCAGATAGGTTACCAGACTATGACAGAGAAAAGAGACAAAAACAAGACAAAAGGATTTAAATGAACTTGATTTGAAATGGTTGCTTTCAGTAATAATAGTTAATTTTGTGTCAAGTAAATGGTTAGATTGAAAATGTGAAAGCTTAAGTAAGTTCTGAGGTCTAAGAAAGTGTTAAAACTGAGGATGTGGAGACTTAAATAAGTCCTGAAGCATTAAGAAAATGTCTGAGTATGTGAAAGTTAGTGTTTAAAGGTATGTAAATGCAAGTTGCAAAGATATAAAAAAGTAATCTAAGGTAATGAAAAATGTTTCAGATTTCTTTCCTCCTCTATTCTGAAGGTTCAGAGCTTAATATTGTTCAATGGAGTTCTGATAAGCTGATAAAGCACCGATCACTATTATCAGTCACAAGCCCAAGATTTTAAATTTCCTTTGGTTACCTTTTAAGAGTAGACTTAAAGGTGCTTCCTATACTGCTAGAAGCATCTTGTCGAATCTATATGTCTAACTCTTTGGATAGAGGACAACTGTTCATAATTTTAAATCCTAAGGTTCTGCTATGATTTGAAGGCATGGCACTTGTCAGTTGCTTTTCTACAATGTATATTTCAGTAGATATTGCAGTGGTAATGCTAATATATGCAAAATTTTACCTGTACCCACACCAGATAATTTACCACCTCTAACCTTAGCTCTAAGGGATCTGGCACCCTCTACTGGCTCCTTTGGGAATGTGTATATATGTAATATTGTGTGTGTGGGGGGGGTGTGGGTGTTTATTTTATGTGTATATGTGTTTTTCTGCAATATGTCTAAGCACCACATGTGTGAGTTATGGAAGGTTGTGAGCAACCATGTGGGTGCTGGGAATTTGAACCCAATAATTCTGGAAGCAGTCAGTGCCCTTAACCATTGAGCCATCTCTCTAGACTTTTAGCCAATATTTTGAGGTAGAGTTGAACAAGAAACAGAAATTTAGTAGAACACTTGCTTCTGGAGATTTCAAATCTATCAGTAATGATCACTTTCCTCTTTTTTCTTGGAGAATTACCCAGATCTTAGTCTTCCAACTCCAAAATTTAGATATTGAGAAATAAAAGTCCATTTTCTTTCTTTTTTTTTTATAAATTATTTTTTTTTCTTCAAGTTACATCTCAGTCACAAACCCCTCCCTATCCCGCCCTTCCACCCTCTTCCCCCCAGAAGTTTCCCCTTTCAGTGCAACAGATGGTTCCTTCTCTTATAACAGTAAGTATTATACAAAACAATAGATATAAATATGCCACATTTATGAGAGTTAAATTGCCCAGTATACCTTCCCAATGTCCAGTTTATACATATTTGACTCCTGACTTTAACATTCTACTATCTAACCATCTCCATGAGTTTAAAGGTCTATATCTGACTCAACATTCATATTAACTTGCAACACACTTTTAAGAGTATCTTCTTAGATCTATAACACCCTCTTGATTCCTAAACAATTCAAAATTTAACTATGAGACTCTAGCTGTCTATTCTTCAACCACCTTAGAGACCTGAGAGGGATAAATATATTTGCTTATATAGGAAGTGCAGGGCCGGCAGCTTCCAAAACTAAGAAAGGACATACCAATGACTGCCTGGACAGTTCCCATTTTCTCTCCATACATTCCTGCATCAGTCTTCAGCCTTTGGGTCCTGTTTCTCTGACAGACATTTGTTGTAGAGCATGGATTATGAAGGACTTACCTACCCTGTCTTGGCAGAGTTAGGCTGTGGACTTCCCTGCTACCAAGTTTTGTCCTTTTTGGACAGCAGTCTGTCTGCAGTTGGTGCAAGGGGTTTTTTCATGCCAAGAGATAGGCTTGCCACTAATTCAACCATCTTACAGTGGAGGTTCTTCGATGCTTATCTTCTACTTGGAGTAGAATAGGGGGTGCTGTCAGGCGCTGATATGTCTCGATATCAAAAAAAAAGAAGAAAAGAAAATCTTAATTTAAGAAAACATCTTTGAATGCCATATTCTGCAGATCTCTTGAGTGTTTGAAGGTGCCCTATCCATCTCTTGTATTTAGATAAGCAAATGTTGCTTGTCTCTTAGCAACTTGATTACTGGGTAGTTTAGAGAATATCTGTGATAGACTGTCATAGTAGCTAACAAAGTGACATGTTTGCATGACTAGGAGTTTGTTTTACTTAACTATCCTATTTTAGACGGTTGGTATCAAGAGGCCAGAGCTTCACATTTTATTTTTAAGTATCTCTAGGTATGATACCATTAGGAAGCGTTACCTTTAATTTTGTATCAATATACAAAGATCTATTCAATTGTGGTTAAGTATACTCTTAATTATGTATCAATATACAAAGATCAATGCCTATGTAGCCCAATACAATCTTAATATTACCTCCATATACAAGGGTCAATACCATTGTAGCCAACTGTAATCTTAATTTTGTATCAATATACAAAGATCAATACCTATGTAATCCAATACAATCTTATTTTTGCACAATAAACAATGGTCAATACCACTTTAGCCTAATAAACTACTAATTTTGTATCAATATACAAAGGTATAAGGGCATATTCAATAATCTGCCCCTTCCTCTTGGACCTTCCTGTGCTATGTCTATATCTCATTTTTCTCAATCCTATGCACCCCTACATAGGAGAGGAAGAAGGATACAGAAAAGGAAAAGTAGGAAGTCCCTGGGGCTAACCTCCAAAACCCATTAAACAGGACCATTTATCAGCTTGTAATCTCTTCCCTTAAATATCAGAGTTTTCAGTTATCCTTCAAATAACCAAAAAGAAGGGTGGAGAAACACCTTCCCCACCCTCTGGGCATGGGACGTCGCTCTCTTAAAGTGACTTCCTGCTGATATGGGTCATAGTAGACCTGTTTGGGGCCCGAACTCAAATGGAAAAATGGTTAAAAATGTTAGTACAATCCTTTTATTTTCAGTCCTTCTGTTCTCAGCTGTTTAGATGACCTAAGGGGTTTGTAGGCAGAAGCTGATCTTGCAGGCTTCACTGAGGTTCCGGCCGGGGCATTGTGTAGAGCTGAAAGGTCCCAGCGACATTGGATACTCTTGGTCCCACCATTCAAGAAGAGTACACCCTTGGTCCCAGCTCCCAGCACACTGGAGACAGAAACGGGCAGATCCCGGAGCTCAGGGTCAGCCTGATGCAGGGCAAACTCTAAATAGAGAAAGACTTCGATCCAGGAGTGGTGGAACACATCTTTGATCCCTTCAGATGGGAAACACAGGTCTCTGATCCCAATAATTAGAGTTCAGAGACACACACATGGGATTTGGAGGGAGCTAGGTTTGGAGGCTACTTACAAAAGGCCGTCTCGATGCAGGCAGATTGCCCTTTGGGATCTCAAAATATATACACTGGAGCTGGTTTAGCTCCAAGGTGACAGAATGATTTCTTCTTTATCCCGGATTGAAAGATAACGCTTTGTATGTTGTCAGAAGGCCAAATTTGCTTCAGGAGAAGTACTACCTAGCCCCCCCCCAAAAAAAGAGGGCAATTGTCCCAGGGTTGGGATTGGGGCAGGGCTCTGTTCTTATCTTTCCAGGAGAATGGAAGCGTCCATTAGGGGAGCCCGGGGACGGCTGGACAGCGGAAACCTCAGCAGAGAGCAGAATCAGGCACCAAGGAGGACGAGTGACCCAGTTGATTCTGCCTGGCAGACTTCCTTAATAGCTGTCTCCATCGGGGGCCTGCAACCACCACAGTAAAAGTCCATTTTCAAAGAGTCTTTCAACACACGTTTTCTGAATTAAGTATTTTGCTCAAAGCTTCAGCTGAATACAGAGTGGAAAAGCTGACATCACTGACTTGAATTCCCACAGGAACTTGAGATTGCATGGAGCTAAAAACCATTTTTATGTATTTCAATATGACTGAAAAGTGTCTTATAATGCTTGCTCACAAAGTTGACCAGGGGACAAGTTGAGCTCATTCATTCACTAGTGTGAGTCCTTTCAGTTTCTATACCTAAAAGAAGGAATGATGCTTTTCATTCTCTTCCCACTAAGTTTAGATAAGTAGTTATTATTTGTTGTTGGGGCCCATGTCCAAGACTCTTAGGGGTGAGGATGAGCTGGCGCATAGCCAATGACCCAGACTCCAGGGGTTTGGTAAGTGGCAAAAACAGACCTGTTTATTTCAAAAAGGGGGTGCCCCTTTTATTTTATTTTTTGATTGACTGTTTATTTGCATCTCTTTTTAATATTTATTTATTACTTCAGGTTATATCTCCATCACAGTGTCCTCTTTTTGCCCCTTTCAGTCCTGCCCTCCAACCCTTTACCCCCTATCCCTTCCAACCCACTCCTCTGGAGTGGAGTGTCCCCACCTATCAGTCCCCCGCCCCAGTTCAGCAGTCATATGATGGCCAAGAGCCTCCTCATACACTGGGGGCCTACAAAGCAGCACCACTAGGGCAAAGTGTCTCATCGACAGGAAACAAAATCTATGTTCATGTTCCCTTTGGTGCATTGGTTGCAGTATAGTTATCCTGTATTATATGGCTAAAATTCGATTATGAGTGAATAGATGTCGTGTGCATCCTTCTGAGTCTGGGTTAGCTCACTCAGGATGAGCTTCTCTAGTTCCATCCATTTGGCTGCAAATTGCATAATTTTGTTGTTTCTTATAGCTGAGTAGTATTCCATTATGTAGATATACCACAGTCTTTTAATCCATTCTTCAGTTGAGGGACATCTGGGTTGTTTCCAGTTTCTAGCTATTACAAATAAGGCTGCTATGAACATAGATGAGGAAACTTCCTTGTGATCCAGTGAGGAGTCATTTGGATGTATACCCAGAAGTGATATGGCTGGGTCCCAAGGCAGAACTATTCCAAGTTTTCTAAGATATCACCAAACTGAGCTCCATAGTGGTTGCACAAGCCTGCACTCCCACCAGCAATGGAGGAGAGTTCCCCTTGTCCACACCCTCACCAGCATGTGCTGTAATTTGAGCTTTTGGTCTTAGCCATTCTGACAGGTGTGAGATGGAATCTCAGAGTCGTCTTGGGTTGCAGGGTGCCCCATTTATAATCTTTTTCCAGAGTACTATGTGCTCCCAAACTGTAGGCTGCTGTGGCTTTTCCTCATTGACTCATCTCTCTCCTTACTAGGTGTAGTGTCATTAATCTCCTGGCAGGTCTGGGCAGGTCTTGGGCCAGTTGCATGTGGAAGCCCAGCCACACATGTGTCCTGTTTAGCAGCAGGCCTTGTTCCTGCTGAATGGCAGGCATAGTTCCTCCTACATTTATTTTCTAAGGTCTTCAGTTATATTAATAGGTATTTAAAATTTGTTTTTGATCTTTTAAATAAGATGGAATACTAGTAGCTTTCTCTAAATGAGCTAGTGAAAGAGTGAACAGAAGACGAAAGGATAGACTTTATCCCTATGAAGAAAATAGAATACATTAAGAACAAAAAAAAGAGATGATACATACTATGCAGATAAATATGCAGGTAAAAATAAGTCAAACACAGCCTCATCCATACAGTTCCCTGAATGGGTAAGAAAAGTAGATACTGATTTCAAGACCCTCATCTGGGCTTTTTGGGTGCATGCACACATGTGAATTCGCACATGTGTGCACCAAGAATGTGCACACACACACACACTTTAAATGCAGTAAAATATGAAATCAATACTGTAATGTTCACTAAAAATCATTTATATGGTAATAAAACTACTCAGATCAGACTAACTATGGGAAAGGGTTAGTATGTGGGGAAAAAAAAGGAATCTCAAAAACATCAAAAGGAAATTAGATAGACCAGACACACCAGCTTTCCTAGGACAGGGAGTAAGCACCATGCAGCAAGCACTGTTATTTATGATCAAGCACAATTGATTGTGCTATTTGAGCTTTTGATTCAGCATTGATATTTTATTAACACTTTTTGTAAGTATTTTTTATAATCACAGAACTAATTATTTAACTGAAGGTATAAAAAGGGGCAAGGCAATTGATAAAATAATTAGAAAAGGTGTTCTAGTTTTGTTTCATTTTTTGTGATAAAACACCATGACTGAAAGCAAATTGGAGAAGAAAGGGTTTATAAGACTTACGTGTTCCCAGGTCACAGTCCATTACTGATGGATGTGAGAGCAGGAAATTAAGGCAGGAACCTGGAGGCAGGAACTGAAGCCGAGAACATGGAGGAATGTGTCTTGCTGGCTTGTTCTTCATGGCTTTCTCAGTTGAATTTCTTATACAAGCCATAACCAGCTGCCCAGGAGTGGCACCACCCACATCAATCTATACATAGAAATAGAACATTATAGAGTCTCATAAAAATATAAACAGATTATGTATACCCTAAACATTAAATTCATAATATTGACCAAATTTTTTTGTAAAATTTACAATTCTCTTGTGTGAAACCCTAGTTCCATACACATCTTCCAATATACTAGGCAAATATTTTAATGACCCCATGCCACATTCCACAAGCCTTCACCATTTCCATTGTGACCATATCTGAGTACTTCACTTCTAAACTTTACACCAAATAATACATTGACCGACAAGCAATTCAGACCTATTAGTAAATGGTTTTCTGTTAGTCTGTTTTGTTTTTAAGATTTACTTTTATTTTTAAGTGTGTGTGTGTGTGTGTGTGTGTGTGTGTGTGTGTGTTTTGTGCATATGGGTGCAGATGCCTACAGGGCTCCTTTGATCTTTAACCACCTGATCTGGGTGCTGGGAATCAAACTCAGATCCTCTGCAAGAGTCGTAAGTACTCTTAATCACCACTCAGACATCCCTTCAGCCCCATAAGCATAATTTTTTGTGCTTTGGGTAAATTATGAAAACTGTCCAGAATAGCCATTTGATAGGCCCTTTGTTAGAAAGCAGCTAAAATTTCCTCTTGGAAGCTCAGGTGTCTCTTGTACTTTGCAGTCATTCTGAAAACACCCAGTCAGCTGCAAAGAACCATTGTGAACCTGGCTATATTCATGGACAAGTCAGACTACTCCATATGACCAGACCAGTCATGGATAACAGTGCCCCAACACAGAGAAAACCCTCAGTGACTATTGGATGATCCTGCACCTGCCTTTATCCAAGCTAGAAGAGAACTTTCCCAGCCTGAGCAGAAAATTGAAAGAGCAGATTGTAGCCTCTCATTTATTTGCAGAGCTGAGTGTTCTGGGTTTTCATCCATTTGCATATGACATCTGTGCCATACCCTTTATCTATGCATGTTAACAGGCCACTTCACATACTTCTTGGGTTTGCCAGATCTATTAGAAAAAAATCTGTCTACTGTTGCAACGCTAAACCTATCTAAGACTTTGTGCCAACTGGCATCTAATTTGTGTTTTTTTGTGACAGTCTGAGCTGGTAGCTTGAGGAAGTTGGCAGCAGCAAAGAGAGGGGCAGAAACAGTGTAGACAGCAGTAGCAATGGCAGAGGCAGCTGAAGAAACATGGAGAAAAACCATGGACAAGAGCTGTAGTGCGTGAGATGCTAAGAGTCAGTTGAAATACCGAGAAGATAAATAGGTAAGAAATAGCCTAGAATTCATATTTAAGGCAAAGATTATAAGGCTTCAAGGTCAGGAGGCTGGAGGTTCCCAGTCAGTAAGTAAGCTCCAAGGTGAGCAGCTCTAGATGCAAGTGTCCGAATACCAAAGTTTGAGAACTTCCAGACTAGCCCCATCCTATTGCTGTAGATGATGACTGATGTTAGGAGCTGAGGCTCCAATATCATTAGTTTAGGAATAACAATGCTAGTCAATGCTGGATATGGTCAATGTTAGCTGATGCTGGTATTTAAGAATGTAGAAAGCCCTTGCTTCAAATGTAGACAGAATGCTTTTTGAAAAGGTTAAATCTTGGAAGCAGGTAAGTCGACAGCCTAGCTCTGCCAAGACAGGGTGGGAAAGTCCTTCAGGATTCCTGATTTATAATCAATGTCTGTCAGAGATACTGGGCCTAAATGCTGAAGATAGATGCTCCAATGTTATAGAGAGAAATTGGGGATTGTCCAGGCAGCCAGTTGTCTGTCGTTTCTTAGTTTTGGAAACTGCTTGCTTTGCACTTCCTGTTTATTCAGGTATATTTATCCTTCTCATGTCTCTGATGTGGTTGAACACTAGATAGTTACAGTCTCATAGTTAAGTTTTAAGTTCATTAGTAATTAAAAGGATTTTCTAGGTCTAAGAGGATGTTTTTAAGTTGATAATGCAAGTTAGGATGGAAACTGTGTTAGGTATAGAACTTTAAACTCATTGAGATAGATATATAATAGAATATTATTATTAGTTGCCAAATATGTATGGACTGGACATTGGGAATGTATTTATACTTTATAATTTTCATAATTGTTGCCTAATTGTTTTGTATTGTATTTATTGTTATCAGAAAAAGAGCCTTTTATTGGACTAAAATGGAGAGGAAGAAAATATACCTTAAATTAAAGATAGAAGGGTGAGGGGGAAGAGGATAGGAGAGTGAGACCGAGAGAGAAAGAAGAGAGGGGTCTGTGATTGAAATGTAACTTGAAGAAATAAATAAATATTGGGAAAAAAGAATACAAACATAAAAAATCAGGCTTTTATTGTTTTAAAAGGGGGAGATGTTGGGGGAAAATGTATACCTTAGATTTTAAAAAATGAGGATAGAAGGAAGAAGGGGAATAAGGTAGGAAGGTGGGACCAGGAGGGAGAGGAAGGAGTGATTGAGATGTAACTTGAAGAAATAAATAAATGTTGGAAAAAAGAATGCATATCACATAAAAATATTAAGAAAGGTGTGTGTGTGTGGCATAGGAAACACATGCACTTAAGAAAATCTCTGTAAATCAATAGCTGACCATGAAGCTAATAGAACAATGACTTCAATAGACAACACAAACATGACAAAGTACAGTTTTTACTGAACAATCTTTTAAAGCTTATAATCCATAATAAATACCAACAAAAATCCAGAAAGTGATGGTCAAATTTCAAAAGTAATCTCATTGTTTTATTCACAGTGTTCTATTTAGAAGAAGAATTTACAAGATATATGGCCACATAATAATTGCTGGTTATGTTTTGTTTGTATCTAGGCTGCAGCTCATGTATAGCAAATATCCCAAGATAACTATGAATATGGCACAATGTGCTTCTGGATGAATTCATATGTCAAGGTCAAATGTTTCACATATGTGTGTTAGAAACTACAATCCAGAAGATATACAATTGCATATTATTGACACATTTGAATTCTAGAACCCTGCTCATGTTTTTATCTGTTCCTTTGAGAGTCAAGGTCTCAAGTAGCCTAGGGAAACTTCAAATTCTCTATGTAGCTAAGGATCACCTTGAACTCATTGGCACCATCTCCCAAATGTTAGGATTACAGGCATGGAACAACCACATCTGGTTTATCTTGTGCTGCGGTAAAACATACTCCTGTGTGAATGGTAAGCAACAATTCTATCAACTAAGTTATATTCCCAGACCCTAAAACATAATTATCTCTAGTTTTTAAAAATTAAGCATACCCTCTCTTTATGTCCAATGACACTCCTTATCCCCTTCTTCTATGAGAAACATGAACAGTCAATAAGTCCAAGTGTGACATCCTTTAAAAGCAGCTGAACTCCTAAAGATGACAGTGGTGTGGTTCCAATAATACTCCTATAATGGGGGCAGGGTAAAATAAAATCCTAGATTTGTCATGTCATTACTGGGTCAAGGAGAACTATTATTACCAAGGAAATGTGTCAGAAACTTACCACAATAACTTGTTTGTTGTTATTTTTCTTTATTTGAAATTATTTGAAACAGAGTCTTATTATGTAGCCCTGTCTGTCCTAGAACTTCCTATGTATACCAGGATGGCCTAGAACTCACAGGGATCTACCTATCCCTTTCTCCCAAATGCCAAGGTTATAGGTGTGTCCTTTAACCATGTCCAGCAACATTATCATGTTCTGTGTGAACTTATCTGTTTAGAATTATTCTACATAAGACACATACATTTTCCCTTAAACTATAGAAGCATAAGCCTTATATTCCACAATCCTGAGTCTCTTAACTTTTCCATTAAAATATTCATGCTGCTAGGAAGAAGGATGCAAAGTTTGCAAAGAACTGAGGCTAGCTGGAAGTGCTAATAAATGCATTAAGTCTGTAACTGAGATCACAAACCAGGACAAATTCCACTAATGAAAGCTTAAATGAAGCCTTTTAGGTAACCAGTGCTGCACATAGGAGCAATGATATTGAGGAATTTTTGCCTAATGGTTCCTGCCCAGCTTCTTTTCATACTACAAAATAATTGCAGCCCACAGAAGGTGAACCCTTGCCCCTCATCCAATTTCTAGGGCTATCACTATTTCATCTCTCCCACCTTTTGTTTCAATTCTAGTTCCAGAAATACAATAGAAAATAAGAAATAATTGATTGCAGGTCTTTGGGAGACTTAGAACAATAGATGTAAAGTGGAATTTTGGGGGAAACCAAGCCAGAAAAGCTCTGGGAATATAATATTTTCAACTGACAATGTGTGTGTCTTCTTTTAGCAACAATAAAAGCATATTTTCAATTAAGATTGTGAACATTAACATGAATCGTCTTTTAAAAGAAGAAAAAATGAACCTATCTGAAAACTAAAAATGCCATGGAAAATAGCAAGATACAATGCATGCAAATATACTTATTCTTGTCATCAAATTAAAAAAATCACATTTGGAGTGGTTGAGATGGTGTTTGCTGTGAGTGATGTGTTTGCTGTGCGAGGATGAGGACATGAGTTCAGATCCTCAGTACCTAGACAAAAAGCTGAGATCCACAGTTCTTGCCTATAATAATGCCACTGGGAGGTGAGTAAGGAGGCTCGTGAGGGCTCCCTGGCCAGTTTAGCCATTTGATGAGCTCCTGTTTTGGTGAAAAACCCTGCCTCAAAATATTAGGTGTAAAATAATATAGGGAGACACTTGATACTAAGTCCTAGTCTACACAACCACATGTTTATGTTACAAACATATCTCTCTCTCTCTCTCTCTCTCTCTCTCTCATACACACACACACACACACACTTGTATTTGAAACCAACTCACATTCTTGGCTAGACACTCTCAGGACACTTCTTGATGATACTTGGTTCAAAAACAACCTTTAAAAGTTCAATGTCTTAATATTACGTCCATATGCCAGGGTCAATACCATTGTGGCCAACTATAATCTTAATTTTGTATCAATATACAAAGATCAATACTGATGTAATCCAATACAATCTTATTTTTGCACAATAAACAATGGTCAATACCACTTTAGCCAAATAAACTACTAATTTTGTATCAATATACAAAGGTATAAGGGCATATTCAATA
>CAJQZJ010032819.1:667468-694686 GCA_907164525.1 Lophiomys imhausi
TAGGGCATCTTCAAAAACCCCTAGAGATCTGCAGAATATGGCATTCAAAGATGTTATCTTAAATCAAGATTTTTTTTTGATATCGAGACATATCAGCGCCTGACAGCACCCCCTATTCTACTCCAAGTAGAAGATAAGCATCGAAGAACCTCCACTGTAAGATGGTTGATTTAGGGGCAAGCCTTTTTCTTGGCATGAAAAAACCCCTTGCACCAACTGCAGACAGACTGCTGTCCAAAAAGGACAAAACTTGGTAGCAGGGAAGTCGACAGCCTAACTCTGCCAAGACAGGGTAGGTAAGTCCTTCATAATCCCTGCTCTACAACAAATGTCTGTCAGAGAAACAGGACCCAAAGGCTGAAGATTGATGCTGGAATGTATGGAGAGAAAATGGGAACTGTCCAGGCAGTCATTGGTATGTTCTTTCTTAGTTTTGGAAGCTGCAGGCCCTGCACTTCCTATATAAGCAAATATATTTATCCCTCTCAGGTCTCTGAGGTGGTTGAAGAATAGACAGCTAGAGTCTCATAGTTAAATTTTGAATTGTTTAGGAATCAAGAGGGTGTTATAGATCTAAGAAGATACTCTTAAAAGTGTGTTGCAAGATAGTATGAATGTTGAGTCACATATAGACCTTTAAACTCATGGAGTTGGTTAGATAGTAGAATGTTAAAGTCAGGGGCCAAATATGTATAAACTGGACATTGGGAAGGTATACTGGGCCATTTAACTCTCATAAATGTGGCATATTTATATCTATTGTTTTGTATAATACTTACTGTTAGAAGAGAAGGAACCATCTGTTAGACTGAAAGGGGAAACTTCTGGGGGGAAGAGGGTGGAAGGGCGGGATAGGAAGGGGGAATAGGGAGGGGGTTGTTACTGAGATGTAACTTGAAGAAAAAAAAATAAGGTATTTAAAAAAAAAGTTCAATGTCAATTTTGTTAGAGTATGACAAAAAAACTGAATTCTGTGGATCTATCTGAATCTGTATATTACAAGATACAACAACATATCTAGGACTTTCCTTAAGGAACAACACTTAGCATAAGTATTTTCAATATTTAATAGTCACATGAGTGCAGATGCAAAAATTTAAATCACCAACATATAAAACCTAATAGTATGCAAAAACAATTCTCTGACATCTTTCAAATCCAATAATTATTCCACAATAAATGCACAGTAAATGTTATTATTATGCTAAAATATTTCTTAATATATGCTGTGAACTCACATATTGAGTTCTCATTTAACTAAAGTATCTCATTTCAAAGGAACCTTAAATCATGATATCATTATTTCCAATGAGTGAATACACAGAGGCAGGAAGTTTGAGACTGTCTTAAGACACACCATTGAGAAATTATGAACATCAATAATGTAATTAAACTTCTTGTATCAATTCAATAATTTTCCCAAAGGCTATGAGAAAACTTTAGCGTGTATGCTCACTATATTTTTTGAAACCATTATTAGAGAAGGATACTAATGTAGCCAAGACTGTATAAGCATGCTAGGTACCCTTGTACTCCATTTTTGCATCTATCCTCCTGATACTTAATTCAGATCAGTGGTAGTAACAGCAAGTAACAAGGAGACATGCTTGAATCTCACTAAGTAGGGGAAATAAAATAGTCACTTAAAGTGGATGGGGAGGGGGATCTGGGTGAGAAACTGGGTGGAGAAGGGAATGGGGAGGGGTTAGGAATCAGGTATGAGGAGAGTGGGGATGAGGTGGGTGAGAGGACTGTGAGATAGAAGGGAAATTGGTGTTGGCGTATCTCTGGGACAAGCTGGAGACTTGGGATGTGAGAGGCTTCTAGAACGATATAGGGGTGACCTTATCTGAGACTCCCAGCAGCAGGAAATTCTGAGACTGAAATGAACACATCCTGTAGGCAGGATTTCCAGTGGAGGAGGGACACACCAACATACCCACAAACTCTGTGTTATAAGCCTCTAAATTCCATCCATTAACACTTTGTAAGTACTGATGAAGCCCTTAGAGCTTCATACAGAGCCTTTATCAGCTTGGGTGAGCATGACTCAGAGACCATTAGTGGTCAACAAAAGTCAATGTGAGATGGTGATTCTCAAGATCTTTAAAAGACACAGACAAAAGCAAGATGCACATAGCAGGAACATATTTACTAAGGAAAAATAAGTGAAGCTCCTGAGACTGGAAGGGGTATTTAAGAGAGGGAGAAATCACTGAATTCCTTTTCTAGGGATATTTTATGGAATCTATGGCAGGAGATGCACAAAACTGGGGTCATTTCTATCAAGACTCGCTAATTCTCTAAACATGCTTCACTACTGGGGGGGACTCACATGCTCAATTTGTGCTCCTTTTGGTCAACCAGGAAAGTGGTTGTGACTATAGGCTACTCTCCCAATTAAGAATGTGTTCATGCATAGAAGATTGTTCCTACCTCCTGTCGATCTTTGATTTGTTTTTTAGCTGCTAACCTTGGCATCTTGGCTGACATTGTTACTAGTCACCAACCTTGGCAGGTATCTTGCTGACTGTAATTAAACTTGGCTCTCTTTGTTCTCATGTATACGTGACCAGCTTACTGTTTCACCATGTGCCTTTTTGCATTACTGCCTACAGAGAGTGAATTCCTGACCCCACTCCTATTGTGATAGGTGTTTTGGAGAGAGAATTAATAACCAATGTTTACACAAAGCATTAAGCCTTTGGCAGAAGACCGGTGGAGAAGAAAAATAGCCTAAGAACAAGGTAAATTATTTTTATTGTTGATTAAGATAAGTGCCATAAAACAGATATATGGAAAGTGTCACTGGGAGTAAAAAATGAATGAGCAATTGCATCCACTTAGAAGGGCCCATTCAAGCTGCCACCTAGAGCTCTGAATATATCTCTTACAGCCTGCCTGTTGCCTCTGCTTGAGTCTCAAACCAAATTCATGGGCTCCTTCTGGTGAACCTGTTGTTTCTCCCACATACTCAGGTTGAGAAGGAGACAAACAAGAGACTTCTGCACAGATCAGGCACTCTGCAATCTTACTAGTCTGTGTTTACAAAGTCATTGATCTATGTTTTCATTGTGTCCTAATCTTTCTTCTTTGCAATACTTATCCCAACTTGTAATGGACTGTGGATGGTAAGTTAATTTCATCAGCTAACCTCCCTCCCTGCTTTGCAGCACCTTGGAAATTGCTCCTTGTTTTGCAAACAAGTGAATGGAGCTAGAAAAGGACATCTTGGGTAAGGAAACATAGGCCTAGAAAGATACACATGGTAGGTACTCCCTTATAAATGGATACGAACCATATAGTACAGGGTAAACATACTACAACTCACAGACCCCCAAAAGATAGGAAACTAGCATAACTATTCTCTAGAGACCCCACCCAGCAGCAAATGGAAGCAGATGCTGAGACACACAGACAAACATTAGGTAAAGCTCTGGGAAACTTGTAGTAGAGAGGGAGGAAGAATAGAGGGATCTGGAAGGGACAAGAACGCCACATGAAGACCAACAAAACCAACCAACCTAGGCCCTGGGAGGCTTACTGAGTCTGAAGCACCAACCAAAAAGCTTATATAGACTAGACCTAGGCCTTCATGCAGATCCCCTAGCAAGTGGAGTAGGGGGCTGTCTCTGACATGGACTCTTTTGCCTGTTCGTGATAGAGCACTTTACCCTAGCTGGGCTACCTTGTCTGGCCTCAGTGGAAGAAAATGCTCTTAGTCCTGATGTAGCTTGATGAACCAAGTTGAACCTGGGGTTGGTTAGGGGACTATTCTTATCTGAGAAGAAAGAGAGAAGGGAGAGGGAGAAAGGGCAGGAGGGTAAGACCAGCTGGGGAGGAGGAAGGAGGCTGTGATATAACTTAACAAAAAAATTGCTACTCAGTGTAGACTCTGACAAAGTTTTTGATCCTTGGAAACTGGTGTGTCAAAGATAAGAATGAGTAAAGACATATTAGGAAGAATGAATCTGAATTAATGAAAACTACTTGTTAAAAAAAGAAAAAAGAAAAGGCAGAAGGAAACTTATCTTTAATATGGATGGAGTCAGCAAGCAGAAGCACCTAAAACACCATTGAGCTCTTGATTGTATCCTGAAACCACAAAAAAGAGACTATCAATGTTAATCTTTCAATTTTGAGAGATAAGCCCTGTGATGTAAGGTGGCAATGTGGCAGAAAGCTGAGGGAAGGAGGAATCTACTACAAATCCAAAATCATTTTATAAAATTGAACTTTTTTGGAGAAATGTCTTCAGTCTAAGTCCAAGTAGGACTCAAATGAATGATCCTCCTGTCTCAGCCTCCAAAATTCTGGGATTATAGGCATGTACCACCATGCTTGACTTAACATGGAACATTAAGTTTTCAAAGTCAACTTTGTCTTAACCCCTGTGTACCATAGGCTGTGTCAATCTGATTAAAGCAGTTACATTAGTTGTAACATGTAGTAGAACCTTATCCATGTTGTATCTTGGGATTGATGAGAATCATGTGTTTTTGTAAATGAAGGTATGAGATCTGTGGTAGGCCACAAAGGGCCCTGGAAGTGCTGCACTATCTCTTCAATAGATGACACTCAGGACAGAAAGCTTATTAACTTGTTCCTTGGTGTTCCACCTGTTCTTGTCAGAGTAGGTTAGCTTGGCCCTTTTCAGCCAATTGATAACTGATCCTTCTGCATGCTGAGTTGGCCTTGATTTTCAGGATCTGATGCCCCATCCTTTATTTTTGGATCATTGATGCCCAAATCACATTAAATCTGGTTCCTAGCTTCTACACTCTACTCTACTTTTACTATCTTTAGGTTATGCAACTTCTCTGCCCATGCAACTCAGAAGATGATTCACAGATGTAGATGGACAGGTGTGAGACTTCTCAACTCAGTGCCTTTACTTCAAGCAGGATGATCTCTGAAGGGTAAGCCATGTCCCAGATCCTTCTGTTGTGAGGTCAGTAGGTATCAAACTCAAGCTTAGTTCTACTATTCAATACTCAGAGAGAGAAAGAGAGAGGGGGGCAGATAAAGATGGAGACAGACAGAGATACAGAGAATGTATGTGTATCTTTAATTTATAGATGGCCTTTGGAAAGAACCAAATTGAAGACCCTGAGGCAGTATTGCAATAGGCTTCAGAATCCTGTGCCCAGCTGTCAATCCTTAGTCCCAATACCTGTGATGTGTGTGACTTGACCTGTGTGACCTTGGAGATAGTTTCCCTGCCTCACATATCTAAGAAGTGGGGAAAATGATAATTGCTTCTCAGCTGACAATAGAACTTTCCGAAATGTCATGTCTGTCATTCCTTCCCTTGGTTGCTGAGCAGCAAAGATGCCAAGAAGCCTGGGCTGTGCCTATAGGCCACAGATAATCTCCTTTTATGTCTCAGTTAATAAAGGACATTAGCAAATGCTTAGCTGAGTGTTCTGGCAGCACTTACTCCCACATCATCCCCATAAAAAGTAAGCAGCAGAATAAATTGCCCATCTGCTGCCATCAGTCACAAATACAATCTTTACCTACAGCAACACGAGGCAAACACAGTAATGACAAAATCCATAGCTAGAAAGATGATGGAGTGTGAGTCTGCTCTCCTCTCCACACAGCTGCAGACTGTGATCTATTATTTAAATGCACAGTGAGTGCTAAAGGGGTCAATATATCACCTTCCTTTACTATCACTGGTAGGTTGTTTTTTTTAAGCCTTGAGTTGAGCCTCTGGGTGTGTCATTCAGGAGAAGACAGTCTAGGTTGGAATAAAAGTTGGGCTCCAGTCCATGGGCAAGACCCTGGTACTATTGAAAGTCAAAATGTGGAATGTTCTCTTCCTTAGAAAGTGGTGAGAGTTAGGAAAGGGAACAAAACTATATGGTAGAAGACAGGTGTGAGGGTGTGAACCTATTAGCTCCAGCTTAGGAGGCTGAGGTGAGAGAATAATGAGCTCAGAGCCAACTCAGGCTACAAAGAAAGGTTCCACTTTTTAAAAATTATGATAGTAATTCAGTGTTTTAAAGTTTTCCAAGAACATACATGTACATAAACTAAGTATGTACATAAAATAAAAATGTACTGGTTTCAAACAGTACAAATACAGAAAGCTCATGGAAGATAATATGTAATATGATTTCATTCCTGCCAAGACACCCACTATAAAAGTATTACTCTGTGTTACTTTAGGCTTTCTCTTACATATGCAAGTACATGCATATCCATATATAAAATTCTGTTACCCATCCCCATGTTTCTGTCTCCATAGTTGGAAATGTGTCTCAGTGGTTAAGAGCACATACTGATATTTCAGAGTATCCAAGTTTAGTTCCCAGCACCCACATCAGACAGGTCCCTCTCTCCTGTAACTGCAGCTCCAGGATCTGGCACCACTCACTTACATACACACATATGGACAAAATTAAGATTATCTTAAATGTATAGTTTTATAAGGCATATATCTTAAAATGTAGGCATATTTATAAACTATCTAAACAACTATGTATATCATTACATATATATATAGTCATATAGTTAACGTATATATGATTACACACACACACATGTAAAACTTCAGTAGTAACATTTTTTTTTTTGTTAGAACACATTATTCAGAGGCTTGGGGAAAGGTGGAGAAGTCCACCCAGTCTGCTGTCCTTCATGAGGCAGATCTTATAGGTCTCCCTGTCGTTAAGAGCATTGATGACATTTTACCTGGGCAAAGTGATGCATACCTGTAATCTCAGTATTTGGGAGATGCAGGCAGGGTTGTGTGAGGTCAGCCTAGGTTACAAGTGGGTTTGAGATCAGCCTGAACTATGTAACAAGCCCTTCATGTCAAAAAATAAATTAAAATTATATCTGTGAGGCTACATTGAAGAGTTGCATGCCATTTTATCATTGAGTGAACCTTGGTTAACATAAGCACTTCCACACTGTGGGGCCAGGCCTAGAGTTATTTTGATTTTGCATAATTATGAACGGAGTTCTGCAAACAATGCTGCTCATCAAACTTCGTTACATCTTTCATGAGGTCTTCTTGATCAGGTCCTAGAACAATCACTATGCTGATGTGACAAACAGATCCAGCTTTTCCACATGCTCCACATTGCCCTTCAGAAAAGTTCAGCCATTTGTATCTCCATCTGTGTGGTTTGCACATATTTATTTCCTTGAATCCTGACTGACACTGGATTTTAATCTTTCAAGAAATGAAAATCTGCTAATTAAATGGTTAAATACAGCATTTCATTATTCCAGCTGATTTTCAGTGAACTTACCAACACACTAAATTTGGCCCCAGTCGTTGCTGACTATACTTGACAGATGAGTTCCAGAGAGGGTAGACTGCTAGCCAGCAGCCAACAAATAGCCTTTAAGCCTCAAAGGGTAACACACTGCTTCTTCACTCAAGTCTCAGTAGCTCAAGAGTGATTTGCACTAAAATTATAAATGTGCCATGTTGTAACATTTACATATGGGTCACAATCTGAACTTAATGAAGGAAAAAATGGTGATGTTTGACAAAAAGTTAATTAATATGGATCTAGATATGAGCAAGTAGTGTCAATTGGGCTATTTTTTTTCTTTTCTTGCCTTTTCTTTTTTTGTTGACACAGGGTGGTCTCTCTGTAGTCCTAGTAGCCATGATCCTCATTTCTTAGTCTGCTGGATATAGTTTTGCACTGGCACACTGGGCTTCATTTGCTCTTAATCAAACACTTTGTTTTTCTGGGTAGCAAAACATATTTGTGTGTGTGTGTGTGTGTGTGTGTGTGTGTGTGTGTGTGTGTTTGAGATGTTAGTGTATACTGACACACAGGGATGGCCCTCCAACTACCCTACTGCTCCCTAGTGCTTTAGTCATAGTCGTATGAAGGGTATGCCATGTCAGCAGGGGATCCAAGGGAACAAGCCAATGTCCCCAGGACTGTGTACATTCCCCAAATATTCTTAAATTTTGTCAGGGAATCTGTGAACAGTTTAGAGCCTCCCTCAAGAAGCTCCTGTCTAGTTGTTGTCAGGGCCCATGCCCAGGACTCTTGGGGGTGAGGATGAGCTAGTGTGGAATCAATGACCCTGATTCCAGGGGTCCAGTAAGTGGCAAAAGCAGACCCATTTATTTCAAGAACAGGGAGCTCCCTTTATAACCTCTGTCCAGAATCCCATTGGTTCCTGAACTGCAGGCTGCTGTGGCTCTCTTCCTCACTGGCTCCTGTCTCATTACCAGGTGTGGTGTCATCAATCTCCAGGCATGCCTGCGCTGGTATCTAAGGCCAGTTGCATAGGGAAGCCCAGCCACACATGCACTGTTTAGCAGCAGTCCTTGTTCCTCCTACATCTAGTGAAGTTGAATAAGAAGATTGATATCAGAGTTATGAAGCACCCCTCCACAAGCTCGTGAGTTCAACACTTGATTCACATCTGGTGATGCTGTCTCAGGAAGTGGTTGATACTCTCAGGGATGAGGCTTAGATGGAGGAAGACAGTCACTGGGGTGAAATGCTGGAAGGTTATAACCAGGCTCCAGTTAGTTTCTCTCTCTCTCTCTCTCTCTCTCTCTTTCTCCTTCCTGTATGTTATGAAGTGAACATCTCTCTCTGCCAAGGTACTCTGACCATGCACATGGGGCCAGTGACCGTGGGCTGAACTCTGAAACTGTGAGCCCAAATAAATATTTCCTGCTATGTGTTGTTCCTGTCAGGTTTTATTTTGTATTGTCAGAGTTAGGAGGAATGTAAATAGTACAAGCACACATCAGAACTTGTATGTAACCATGGTTAATCAGGAAAGGAATAATTCTGTGGAAGGATGTCAATATTGAGAGAATGTAAAGCACCCAACGAGCTGCTTCAATTAAAGAAGGAATCCATGGCTACATTGATATGCAAGGTGAACCAGGTCAATGAGAACCAGATCAATTCTCTGTCATGTGTCTGACATAGAATTCAACAAGGTCTTCTCAGGATACAAGTACAATTGCCAACTAAACTAATGAGTTATTATATTTTGAATAAGCCTGACTTGGCTGATTCACACAGCAGGTATGTACTTTAAGTAAAAATCAGTTAGCCAGTCTTGGCAGCACACCTTTAATTCTACCCCAGGGTGGCTGGAACTACCAGGAGTTTCATGAGTTCAAAGCTAGCCTGGGCTATATTTCAAAACCCTGTCTCACAAAACAATACAGGTTCATTATGTTGTTAATGATTGGTATTGCTATTTTAATTCCATGAGTGTTTGGATATCCCATGCTGAGGTCCAGTCACCCCCCCCCCCCTAAAAGTATTAGATGAAGCAGTTTGAAATTCTGGAAGTCTCAGAAAACCTCATGCCAAGCTTGTGTCAGAGTGCCCCCACCCCTAGTGTCTGGCACTGTCTCAGAGGAGAGAAGCAGGTTGAGGATGTGGTTTCAGGCCAAAACTTCAGTTTCTGAACTGTGCATAAATTCCTGTGTGGTGATGTCAGTCTGCCTTGCACACACAGGAATCAGAAAACTCAGAAGTCCCTCAGGTGTTCTCACTGACCAAATGGAAATTTAAATAAGCCTTCACCAGCCCCCCAACTGAAATTCTACAGCTGGCTCTATTACCCTCCAAACATTCTGTTTGTCCTGCTCCAGTTCACTGTGACCTCTTTGAACAGGCACACCAACCCATGTTCAGTCACAGGTTTTTGGGACATATACATAAGACCCAACTGGGGTGGTAGAAGGAAGGAGTTTTGATCACAAATAATCCCCAAATTAAGATTTATTGACTGACCTACCCATTACATCTGGAAAGAGCCTTTCCACATGTGACATTGCTGGCATGGCTGCAGCAAGTCCTACCTCTCAGGGTGGAGTGGTTACAGAAGTGGTTCTCTTTCTGGAGGGACCTGTCACCATCTTATAAATTTGAAGTCTAATTGTGAAAAGTTGAAGAGCTCTTAAAACACTGAAGCACCCCCGATAACTTCCAGTGGGACTCCACTCTGCCACCCAGAGCCAGACTCCTTTCCCATCAGGCTGAAACATTTAAACCCCAAATGGAGGGGTAAGTCAAGCAGCCCCTAGAGGAGCAGCAAGTGTGCAGAGAGTGTTTAATGTCTCTAGAAGGTGAGACAAATGGGCACATGTCTTTAGAGGACAAGCAGTTTGTTGCCCAGCTTATGCACATGATGAGAAAGAAGCTGGCCTGCCCAAAGAAGAAGGGACATAGGTTCTATATCCTGTATTTGGGTATAGGGGGCTACCACATACCCAGCCTGTGAACTGGCCATTATTCCTGAGAATATCAGTATGAGGCTACTCTATTGACAAGAGTATTCTCTCTAAGTTATCTTTGCTCAGAAACTGTGTGGCTGTGCAGAACCCCCCTTTTGCTACTTGGGAACCACATGTCTTGAGGAAATTGCATCCTTTCCCATAGAAATTGCTTCTTTCCCCATAAACTATAGATCTCAATGTCCAGTTCTCATTATTGTGGTTATTTATCTCACACAGTAACAGATTTGGCACTTGCAAAACTCAGATTTCAGTGTCTGCTCAGCAGGTCTCTGCTATGGAGCATGCTTGCCTTCTCATGCATTCTCAAAGGATCTGAACTCACAGGGCTAGTTGCTTCCTCTTGGCACCTGCCCCATGTTGGAGTTGCTGAAGTGAAGAAAGGGGGTCATGATTCTGTTTCGGTCCTGCCTAGGGCAGCCCCACCTTCCAAGGTGGGTGCTAAGTATCTACCATGTATTTGTTGCCTGATTCAGCAAACCAAGAAGATCAAAGGCCTCTGCAGCACCCTGGTATCTTCTCTTTCTACAGAAGAAATCTGCTCTCACTGGGCTTATTTAAATTTCCAGTGATGAGTTGAAAGTTCATTGACTTCAACCCATTCCCATTCTCCTTTTGAACGCTGAAATCTCACATTAAGAAAAGCCCACTTTGTCTTTAATTCAGATTAAATTTACTTAATATTAAAAAGAAGTGTAAGAAAAAAGTTATCAATCCATCAGGTCTTATTTATTCTTATAATTGTGCTTCCTGTGCTCATCCCAGGGATGTGTCAATCTCCCTCCCCAACACCACACAAGCATAAGTTACTCTTGCTGTATTTCTCCAGCTTCTTTTATTCAGTATGATGACATATTTGATCAAAGCCATCAGATCTCTGGGTTTGGTGCTTCCTCCCCATGTTTTTGCCTCCTTTGTGCTTAAAAAGAACATCTTGTTTGGGGTGTTTTCAGCTATGAAAGCAGCAGCAATGACTCCCCAGTCATTCTATCCTTTCCCAGAAAAATTGTTACATAGTGTGAGGCTGAAAGCAAAGATATTTCCATGGCAATCTACCAGAATATCATGTTTACATGTTGCAAAGTGGATACGTCCTCACCTTCAGCCTCAGCCTCTGCTCAAATGGTTCATTCTTTAAACACAAAGGAAGGATGAGACAATCAGATGGGAACACTCTTTGCTACTGCCTCCTTCACTTCCCTGCACTTCAGCTCCACATCCTTTTATTCCTCCAGCACTGTCCTTCCAGGGAGGGGGTTCACATGTCTGTTGCCTTCCTTTTGCATGCTGAAGTCTGAGTACAAAGCCAAGCCAGGATGCTATGATGGGGCACAGCTATAATCCTAATACTGGGGAGGGTGAGATAAAAGGCTGGCAAGTTCAAGGTCAGCCTGGGCTATGTAGCAAAACCCTGTCTCAAACAAACAAACAAATAAATAAATAATGAAAGAGAAGGAAAGGAACAAAGAAAAAGAGACCCCCAACTCCCTACTTCAGAATGCCTTCCTGGACCTTCCTGAAGCTCCTCATTTGCTTCATTGCCTACCAGTAAGGCTTATCTGTCTTGAAAGTTTGAGACCCTCTGTTTTCATTGCTCTTCTGCATATTTTAGAAGTGTCCCACTGTGAAACTTAAGCTTCAGAAGTGGTCTTCTGGAGATGGTTTCCACATTTGTGAAAAGAATTAAGAATATCTGCCACAGCCTATCTCTTGGCAAGAAAAACCCCTTGCTTCAACTGTAGACAGAATGCTGTCCAAAAAGGACAAAACTTGGAAGCAGGTAAGTCAACAGCCTAGCTCTGCCAAGACAGGGTAGGAAAGTCCTTCATAATTCCTGCTCTACAAGCAACGTCTGTCAGAGAAACGGGGCCAAACGGCTGAAGATGGATGCTGTAATGTATGGAGAGAAAATGGGAACTGTCTAGGCAGCCACTGGTATGTCACTTCTTAGTCTTGGAAGCTGTGGGCCCTGAACTTCCTGTATAATCAGATATATTTATCCCTCTCAGGTCTCTGAGGTGGTTGAAGAATAGATAGCTAGAGTCTCATAGTTAAATTTTGAGTTGTTTAGGAATCAAGAGGGTATTCTGGATCTAAGAAGATGTTTTTAAAATTGTAATGCAAGTTAGTATGAAAGCTGAGTTAGAAATAGAACTTTAAACTCATGGAGATGGTTAGATAGTAGAATGTTAAAGTCAGGTGCCAAATACATATGGACTGGACATTGGGAATGTATGCTAAGCCATATAACTCTCATAATTGTGGCCTATTTATTTCTGTTGTTTTGTATTGTATTTATTGTTATAAGAGAAAGAACCATTTGTTGGACTGAAAGGGGGAGCTGTTGGGGGGAAAAAGATATACCTTAAACTAAAAAAAAAAAGGTAGAGGATGGGGGTTGAGGTGGAAGAGGGTGGAAAGGTGGGACTGGAGGGGTAGTAGGGAGGGGATTGTGATTGAGATGTAACTTGAAGAAATAAAAAATAAATTATATAAAGAAAGAATATCTGCCACATGGGTTCTTGTGAAGATTGATTTGAAATGACCCATGCAGGCAGATGTACTCTGTACAATATGTAACATGGGTCATATGGGTGCTAAATGAAATACTGTATTTATATTGTTTTTAAGAACCAAAAAAAAAAAATAGTAACAATGCAAAAAGAAAAAAGCTACTAAAAGAGAAATAGCAAAACGTGTTTCCATAATATCCTGAAATGAAGTACATATAGCTGTTAAAAATAGTGATGTTCCTCCTCAGTCTTCCTTATTAGGGTACAATAAATTGTATTTCACAAGAGATCACAAAAGTAATGCTATTTTTTCCAGAATAGAAATGCAGAGAGCATTTTAATGACTTCTAAATATCAATTCAAGTCTAATTCACATATATGTTGTATGATTCAAGCATTCAAATTCAGTTGGACATATATGAAATGTCATTGAAAAGGAACATCAAAACATATGAATGAGCAGAGAAGATGATGATGTTTCTTCATGTTTGTGAAGAATTTTGTAAATAAGAAAAAAAGAGAATAACTTGCAAAGTATTCTTCCTTAATTTTCCATGAGGTCCTACATATTAAGAAAAGGTGGATTCTTGCTTCAAAGTATTTCTCATCAAAAAGAAATTTCACCATCTCTCTTTAGGTGTACACATGTGACCTCAGTTTCCATGAGGTTGCTTGGAGCTCTGTGAGACTGTAGACCTGATTCAGATTCCTTCTTGACTTAGCAAAGATATTGAATAGACCTGCCCATCATTGGCTTTACACAAAGCCCTTCTCTTGGCTGCATCCTGAGCCTTGGCCAAGTGTTTTCCTTTTTTTTTTTTTTTTCTTTGTGTCTATTGGATGCTTCTGGCTTCAAGATCAGTAAACCCCCACAATTCTCTCACAGGTTTTCAGGGTTGGCAGGTACAATTCCAGCATGTTCTTGTTTTGTTTCTCCCTCAAAGCTAAGAAGTTGCTGTCATTGGAACACTGGAATATGTGAAAACCTGCCTAAGGAGAGCTTTGGAGTTCTGACCCAGCACAGTGTGATAGCAGGATTGGTGGGGGTTGGGGATGGGGGTATCAGGGCTCTCTGCACTAAATATGGGGAAAGATTCACATAGGCAGTAGGTTTCCTGGAGAGTGCCAGTATGGTTCCACCTCCAGCTTTCTGGCTAGAGTTACATAGATGGATGAAGAATGAATTTCAGCATCAATACCATGGACATGCCTTGTGCCAGAAGAATGTGAAGCCACTTTCTTCTCTGGTTAAACTAGGATTGGAGACAGATAATCACTGTTTTTCTTTTCCTTTTTCTTTTTTTCCTTTCTATAAGGATTCTGCCAGAAAAACAAAAGAACATCTATCTGCAGGGCCCCAAAACTGGAAAGAACCTCAGAATCCAGCCATGTTGTCCACATTAAGATTATATTTGGCCACAATGGTATTGACCCTTGTATATTGATGTAAAATTAAGATTGTATTGGGCTACATCTGTATTGATCTTTGTATATTGATACAAAATTAAGATTATATTTGGCCACATTGGTATTGATCTTTGTATATTGATACAAAATTAAGGGTAATGCTTCTTAAAGGTATTGTTCCTAGTAATGCTTAAAAATTAAATGTCAAGTTTTGGCCTCTTGCTACCAACCATCATAAACTGTTTAGGATAATTAAGAAATGGAAACTAATAGTCATGCAAATGTGTCATTTTGTTAGTTACTATGACAGTCTATCACAGTTATTTTCTAAGCTACTCAGAAATCAAGTTGCTAAGAGACAAGCAATATTTGCTTATCTAAATATAAGAGATAGATAGGGCATCTTCAAAAACCTCAAGAGATCTGCAGAATATGGCATTCAAAGATGTTTTCTTAAGATTTTTTGATATTGAGACATGTCAGCTCCTGACAGCACCCCCTATTCTACT
Organism: Lophiomys imhausi; assembly: GCA_907164525.1. Classification (NCBI taxonomy): domain Eukaryota; kingdom Metazoa; phylum Chordata; class Mammalia; order Rodentia; family Muridae; genus Lophiomys; species Lophiomys imhausi. The sequence goes on from CAJQZJ010032819.1 coordinate 682,153, forward strand.
CCAAGTAGAAGATGAGCATCGAAGACTCTCCAGTGGGAGATGATTGAATTGGTGGTAAGCCTTGCTCTTGGCAAGAAAACCCCCTTGCTTCAACTGTAGACAGACTACTGTCCAAAAAGGACAAAACTTGGAAGCAGGTAAGTCGACAGCCTAGCTCTGCCAAGACAGGGTAGGTAAGTCCTTCATAATTCCTGCTCTACAATCAATGTCTGTCAGAGAAACGGGGCCAGATGGCTGAAGATTGATGCTGTAATGTATGGAGAGAAAATGGGAACTGTCCAGGCAGCCACTGGTATGTCATTTCTTAGTTTTGGAAGCTGCAGGCCCTGCACTTCCTATATAATCATATATATTTATCCCTCTCAGGTCTCTGAGGTGGTTGAAGAATAGAAAGCTAGAGTCTCATAGTTAAATTTTGAGTTGTTTAGGAATCAAGAGGGTGTTCTGGATCTAAGGAGATATTTTTAAAATTGTGAGGCAAGTTAGTATGAAAGCTGAGTTAGATATAGAACTCTAAACTCATGGAGATGGTTAGATAGTAGAATGTTAAAGTCAGGTGCCAAATACATATGGACTGGACATTAGGAATCTATGCTAAGCCATATAACTCTTATAAATGTGGCCTATTTATTTCTGTTGTTTTGCATTGTATTTATAGTTATAAGAAAAAGAACCATTTGTTGGACTGAAAGGTAGAGCTGTTGGGGGTGGGGGGAAAGAAATACCTTAAACTAAAAAAAAAAAGAAGGGAAGAGAATGGGGGGTTGAGTGGGAGGAGGATGGAAGGGTGGGACTGGAGGGGGGAGTAGGGAGGGGATTGTGATTGAGATGTAACTTGAAGAAATAAAAAATTAATTATTATAAAAAAAGAAAAAAATCAGCAACAGCCAAAAAAAAAAAGTCTATAGTTGTGGATGCTTCTGCATAATGTTATCATGCTGAAACCACTTAAGATGTTCATTTAAAATATAAATCCATAAACCTTATATACGAAAATCCAACAAGACAGTAGTGGATGAGACTCAGTGTGCTGGTTACTTTTTGTTGCAGTGCACAATAAAACATCATTACCAAAAGTGATTTGTGAAAGAAAGAATTGATTTTGAGTCAGTCCATAATGGCAGGGGAGGGGTGGCAGCTGGTGTCCAGAACAAGAAGATCACCTTTTTACCCACCCCCAGTGATGCACGTCTCCTAACAAGGCTCCACTTCCTAATTGTTCCAGCCTTCCAGTTCTGCCTTCTAAAGGTTCCATCACCCTCCAGTGTTTAGATGCCTGCACTTATGCGGAACATGTCTCATTCACACAATATACTCAGGAAAATACATTTTGAAAAATTTCTCTCCCATGGGTCCCAAATCCACAAAGGCAGACGTACTTGATAGTCTTCCTAGTATCAATATTCAGCAAGTGTTCTCCACAGGATCTAGGGTCTGTGAGGAAGGCTGAAATTCTCTGCAACCAGCAGGAATCCAAGAAGGTTCCAGATATATCTTTTTAAACTCTCACCTCATGTGCACAGTATATTTAAATCAACGCTTGTTCTTTTATTTTCAGCCTTAAAATCATTCTAGAATTTTTTTCTTACATATGTCTGGATTTCATAGGTGGGCCATTTACTGTGATCTAACATGGAAAATCTGCTCTTCTGCATTGGTGTGGACAACACATAGGCCAGTTACAGCAAAACAAAGAAGTCTCTGTTGCAGGTCTAAAATGCTATCAATTGGAATTTTGAGCTTTGGGGTGGGTGTGAGTCAGTGTTCTCTTAATATTTTTACCTGTCAGTCCAAAAGATGTTAGGCCAGACACAGTTATGTGTGGTAAGTGGCTATTAAGGAGAATTAAGTTATCTTAAGATAACTTAGACTCTCAATTTGCAGCATTCCAATTTCCACCATCAGAAGGTTCTAAGAGCCCTCAATTCTAATGTTGCTTTTTCAGGGAACTTTATTTCACAGACCCAAGATTGGGAAAGGATAGGTAAATTCAAACCTGATGGGTTTGGTAGACCCATAAAATGCCAGACGGTAGCACAGAGGAGTTCATGATGCCTCACTGTGGGGAGGTGATTTTCTATGTATGTGTGTTACTGTTACATCTTAAAGGAATCATAAATATTCACCTTCTCTTCACCCACTCATCTCATTTACTAACCTTAATGTGTTCCAGACTTGGGGAACCTCAGCCAGTTGAAGCTGTATTATAAACTCTGAAGAAACAGAGCTGAGCCAGGGTTGTGTTGGGAGTACAAGGACAAGGTTCTGTGTGAGTAACAATCCACTGGATGCTTGTAATTCATGTTCAACAGGTGGTCTTTCATAGCTAGGGCCTTTCTTCAAGCTAAAACCTGTGAATAATATCAGGGTTAGAAATGACCTGGCGGAAGAAAGGTATTTGAGTTGACCCCAAACTCAAAAGGGTGAGCAGATGACAGTATATTCAATGAGCATTTCCCTCTAGACCAAAGAAAGCAAATCTCAAAGATAAAAACTGAGGTACCCAAAGCTTTTGGGTATCATTTCTTCCTACCTTAGACACAGCCTGAGTTCTTGGCTATACATAACAACTATCAGATGGCTCCAACCTAAGCCAAACCACAGTAATGTTAACATTTCTTCCTTGGTTGACCCAAAAGGGAAGAGTATTGCTATGATGCCCAAGACCCACATCATCTTAGGATTTTGCACCCCTCTCATAAAATCTATATTAACAAAGGCCATGGGCACCCTGTTATTTTGTTGTAGCCTATGTGTCCACTCAGTCTTTCAAGGTACATCTTTTACGTGAGCTCTATAAGTAATGTGACATTTTCCAAACCTTCCATCTCCTGTGACAACTTTACTCTGATACTCAGGGCACTCTTTCTTTTGCCAACTCAAATTAATTGTCCTCCAGACACTTTCTGTGTCTACCTTAAAATTCTTTTGTAAATAAGAACAGAAATCTGCAAGAACACTCTGCCTAGTAATATCATCATCTGGAAATTGTTTACAGCTTTGAGTTATTGTTACACTATGAACTATGAATGTGTATTCTGTATGTGACACCTAAGGATGGCTAAGCATTAATATGAGCTGGGATGTGTCCTTCATGGGCAACAAGCATGGCAGTGTGAGCTTCCTGGTTTCCCAGGGCTCATGTTAGGGTAACTTGAGGAGTGCAGACCACGCCAAAGACATGGGTCCAAATTAAGACTTACCAGGGTAGCTGTAGTAACTGACATGGTACCCCCAAGAGAGAGAGGCAAGCTCTGCACAAGGACAGAAATGTAAACCAGACTTCTTGTTCATCCTTGGAAACCATGAAAACTCCAATTATCCTGAGTGCTCAAATGAGAGCTTCCAACACTGGGTAGAGAAATTTCATATGTAAATTATTATTTAAAAAGTGTGGGTGTGAGTTTTATAATGAATGGTTGTGGGTTTTCATTTAAGTGTTTCAAGTAACTCTAGGTAAAGTATTAGTTTTTTGTTTTAAAAATCAGCTAAAACATATCAAAGAAGATATGCATAGATTTAGAACTAGAATTAAAATTAAAAGTTTGAAAGATTTTTTTGAGACAGGGTTTCTTTGTTTAACAGAGACCTGACGGTCCTGGACTCACTTTGTAGGCAAGGTTGGTCTCAAGCTGAGAGAAATCTGCCTGCCTCTGCCTCCAAAGTGTGGAAATTAAAGGTTTGAGTCACCACACTCAGGTTTCACAAAGGAAGAATTCCTAATGGATGAGAGACACTTGAAGAAATGCTCAGCATCCTTAATCATCAGAGAAATGCAACTGAAGACGACTCTGAGATTCCATCTCACACCTGTCAGAATGGCTAAGATCAAAAGCTCAAATGACAGCACATCCTGGCAAGGGTGTGGGGAAAGGGGAACCGTCCTCCATTGCTGGTGGGAGTGCAGGACTGTGAAACCACTATGGAGGTCAGTCTGGCTATATCTTAGAAAACTTGGAATAGCTCTGCCTTGGGACCCAGTCATACCACTTCTGGGTATACATCCAAATGATTTCTCACCGAATCACAAGGAAGGTTCCTCATCTGTGTTCATAGCAGCCTTATTTGTAATAGCTAGAAACTATTTGTAATAGCTAGAAACAAGCCAGATGTCCCTCAACCAAAGAATGAATTAAAAAACTGTGGTACATCTACACAATGGCATACTACTCAGCTATCATAAACAACAAAATCATGCAATTTGCAGCCAAATGGATGGAAATAGAGAAGCTCATCCAGAGTGACCTAACCCAGACTCAGAAGGATGCACATGGCATCTCTTCACTTATAGTCGGATTTTAGCCATATAGTACAGGATAACTATACTACAACCAATGCACCAAAGGGAACATGAACATAGACTTTGTTTCCTGCCCTAGTGGTACTGCCTTGTAGGCCCCAGTGTATGAGGAGGCTCTTGGCCCTCATGACTGACTGCTGAACTGGGGTGGGGGAATGCTATGTAGGGACACTCCACTCCAGAGGAGTGGGATGGAAGGGATTGGGGGTACAGGTGGGAGGGTGGGACTGGGAGGGGTGGAAAGAGGACACTACAATGGAGATGTAACCTGAAGCAATAAATAAATAAATAAATTTTAAACTTTATTTTACATGTACAAATATTTCCCTGCATTTATGTCTCTGTGCCACATTCATACATGGTACCTGTGGAGCCCAGAAGAGAGCATCATATCCCCTAAAACTGGAGTTGCAGATAGTTGTGAGCTCCTATGTAGTTGCTGGGAACCAAACCCAGTCCTCAGCAAGAACAGCCAGCATTCTTAACTGCTGAGCCATTTCTCCAGCTACCTAAATTTAAAGATTATAATATTTAACCTAGAAGAATATTATTTCATATCCCTTCTTTTTAAAGGATCTCCTAATTTAGGATGGAGTACAACACTTTTCATCCTTATGACTGAAGGTACAGTGTCAGGGTCCATAAACAGACATCTGGAGTTACATAGATGAGCAAGCCACATTCAGAAACTTGAATGATCTCTGCAACTTCAGAACAAGTGATGAAATGGCACCATGTGTGTTGATATTGAAAAATGAATTTAGACACAGGACAGATTTATATGAAGAGTTAACTCTTTCTTGAAAGCTTGTGCAACTAGAATTATTTTCTTGAAGTGAGGCATGATGGCATACTCCCGTCATTCTAGTGACTTGGAAGCTAAAAGCAAGAAAATCTCAAATTTGAGGCCAGCCTGGACTGCATGGTAAGACTTGCTACTGTTACTGTGAGGTCTGTATAGATTCCAGGTTCTTGAGAACTTTATAAAGGAACTGAAAACACAACAAGGACACAGGGAAAAAAGGAACAGAAAAAGCAGATAAGCAACAAAAGAGCAGAGGGCTTAGGAAAGATGCTCTTACGTGTCTAATAATTGTACTGGGTTCTCAGGAATTTGAGGGAGATGAACAACTGAGGAGTAGATTAGGAACTATGGTGGATATTTTCCCAGACTAATATTTGGTTTACTATATAACTTTGGGTCATCTGTCTGTCTGTCTATCTTTCTGTCTATGTAATATATATACATAATATATATATTCCTATACCTGCAATACATATATGTACTGAGACTTTTGGTTTCTTAAAAGACTCAGTTATGTTATGTGAATATGTTTTTGTTTTATTTTATTTTTTTAATCTTTTAAAACATTTTATACATTAGTGTTTTATAACCTAAAGATGAAGATGAAGTTTCTCAATCATTTCATGAAAACTGAAGACTCAATGGGAAATATTAACACATTTAACGTTCAGAAATGCCAAGATCTGTTACATAGACCATTGGGTAGAATAAAAAAATAATTTTACATACAAAAAAGCAATCTTATAGAAAAATTGGGGAAATTTGTGAGCAAAATATTCACAAAAGAGAAGATATTTAATACCCTCTGCAAATAAATGATTTTCACATATCAGATTAAGAAAGTTAGGTGGTTAAACAAAACAATAGTAAAAGAAAGACTGAGAATATGGCTGATCTAATGAACCATTTCAGTTGGCCCATTTCTACAGGTTGAGCTGATGTTCATACAAAAATATGAAACATCTTCTTTGATCTAACAGGTTCTTTAAGAATTTACTCTAAGACAATAAGTGGGAATTTTAAAATATGTAAAGAACAAGTTCCGTTTCTAGTAGATTGCTTTTTTATTTTATCCTTTATTAGAGTATTTGTTTTCTTGTAAAATTATTGATATTAACTTTATGATAAAATACATAGAAAAATAACTATAAACTTTTCCATTTTATCTTTACATTTAGCGACTATTTTCTTTTTTTTCCTTTATTTTTTATTTCATCAAGTTACATCTCAATCGCAGTCCCCTCCCTATTCCCCCTCCAGTCCCACCCTCCCAACCTTAATCCCCATCCTCTTCCCTTTTTTTTTTCTTTTAAGGAAGGTATATCTTATTTCCCCTACAGTTTCCCCTTTCAGTCCAACAAATGGCTCTTTCTCTTATAATAATAAATACAATAAAGTACAACAGAGGTAATTAGGCCACAGTTATGAGGGATATATGGCTTAGCGTACATTAACAATGTCCAGTCCATATGTATTTGGTACCTGACTTTAACATTCTACTATCTAACCATATCCATGAGTTTAAAGTTCTATATCTGACTCAACATTCATACTAACTTGCAACACAATTTTAAAAGTATCTTCTTAGATCTATAACACTCTCTTGACTCCTAAACAACTAAAAATTTAAATATGAGACTCTAGCTATCTGATTTCAACCACCTCAGACACCTGAGAGGGATAATTATATCTGATTTTATAGGAAGTACAGGGCCTGCAGCTTCCCAAACTAAACAATGACATACCAGTGGCTGCCTGGACAGTTCCCATTTTCTCTCCATACATTACAGCATCGATCTTCAGTCATTTGGCCCCATTTTTCTGACAGACATTGATTGTAGAGCCGGGGTTATGAAGGACTTACCTACCCTATCTTGGCAGAGCTAGGCTGTCGACTTACCTGCTTCCAGGTTTTGTCCTTTTTGGACAGCATTCTGTCTACAGTTGGGGCAAGGGGCTTTTCCTACCAAGAGATAGGCTTGCGACTAATTCAATCATCTCCCATTGGAGATTCTTCGATGCTCATCTTCTACTTGGAGGGGAATAGGGGGTGCAGTCAGGAGTTGATATGTCTTTATATAAAAAAATCTAAAGTTACAAAAACATCTTTGAATGCCATATTCTGAAGATCTCTTGAGGTTTTTGAGGAGGCCCTATCTATCTCTTATATTAGGGTAAGCAGATGTTGCTTGTCTCGTAGCAGGTTTATTTCTGATTAGCTTAGAAAGTAACTATAATAGGCTGTCATAGTACCTAACAGAATGACCGGCTTGCATAACTATTAGTTTGCATTTCTTAATTATCCTAAACAATTTATGACAATTAGTAGTAAAAGGCCGAAACATCACATTTCATTTTTTTCTTTACTTCCTAACCCTTCCATCACATTTCTCTGGAGTGGGGTGTCCTTATATAACAGTCCCTCATCTCAGTTGAGAGGTCGTATGAGGGCCAAGAGCCTCTTCATTCATTGGTGGTCTACGAAGCAGTACCACCAGTGAAAAGTGTCTCGTTGCCCGCAAGAGAGAACTACTAAACAAACAAACCAATAAGCAGACAATAGATAAAAAAGACTAAAAAATAGAAAAAATATAACTAATATATAAAAAATAAATTAAAAATAAAAATTAAAAATAAGAAGTCTATGTCCAAGTTCCCTTTGGTGTGTTAGTTGTAGTATCGATACCTTCTACTATATAGCTAAAATCCTACTATAAGTGAATGGATGCCATTTGCGTCCTTCTGAGTCTGGGTTAGTTCCCTCAGGATGAGCTTTTAAAGTTCCATCCATTTGGCTGCAAATTGCATAATTTCATTGTTCCTGATATCTGAATAATATTCCATTGTGTAGATGTACCACAGTTTTTTAACCCATTCTTCTGGGTTGTTTCCAGTTTCTAGCTATTACAAATAAGGCTGCTATAAACATAGATGAGGAAACTTCCTTATGATTCCGTGAAGAGGCATTTGGGTGTATACCCATAAGTGGTATGTCTGGGTCCTGTGGCAGAGCTATTCCAAGTTTTCTAAGATATCGCCAGACTGACCTCCATAGTGGTTGCACAAGCCTTCATTCCCACCAGCAATGGAGTAGAGTACCCCTTTCTCCACACCCGCGCCAGCATGTGCTGTCATTTGAGTTTTTGATCTTAGCCATTCTGACAGGTGTGAGATGGAATCTCAGAGTCGTCTTGAGTTGCATTTCTCTGATGATTAAGGATGTTGAGCATTTCTTCAAGTGTCTCTCAGCCATTAGGGATTCCTCCTTTGTGAATTCTCTATTTAGCTCTGTCCCCCATTTTTTGATTGGATTATTTGGTTTCTTAGCATTTAATTTCTTGAGTTCTTTGTAGATTTTGGATATTAGCCCTCTGTCAGATGTGGGGTTGGTGAAGATTTTCTCCCAGTCTGTAGGCTGCCGTTTTGTTCGAATGACATTGTCTTTTGCCTTACAGAAGCTTTTCAATTTCATGAGGTCCCACTTATTGATTGTTGATCTCAAGTCCTGAGCTGTTGGTGTTCTGTTCAAGAAGTTGTCACCTGTGCCAATTAGTTCGAGGGTTTCTCCCACTTTTTCTTCTAGTAGATTTAGGGTAACTGGCCTTATGTTAAGGTCTTTGATCCACTTGGACTTAAGTTTTGTACAAGGTGATAGGTATGGGTCTAATTTCATTCTTTTACAAGTGGACATCCAGTTGGACCAGCACCATTTGTTGAAGATGCTTTCCTCTTCCATTGTGGCGTTTTGGCTTCTTTGTCAAAAATTAGGTGGCCTTAAGTGTGTGGGTCTATTTATGGATCTTCAATTCAATTCCATTGATCTACTGGTCTGTTTCTATACCAATAACATGCTGTTTTTACAACTATTGCTCTGTAGTACAGCTTGAAATCTGGGATGGTAATACCTCCAGATGTTTTTTTTATTGTACAGGATTGATTTAGCTATTCTGGGCTTTTTGTTGTTCCATATGAAATTGAGAATAGCTCTTTCCAAGTCTATAAAAAAATTGTGTTATTATTTTGATAGGAATTGCATTGAATCTATATATTGCTTTTGGTAGGATGGCCATTTTTATTATGTTGATCCTACCTATCCATGAGCATGGGAGATGGTTCCATCTTCTAAAGGCTTCTTCCATTTCTTTCTTCAAGGGCTTGAAGTTCTTGTTGTACAGGTCCTTTACTTGCTTGGTTAGAGTTACCCCCAGGTATTTTATGTTGTTTGTGGCTATTGTGAAGGGGGTTGTTTCCCTTATTTCTTTCTCAGCCCATTCGTTTGTTGTATGAAGAAGGGCTTCTGATTTTTTTTTAATTAATATTGTATCCAGCCACTTTGCTGAAGGTGTTTATCAGCTGTAAGAGTTCTCTGGTGGAATTTTTGGGGTCGCTTATGTATACTATCATATCATCTGCAAATAGGGATAATTTGACTTCTTCATTTCCGATGTTTATCCCCTTGATCTCCTTTAGTTGTCTTACTGCTCTAGCAAGAGCTTCAAGTACTATATTGAAGAGATATGGTGAAAGTGGAAATCCTTGTCTTGTCCCTGTGTTTAGAGGAAATGCTTCAAGTTTCTCTCCGTTTATTTTGATGTTGGCCACTGGCCTGCTGTATATTGCCTTTATTATTTCTAGGTACCATCCTTGTATGCCCGTTCTCTCCAGAAATTTTAGCATGAAGGGGTGTTGGATTCTGTCAAATGCTTTTTCTGCATCTAGCGAGATTATCGTGTGGGTTTTTTCTTTCATCTTGTTTATATGGTGAATGGCGATGATAGACTTTCATATGTTGAACCATCCCTGCATTTCTGGGATGAAGCCTACTTGATCATGGTGTATGATACTTTTGATGTGTTCTTGAATTTGGTTTGCTAGTATTTTATTAAGTATTTTTACATCTATGTTCATGAGTGAGATTGATCTGAAGTTCTCTTTCTTTGTTGGGTCTTTGTGTGGTTTAGGAATCAGGGTGATTGTGGCCTCATAGAATGAGTTTGGCAATGTTCTTTGAGATTCTATTTTGTGAAAGAGTTTGAAAAGTATTGGTGTTAGCTCCTCTTTGAAGGTCCGGTAGAATTCCGTGCTAAAGCCATCTGGCCCTGGGCTTTTTTTTGGTTGGGAGGTTTTTAATGACTGTTTCTATTTCCTTAGGGGTTATAGGGCTGTTTTATCTGTTTATCTGATCTTGATTTAGCTTCGGGAGGTAGAATCTATCAAGAAAATTGTCCATTTCACTTAAGTTTTCAAATTTGGTGGAGTATAGATTTTTAAAGTAGGATCCAAATATTCTCTGGATTTCCTCAATATCTGTTGTTATTTCTCCCTTTTCATTTCTGATTTTGTTGATTTGTGTTTTCTCCCTCTGTCTTTTAGTTAATTTGCCTAAGGGTCTGTTTATTTTATTGATTTTCTCCAAGAACCAACTCTTGGTTTCATTGATTCTTTGTATAGTTCTTTTTGTTTCTAAGTTGTTGATTCCAGCCCTAAGTTTGATGATCTCCTGCCTTCTGCTCCTCTTGGGAGTGTTTGCTTCTTTTTTTTCCAATTCACCCACTTTAGTTGTCAATTTTCTAATATGAGCTGTCACAATTTTCTTTTTGAAGGCACTTAGTGCTATGAACTTTCCTCATAGCACAGCTTTCATTGTGTCCCATAGGTTTGAATATGTTGTGCCTTCATTGTCGTTGGATTTTAAGAAGTCTTTGATTTTCTTCTTTATTTTTTCCCAGATCCAGTAGTCATCCAGTAAAGAGTTGTTCAATTTCCATGTGTGTATAGACTTTCTGTTGTTTCTGTTGTTGTTGTAGTCTAGCTTTATTCCATGGTGGTCTGATAAGATACAAGGGGTTATTTCAATTTTCTTGTATATGTTGAGACTAGCTTTTTGTCCAACGATATGGTTAGTTTTGGAGAAGGTTCCATGTGGTGCTGAGAAGAAGGTTATTCTTTTGTGTTTAGGTGAAACCTTCTGTAGATATCTGTTAGGTCCATTTGTTTCATGAGTTCTGTTACACTCATTATTTCTCTGTTTGATTTCTGTCTTGATGATCTGTCCATTGTTGTGAGTGGGGTGTTGAAATCTCCTACTACTAGTGTGTGGGGATCGACGTGTGGTTTAAGTTTTAGAGAGTTTCTTTTACAAATGTTGGTGCCTTTGTATTTGGGGCATAGATGTTCAATATTGAGATTTCCTCTTGATAAATATTTCCTTTAATGAGTATATAATGCCCTTCTCTATCGTTTTTGATTAACTTCAGTTGGAAGTCTATTTTGTTTGATATTAAGATGGCTACTCCAGCTTGCTTCCTGGGTCCATTTGCTTGAAAAACCTTTTCCCAGCCCTTTACTCTGAGGTAGCATCTATCTTTGTTAGTGAGATGTTTTTTCTTGTACGCAGCAAAATGATGGGTCTTGTTTATGGATCCAATCTGTTAGCCTGTGTCTTTTTATTGGGGAGTTGAGTCCATTAATGTAGATGGATATAAGTGACCAGAGGTTGTTATTTCCAATTATTTTGGTATAGGTGGTGGTTCTGTGTTTCTTTTGGTTTAGATGCCAAGGAGTTTTCTGTTTCCTCTGTTTTCTTGGATATAGTTATCTTCTCTGCATTGGAATTTTCTTTCTAGGATCTTCTGTAAGGCTGGATTTGTGGGTAGATATTGTTTAAACTTGATTATGTCATGGAATATATTGTTTTCTTCATCCTTGTTGATAGAGAATTTTTCTGGGTGTAGTAGTCTGGCTGGGCACCTATGTTCTCTCAGGGCTTGTAGGACATCTGTCCAGGGTCTTCTGGCTTTTAAAGTTTCTGAGGAGAAGTCAGGTGTAATTCCAATGGATCTGCCATTATATGTTACTTGACTTTTTTCTCTTAGAGCTTTTAATATTCTTCCTTTTTCTGTACATTTGGAGTTTCAATTATTATGTGGGAAGAGGAGTTTCTTTTCTGATCTAATCTGTTCAATGTTCTGTAAGCCTCTGGGAATTTTATTGGCATGTCTTTCTTTAGGTTTGGGAAGTTTTCTTCTATGATTTTTTTTAATAATTTATTTTTTATTTCTTCAAATTACATCTCAATCACAATCCCCTCCCTACTCCCCCCTCCAGTCCCACCCTTCCACCCTCCTCCCCCTCAGCCCCACAATCCTCTTCCCTTCTTTTTTCTTTTTTTTAGTTTAAGGTATTTATTTTTCCCCCCAACAGCTCTCCCTTTCAGTCCAAATAATGGTTCTTTTTCTTATAACTATAAATACAATACAAAACAACAGAAATAAATAGGCCACGATTATAAGAGTTATATGGCTTAGCATACATTCCCAATGTCCAGTCCATATGTATTTGGCACCTGACTTTAACATTCTACTATCTAACCATCTCCATGAGTTTAAAGTTCTATATCTAACTCAGCTTTCATACTAACTTGCCTCAT